>CM076686.1:4870814-5100814 GCA_038501925.1 Xenopus petersii | reverse complement strand
GCCAAAGCGTTTGAAACTGTGCCCCACAAACGACTGCTTTCTAAACTAAGGTCTGTTGGGCTTAATGAAGTCATTTGCACATGGATAGGAAACTGGCTACAGGATCGGGTACAGAGGGTGGTTGTTAATGGGACATTCTCTACTTGGAGTAAGGTTCTTAGTGGGTCCCCCAGGGCTCAGTATTGGGTCCATTTTATTTAACTTGTTCATTAATGACTTAGGGGAGGGTGTTGTAAGTAATGTATCAGTGTTTGCAGATGACACAAAACTATCAGCCCAATTAATTCCATCCAGGATGTGACACTTGCAACAGGATCTTGACTAACTGGCAATCTGGGCAGCTAAGTGGCAAATGAGATTCAATGTTGATAAATGTAAAGTCCTGCACCTGGGATGTAACAATATCCACTTATACCCTTAATGGGACTGCACTAGGCCAATCCATAATGGAGATGGAGCTTGGAGTCCTTGTAGATAATAAACTTGGCTGTAGCAAGCAATGCCAGTCAGCAGCATCAAGGGCAAATAAGGTCTTGAGTTGTATTAAATGGGGCAGAGAGTCACGGGAGGAGGGGGTCCCACTGTATAGAGCACAGGTAAGGCCCCATCTAGAATATGCCGTACAGTTTTGGTCTCCATCACTCAAACAGGACATTATTGTATTAGAGAGGGGACAGAGAAGGGCAACTAAGCTGGTAAAGGGAAAATCTTAGCTATGAGGAAAGACTGCGTTTTTGAAAAGTGTGTGTAATCTTTTACTCAACCAAACATAACTCTTCCATTTTTTGCTTTATGCTTTTTATTCCCTTATAGGATATATGACTTTTCCCATTGGAGGAGTCCATTATTGGGTTAAGCATCAAGTTAAGATCCCCTCCCATAATTACTAAACCTTCCTTAAAATTGTTTAACGCTTCTAAAAACTTATTTAAGAATTTCACCTGGGCTGTGTTGGGCACATACACATTTGCAACAGTTATCTTAAATGCCCCTAGGTTCCCCTTTATTATAACATATCTACCTTCTTTATCTATTTTCTTCTCTTGAAGTACAAAGGGCAAGTCTTTATGAATCATTGTTAATACTCCCGTTGCTTTCTTCTCTGAGTTATTGCTATAATAAATCTGTGAATACTGTCTATCCATTATCCTTGGGGTATGGCCCTCTTTAAAGTGGGTTTCTTGAAACATTATTATATGTGCCTGTAGTTTTTTACATGTGCTTAGGATTTGGCTTCTCTTGACAGGTTCATTCAGCCCATTTACATTATAGCTTAAAATTAAACACATTTACTTTAAAATACCTTCTTGTAACGTGTACCATTATATTTTTGACCTCTTGTCCTATATCATCTACTTTATGAAAATTAAAGTCCACCCAGAAAGAAAATGGCCTGTGGCCACAAGAGACATGTACAAAAGATAAGATATAAAAAAACAGATTAAAGGGTTGAAAAGAACAGACTATCCCACTTGCATGGTGGGAAATGAATACGCCGCCTAAGACTTATAGAGGGTAGATCCTTTTCCTGTTCCCCAAGGGCGGCTGATAGACGGGTTCTCACTCCAATCGCACCTGAGCCTATTTGGGTTGCTTGCCAGAGCTTTTCTTTTTTTATTTATTTATTTATTTATTTATTTATTTATTTATTTATTTATTTATTTATTTATTCATTCATTCATTCATTCATTCATTCATTCATTCCTTCATTCATTCCCCTGCTAATCTAACCTATTCCCTATACCTTCCTTTTATTCTCTGTTGTTTGTTATAAGCCTTACTACTTTGCTACCCTCCCTTGACCCCTCTTCGACGGATAGAAGAAAAGTGAGAAAAAGGAAAAAAATCTTACAATCCTACCATTGTTACCTCAAGACATTTCGAGGCCGACTTGGCTTAAGGGGGCATCTCATGCATGCAAATGTGGCAGGTCACAATCTTCCAGGGTTTTAAGTGAGCTAGTTATAATCGTGTCCCATTTCCCCCTTCTCCCCTGTGCTGACTCCTTTTCGATTACACACACTTTTCAAAAACACATATGGTTTAGACACGGATAGACTATTTATTTATTTCACAAAGGGGGCTTCACTGGGTTCCAGAGGCTAAAATTGCAACAAACCTGTTTTCAGACCACTACCCAATAACTCTTAGGCTGGAGTTACCTCAAATAAATGAAAAAGAATATACTTGGAGGTTCAATAATTTATTGTTATACAGAAAAGATACAAAAAATAAAATATGCTTCAACAAATACTTAAAGAAAATTCAGGACCAGATGTTAGCTTGGCAACATTATGGGAAACAAAGAAATGTGTGCTTAGAGGCCAGCTGATAGCTCTAGGTAGTAACCTAAAGAAAGAAAAATAAAAACAAATCAATAGTTTAATTAAAGAGATTTCTAAACTGGAACAGACCCATAAAACAAAAACGACAGAGGATATACTAGAACAACTAGAAAAGAAAAGATTGCAATTGAAAGCAATACTTGATCAGGGCTCATACAAAGCATATATGTATAGTAAACAGAAAGGATATGAACTGGGGGACAAATGTAATAAATATTTCGCTCAAAGATTGAAAAAAATGAACATGGTTACCCATATTACAGCAATAAAAGGCAGGGACCAAAAGATTCACTATGATACATATAATATCATCAAAACATTTCAGCAATACTATCAAACATTATATAGATTACAGGAAGGGGCCGATCAAAAAGATAAATTAGAGGCAATGGAAAAATTCATTTATTATTTAATTATATTATTTTATTATTATTATATTAATATTCTTTAAAATTAAATAAAAGATCTATATTGGACTCACCTTTTACACCTCAAGAAATAAGTAACATTATAGACTCAATGGCAGCAGAAAAGAGTCCAGGTCCTGATGGCTTTAGAGCCTTATATTACAAAACATATAAAATAGAACTAATCCCCTTGATGTGCTCCTACTACAACACTATTGATCAAACTCAAGGGTTCCATAAACAGGCAAAATAAGCTAACATTACTATTATCCCAAAAGAGGGGAAAGATCCCCAGCTCTGTGAAAGCTACAGGCCAATATCCCTAATAAATATAGACTTAAAAATATACGCCAAATTAATAGCAAACAGACTGAAAAAATACTTACCGGATTCAAGAGGACCAGGCTGGGTTTATACCTAAGAGGGAGGGAAAAGATAACATCTATAAAATTGTATCATTAATGAAAATAGGACAAATGGATAAGCATAAAGTACAACCTTCATCAATACTAATTACAACAGATGTTGAAAAAGCATTTGATAGAGTGGGATGGCCGTTTTTGGAAAAAACATTGAGAGGATTCGGAATAGGGGAGATTACCATAAATCGTATTTTAGCTCTATATAAAGTCCCATATGCAAGAGTTAAAATGAACGGCAAACTATCTGACCCAGTATATATTTGTAATGGAACCAGGCAGGGCTGTCCGCTATCACCACTGCTATTCGTGCTGGTGATTGAGAAATTAATATTGCATATCAGATTGGAGGCAAGTATAGGGGGAATAAAGTTTGGAGAGAAGGAGTATAAGACAATAGCTTTTGCTGACGACATGCTAATCTTTGTCTCCAATCCGACGTCCTCCCTACCTTGCCTTCTAACACTTATAGAACACTTTGGAACCCTTTCAAATTTCAAGGTTAACCTTACAAAATCTCAAATTATGAATATTAATACCCCAGAAAATATAATGGACAGGTTAATAAAAAATTTTCCTTTTAAAAAAGCACATCACAGTATTAGATATCTGGGGGTAAATATTACCCCAAATATGTCTGATCTTTATAACAACAATTTCATGCCTTTACTGACAACACTTCATGAAAAGGTAAACAAATGGAACAAAATAAACCTGTCTTGGCTAGGGAGAGTACACGCGTTGAAAATGTTCCTGATGCCTAAATTAAATTACTATTTACAAGCCTTACCAATTAGATTACCGGCCGTTTTTTTCAAGAAAATTAAATCTCTGTTTATAAAATTCATTTGGAACGGCAAACAGGCCAGGATACAATACAGACAACTAATATTACCAATAGAGAGAGGAGGACTAGCTATTCCAGACACTTGGTTATATTACATCTCAATTCAATTAACACGTATAAAACAATGGGCAGTAGAGGAAAGGAAGAAAGAGTGGGTAGTTTTAGAACATCAGTGAGCCGGGACATCATTATTAAATCTTCTTTGGTGTGATCCTAAATGTGTAACGAAAAGGGTGAAGGATCACCCACTTATAGCCCCTACATTTAAGATACATAGTTACATAGTTACATAGTTAAATTGGGTTGAAAAAAAGACAAAGTCCATCAAGTTCATCCCCTCCAAATGAAAACCCAGCATCCATACATACACCCCTCTCTACTTTTAATTAAATTCTATATACCCATACTAACTATAGAGCTTAGTATCACAATAGCCTTTGATATTATGTCTGTCCAAAAAATCATCCAAGCCATTCTTAAAGGCATTAACTGAATCAGCCATCACAACATCACCCGGCAGTGCATTCCCCAACCTCACTGTCCTGACTGTGAAGAACCCCCTACGTTGCTTCAAATGAAAGTTCTTTTCTTCTAGTCTAAAGGGGTGGCCTCTGGTACGGTGATCCACTTTATGGGTAAAAAGGTCCCCTGCCATTTGTCTATAATGTCCTCTAATGTACTTGTAAAGTGTAATCATGTCCCCTCGCAAACGCCTTTTTTCCAGAGAAAACAACCCCAACCTTGACAGTCTACCCTCATAATTTAAGTCTTCCGTCCCTCTAACAAATTTAGTTGCACGTCTCTGCACTCTCTCCAGCTCATTTATATCCCTTTTAAGGACTGGAGTCCAAAACTGCACTGCATACTCCAGATGAGGCCTTACCAGGGACCTATAAAGAGGCATAATTATGTTTTCATCCCTTGAGTTAATGCCCTTTTTTATGCAAGACAGAACTTTATTTGCTTTAGTAGCCACAGAATGACACTGCCCAAAATTAGACAACGTGTTATCTACAAAGACCCCTAGATCCTTCTCATTTAAGGAAACTCCCAACACACTGCCATTTAGTGTATAACTTGCATTTATATTATTTTTGCCAAAGTGCATAACCTGCATTTATCAACATTGAACCTCATTTTCCAGTTTTCTGCCCAGTTTTCCAGTTTAGACAAATCACTGTGCAAAGTGGCAGCATCCTGCATGGAACCTATAGTTCTGCACAATTTAGTATCATCTGCAAAAATAGAAACAGTACTTTCAATGCCCACTAGGGATGTAGCGAACTGTTCGCCGGCGAACTAGTTCGCGCAAACTTCGACTGTTCGCGTCCGCCGCAAGTTGGCGAACGTCGCGCGACGTTCGCCAATAGGCGTTCGCGTCAAAAATCGTTCGACCATTCGACCATTCGATTCCTTCGACCACTAAAATCGAAGGATTTTCGTTCGAATCGAACGATCGAAGCCATTGGATTGAATGAAATCATTTGATCGAATGGCTTTGATCGTTCGATTCGAACGAAAATCCTTCGATCGAACGATTAAAATCCTTCGATCGTTCGAATCGAACGATTTTCGGATGTTCGAAGTTCGCGAACTGTTCGCCTTTTTTGCCGGTGTTCGCGAACGGCGTTCGCGAACACATACACGGCAGTTCGCAACATCCCTAATGCCCACCTCCAGGTCATTAATAAACAAGTTGAAAAGCAAGGGACCTAGTACAGAGCCCTGCGGTACTCCACTAACAACACTGGTCCAATTAGAAAATGTTCCATTTACCACCACTCTTTGTAGTCTATCTTTTAGCCAGTTCTCTATCCAGGTACAAATACTATGTTCCAGGCCAACATTCCTTAATTTAACCAGTAACCTTTTGTGTGGCACTGTATCAAATGCTTTAGCAAAATCTAAGTAAATCACATCCACTGCCATCCCAGAATCGAGGTGTCTACTTACATTCTCATAAAAAGAAATTAAGTTAGTCTGGCAAGATCTATTACGCATAAAATCATGCTGGCACAAACTCATAGTATTATGATTTGCTATGAAGTCCAGTATCTTATCCTTTATTAAGCCTTCGAAAAGCTTTCCTACCACTGACGTCAGACTAACTGGCCTATAGTTTTGAGGCTGAGAACGGAAACCCTACGGAGATCTACAAAGACCCCTAGATCCTTCTCATTTAAGGAAACTCCCAACACACTGCCATTTAGTGTATAACTTGCATTTATATTATTTTTGCCAAAGTGCATAACCTGCATTTATCAACATTGAACCTCATTTTCCAGTTTTCTGCCCAGTTTTCCAGTTTAGACAAATCACTCTGCAAAGTGGCAGCATCCTGCATGGAACCTATAGTTCTGCACAATTTAGTATCATCTGCAAAAATAGAAACAGTACTTTCAATGCCCACTAGGGATGTAGCGAACTGTTCGCCGGCGAACTAGTTCGCGCGAACTTCGACTGTTCGCGTCAGCCGCAAGTTGGTGAACGTCGCGCGACGTTCGCCAATAGGCGTTCGCGTCAAAAATCGTTCGACCATTCGACCATTCGATTCCTTCGACCGCTAAAATCGAAGGATTTTCGTTCGAATCGAACGATCGAAGCCATTGGATTGAATGAAATCATTTGATCGAATGGCTTTGATCGTTCGATTCGAACGAAAATCCTTCGATCGAACAATTAAAATCCTTCGATCGTTCGAATCGAACGATTTTCGGATGTTCGAAGTTCGCGAACTGTTCGCCTTTTTTGCCGGTGTTCGCGAATGGCGTTCGCGAACACATACACGGCAGTTCGCAACATCCCTAATGCCCACCTCCAGGTCATTAATAAACAAGTTGAAAAGCAAGGGACCTAGTACAGAGCCCTGCGGTACTCCACTAACAACACTGGTCCAATTAGAAAATGTTCCATTTACCACCACTCTTTGTAGTCTATCTTTTAGCCAGTTCTCTATCCAGGTACAAATACTATGTTCCAGGCCAACATTCCTTAATTTAACCAGTAACCTTTTGTGTGGCACTGTATCAAATGCTTTAGCAAAATCTAAGTAAATCACATCCACTGCCATCCCAGAATCGAGGTGTCTACTTACATTCTCATAAAAAGAAATTAAGTTAGTCTGGCAAGATCTATTACGCATAAAATCATGCTGGCACAAACTCATAGTATTATGATTTGCTATGAAGTCCAGTATCTTATCCTTTATTAAGCCTTCGAAAAGCTTTCCTACCACTGACGTCAGACTAACTGGCCTATAGTTTTGAGGCTGAGAACGGGATCCTTTTTTGAATAGAGGCACCACATTAGCAATTCGCCAGTCTCTCGGCACTATGCCAGATCTCAATGAATCCTGAAAAATTAAGTAAAGAGGTTTGGCAATCACAGAGCTAAGCTCGCTAATTACCCTGGGATGAATACCATCTGGCCCTGGACCTTTGTTAATCTTAACATGTTCTAGTCTCTTTTGAATTTCATCATGTGTGAACCATGCATCATTAGTTGTATTACTAGAATTGGGACTGTTAAGAAGGAAACCTTCACTTACTTATTCCTCATTTGTGTAGACACAAGATATGGTATAGTAACAGATTAAAGATGAATCTGACTAAAACTCCCTATATTTTACAACCCTTAGTACATAACAGCTCAATTTATACCCAGTTTAGAGCAAGGAGCCTTCAAGGACTGGCAAGTACTAGAGGGGAGACCCACAAGGATTATTGATTTTCTGAAAAATAATAAAATAATATCATTAAAGGAAATTCAAAAGAAGTGGGGAAACCATGTTAGAGATACATGGAACTACTGTCAATTGCAATATTATAGCTATAAATTCAAAGAGGAAGAATGGGATAGAGAACTAACCAAATGGGAAAAAGTTTTGGAAAGTAAAGAGTTCCTTAATAAAGCAATCTCCAATATATATAAACTCCTATTGTCAAATATCTCTTTGGTGAAAGACACAGCACACAGGGAGTGGGAAAAGGAACTAAACATTAAGATCTCCCCCGTAATGTGGAACAAGATCCATTTACTAGCTCACAAATCTTCTAGAGCGGCAAGAGTGAGGGAAATGAATTTCAAAATAGTTACTAGATGGCTTCTTACACCAGCTAAGTTGAACAGGATGTATCCTGAACATACAGAGTTATGCTGGAGATGTGGTAAGGAAAAGGGGACACATGCTCATATTTGGTGTAAGTGTAAGAACTTGCATGTTTATTGGAGTAATATTTTGAAAGCAATAAAAGAAGTAACAAATATTAATATGTTGGAAGATGATGTTCCTTTGATCCTGTTAAGCTTAGATACCGAAAAAAATACAACGGAAGTGTACTGCAACGAAATAGCGCTGTTTTATGTATTCTTAATAGTTTTGATCTACCTTGCTATATCTTTATCTCCTTTTTATCATCTCTGTCACTAGACTTATCTTGTAAAAATTTGTTAAATAAAAAATAATAATATGAGGAAAGACTGGCCAAATTGGGGATGTTCACGCTGGAGAAGAGGCGCTTAAGGGGTGATATGATGACTATGTATAAATATATAAGGGGATCATATAATAATCTATCTAATGATTTATTTACCAGTAGGTCTTTCCAGCTGACACAAGGTCACCCATTCCGATTAGAAGAAAAGAGGTTCCAGCTAAATATTGGGAAGGGGTTTGTTACAGTGAGAGCTGTGAAGATGTGGAATTGTCTCTTTGCCATTTTGAAGTTAGGAAGGAATTTCTCCCCCTCTCAGGCAAATTGGAGAGGGTTTAAATGAGATTTTTACCTTCCTCTGGATCAACTGGCAGTTAGGCAGGTTAAAAAAAAGTTAAAAGGTTGAACTTGATGGATGTGTGTCTTTTTTTCAACCTAACTTACTATGTTACCCTGATCCTGCCTCTAACTCCCAGAGTCACTATTACAAAACTGTTCAAGCACTTACTTCTCCTATACTGGAAACTGCCTCCATTCCAGGCCCTGCAGCACCGCACAACCTCCTACAGAAAATGGGTGAATCAAAATGGCAGAAAACATGGGGTCTTCCTATTTTATCACCTTGGGGAAACCTGACGCCTTGCTTGCTAAGGGATCTACACCCCCTCCCAACTTATCAGGACCCAGCCCAGCTGGCTAATACATTCCCAGGGGTTAAACCACGAAAAATTTGTAGAACCTTTACCCTCGTTAAATTATCATGGTTGTGTGATGGTGTTTAAATCCAGGGTGTGCTTTTTTTTTACATTAAGGCCTAACATGGTGGTCCAACATGTTGCTAAATAAAAATGACAGCAGCATAGGAGAAAGTAAACACCATTCTCTTTTTCTGTGGGGCCCTTTTTGTCCTTGGGTCACAAGATGTTTCTGGATTACAAATTCCAACATTTTAAACATTTTGGGCTATATAGGCAAACGGGGATAATCACCAGCTAGTATACTAGATTGTGGGTTACACTGGACTCTAACGCTTAAAGGAGAACTCAACCCAAAATGTAAAAAACCCCAACCCCCTAGCCTAAATAGACCCCCCCAAATTAGCTGCTACAATGGCAAATGCCCCAAACTTTGTATTTACCCCTCCATACAGATTCAGGCCTTTGTAATCTTTGTGAATGGAGCAGTATTTTGGCTCAGTTTCGGTGCATGCACAGTTGTCACGAACCGGGAAATTGCTCCAACTGCAGATGCACCAAAACTGACGGAAATTCACAAAGTGCCAGAAGAAGACACAAAGTTTACCGAAGACCCAGTGGAGGGGCCAGGGAGGAGAACCTAAAGCCTTTCCACTGTGTCCCTTCACTGTAGGTAAATCTTACAGCCTGGAGAGCTACTCCCTGTTACTCCTCCTTGATGGAGCACAAAGCTGCTCTTTCTCTCTTTCCTCTCTGCCTTTCTCTCCTAGAGAGTCTATAACATTATATTCCTGCCACTCACTAACCCATTCACAGGGTTCCTGCTCCCCAACTTCCTCACTAGAGGTTCAGGTCCCTCTAGGGCAAACTGGCTTTACTGGATCTTGTTGTACCCAGGCTCACTGGAAAACATTCAGCTGGATCAGCAACCAGAAGCCAAAGAGGAAGTCCCACCCCTTCTCACTCACTGTACCATAGTGTGACAGGAAGTGGTCACAGCGCCTCCTGGCCAATAACTATTATATGCAAATTACAACTAGATACATGGGCATCTGCTCAGCAACTAGGGAGATCAGGAAGTGTAGGTATTAACAGCCATAGGGGCACATTATGGGTCCCTATATAAGCAAGGATTATTGTTGTTGGCCAAAAACATCTGGAACCCACTATACAGAAACAGGGCTGGAGGGCAAAGTAAAAGCAAAGGCACTATGTAAAGGTAAACCACCAAAGCCCCTTTGTACCATGGAATAGAGTTAAATTGTTGTGTCCAATTTAATATTGAATTTCTCTTCTCTGAAACGTCAAAGTAGACAGTGATAACTGTTCTGTTAACTGGTGTGCAGGTCAGTCTTGTGTTTTGAAATAATCAAAGTCCTGAGAGTCCAGCAAGCACCTATCAGATTAAGGAAATATGTGTTTTGGCAAAGACTAAGAAATAATTGTTAGTTAACTTTGGGAATTGTCCCTCTACTTGATATAAGCCATGGAGTATAGTGATGACACTTTATTCTATGGGTTATCCTCAAGAACACATATTAAAGACTGGGAGGCAATATATCTCCTTGGATTACCCAACCATCATAGGAGTTCCCTGGGGTTTACTGAGCCCTGTCTGCTAGGCAATCTAAATAATGGTAAGCATACACTTTTATTTCTGGTGCTTCTGGATAGTTCATGTAGTTTATTAACTGAGTTTTTTTTAGTTCTTAAAAACCTTAATTCCTGACACACTATTTCAACTAGAGGTGCAACGAATCCACTATTCTGGATTTGGCTGAACCCCCGAATCCTTAGCAAAAGATTCAGCTGAATACCGAACCAAATCTGAATTTATTTTGCCACCCATAGACCCATAGAAAAAATTTGACAGTGCATCAAAAAATTGTGCATAGACTTTAATGGGTGTCTGCAACATTTTCCCGGTGGTGAATTTTTGGCGAAATGGGTCGAATTCACCCAAGCCTAATGTGTAGGGATGCACCGAATCCACTTTTTTGGATTCGGCCGAACCCCCGAATCCTTCGTGAAAGATTCGGCCGAATACCGAACCGAATCCGAACCCTAATTTGCATATGCAAATTAGGGGTGAGAAGGGGAAAACATTTTTTACTTCCTTGTTTTCTGACAAAAAGTCACGCAATTTCCCTCCCCACCCCTAATTTGCATATGCAAATTAGGATTTGGATTCGGTTCGGCCGGGCAGAAGGATTCGGCCGAATCCGAATCCTGCTGAAAAAGGCCGAATCCTGGCCGAATCCCGAACCGAATCCTGGATTCGGTGCATCCCTACTAATGTGTAATCCCTAGAGACAGATGTGTAGTATGCATGCATATATAATATTTACCTTTTCCAGGGCACAGTCCTAAAGTCAATGTAGAAGTCATGAAAGGAAGAAATCCTCACTCACAGGTCTTCACAGATAATGAGATATTTTATTGTGGGGAGACTGAGGTTTTGGATATATCCACAGTGGTTCTTAAAGATTTGAACTGAAATAAAGGCTATGGATAGAGCCTATACATCAATCTCCCCACAATAAAATATCTCATCATCTGTCAGGACTAGTGATAAAACAAATCTATCCTGTTTTCCTTCACAATTGTGAAACGAAAAATTCACAAAACGTTTTTGTCGCAAATCTTTTCTTGCGCAACAATTGTTTTTTTTCACGCTATATTTTTTAATCAAACTAATTTAGAGTCGATGGGGGATTTATATTGGTGGTGACTTTTTTTCTGCTTGTGGGCTACCAAGTCTTGTTGACTGTGTTGAGTGGATCTGTCACTTGCAAAGTGGCATTAAAATTTGCTGAATTGCACATGAATTTGTCCCATTTCACTTCACTGCGAAACTAGGAATTTCCCACGAAATTTGTGAAACGGGTGAAAACTTATTATCATGAAAATTTTGATGCCAGCTTCAGAATTTTCTATGGCGAATTTTCGCAAATGTATTTGCCGGCGGCGAAGCACGCAAATTCGGTGCATGCTGAATAAATTTTCCCATTACAACACATGAACTTTTTGCTCAGTATACTTCTACACACATGCTGTATATTTTTAGAGAACAGTGTCAGACTCTGACACCAGGACCCCACCAAAAAACCATAGACCAGGGGCCCACTCTCAGTACTACAGTACTATTTTTCTTCTCACTCAACCTCTATTTTCCTATTCTCTTTTCTTTACATACTATAATCTATTATTCTGTTTATTTAACCTCTTTGTTCTCATAGAAATAGGGAATGGCCATGAAATAGGCCAAATGTTTAGCAGCATGAGGGGCCACTGACACCTGGGCTCACCGGGAGTTTTCCTGGTATCCCTGTGGGCCAGTCCAACACTGTTAGAGAACCTTCTATCCACTGTTGTTTCAATAAAAAAAAAACTCCCATTTTCTTACAAA
Source organism: Xenopus petersii (assembly GCA_038501925.1). NCBI lineage: Eukaryota > Metazoa > Chordata > Amphibia > Anura > Pipidae > Xenopus > Xenopus petersii. The sequence goes on along the minus strand of CM076686.1, from coordinate 5,088,259 downwards.
CATATCTGTGATTTGTGACATTCCCTCTGGTTGACTGGTAATGGTATCTACTACTAGTAAATCAAATAATAAAGGATAAAAGTTATTATGCTAGAGTTTTCCTTCTTTTGTTATTTTGATTTACTGGCACAATAGAGTTGTTGGCACAGAGAAACTTAATTGGAAGCAGAACATTTAATTCCTCCTCAGCTGTACAGATCAGCAACAACCTTATACCTCTGGATCTACTACTACACTTTGGAGCAGGTTTATCAAAGGTCAAAGGGAAAATTTGAATGTAAAAAATTCGAATTTCGAGTACATTTTTGTGTACTTCTATAGGGAATAGTCCAAATTTGATTTGAATTTGAAAAAAATTCGGAAATTCGAAAGAACTGTCTCTTTAAAAATTCGACTTCAACCATTCGCCATCTAAAACCTGCTGAATTGCTGTTTTAGCCTATGGGGGACCTCCTAGAACCTATTTGGAGTCAATTGGTGGACTTTGAAAAAATCAAAGTTTTTTTTTTTGGAAAAACTTTGAATCGAATTAGATTGAATGCGCTATTATTCGTATTATTCAAATTCGATCGAAAACTGACCTATTCAGCCAAAAAAAAAACCTTGATTTAATTTCGGTTGGACTTTCTGAATTCGAATATCAAAGTTTTTCAAGTTTGAAATTTGACCCTTGATAAATCTGCTCGTTAGTAACTATGTTGATGTTTAACCAAAAAATACCATCTATACTACTTTTAGCTTACAAACACAGGCATGCCTAATTTCTGGGTGATTTGTACCCCTGATTAAAATGAATCACCCTTATATTTATATGAATTTAATCTGAGATACATGTAATGTAATGTTCAATGACTGAGATTGAGAATAGTCATGGTTGTGTCATATTATCCAAACAATTCCAAGTACCATCTCAGTACTTACATGAAAAACTCCAAACATTGAAGAAAAACAGTTTATTAATGAAAAACAGCTCAATTATGCTTATTTACACAGGAGTCCTTCAGGCTGAGGATGAGGCTCTTCATCTCCTGCAGCTCCTGCCTCATACCTTTCACCTGCTGGAATAGCAGGAATAGGACATCATTAGGGTCCTGATACAACTCCCCAGTCTGTGTTGTCATATCCTGGGGTGATAGCAGGGAAGGTGTTGCTGCTACAGGAGCTGGTTCTGCCGTCTGAGGAGCTGCCGTTTGGTCTGCTGCTTCTACCTCCGGTTCTGCTGCTGCCTCCTTTTCAGCTTGGATCCATTCAGCTGGCAATTGCAGAATTTTAGTTTGAGTAATACAGCTCTTGCATTTGTGCAGTACAAATTATACATGGACGAGTTGTCATGTAACTACAGGAAAACCATCATCTATAAGGATCGCAGCTATGGGGTGGAACAAGGTAGAGCGAACGCACACCCACGACAACCCTTGGAGATAACAGCCTGGTGCTCAGTAGTAGAGGAAATGTCAACCTCCAAATTAGACCATAGAACAAAGATACCGGCACACAAGGCTTATTTAGCAGGGACACCCTTGCTTTAATTCAAAGTATGAAATGGGGTGGGCAACATCATTAAAAGAGATTTTTGCAGCAGATAATCTCCATTTGATAGCTGGTTTCCTTCTTCACTGCATATTATATGACACTCACCTGTTCCTGATGTTAAAAAATTAGTAAACTTTTCAAACAAGTGAATGTAAAATTGATGAGGGTGCTGTTGCAATGTACCTTCATGTACTGTTAATATGAATGAATTTTGTTACAACAGCGCCACCTGCTGGTCATTTTCCCACCAGTCTGACCAGCAAGTAGTCAAGGAAGTTGTCAGGACAAAGAAAACAGTACATGTATTTTTTATTATCTTGGAATTAAAAAAATAAATAATGAATGTAAATGGCAAAAGTTCTTAAAATAACACTCTCATCAATTTTACATTTACTTATTTTAAATGTTTACTTATCCTCTAATGCAGTGCTGTCCAACTTCTATGGTACCGAGGGCCGGAATTTTTCCAATCTACATGGTGGAGGGCCGATAACGGAAGCCAGTGTTAGCCACTCCCTGTTTTTAGACCACACCCACTTTAAACCACACCCATGTGTCCCCTTCTCCCTCTTGCCAGCAAGTAATAGCTCCTTCTGTGCGGTGCGACATGCGTACACGTGTCAATGGCATCACTGATGTGTTGGGTGACAGAGAGAGGCAGAGAGCTGGGGGGCTGCTTGGTGTGGTCTTGCTGCTCTCAGCTTTGCACAGTTACACTGAACTGAAGACTTTTTTTCTATTACTGTAAAGTGTGAAGCTTCCTGCTGGCACAGCCACGTACAGATTTGGGCCCATATGTTTGTTGTTGCTGCTGGGCTGGGCGCTGGCACAGGTACATAAATACTTGGGGGCAATATGATGTGGTTGCGATATTCAGCGGAGGGGATGTAAATCAATTTTCCATACAGGGAATAGAGAGGGTGAGACTAGGAATAAGGGGAGGGGACCATCAGAAATTACTACAAAAGAGAGAAGTGTACTGGATTTTTCATTTAGGAACGCGGTTGCCATTGGGACTTAATCATGAATTTGACGTGACATGTTATACCTAAATATGTATAAAGATAAAGGAATATACTTATTTTATAATACTCATAATGAAAATAGCTATAATGAAGACAGTGTATACATTTGATATAATGTTGGCAAGAACGGAATTTGTGCAAGGCTAGGGATAAACTAATTGGTGTGGAGACATTTATATACTGTTAAAATACAATATTGTGTAATAACTAATTGGATGAACTGTGTGGTTATCGAAAGACTTGAATACAATGTATAGCTTTAAACTATTATATTACTGAAATGGTACATACACCCTTCATAAAGTATTATGGGTTAACGAATACAAAGTAGGGATAATTACCTGTGACCCTTGATTGGTTTTAAACAAAAAAAGGGGTGGGATTACTTGGATTTAAATTCTGCATTCGACCCCTTACTGATAGATATGACTAAGCGCCGGGGGGTGCGAAACGCGTAAGGTGTGATATGGGGGGTAGTATGTACTAGTTACTTCTTTTTTAATGTGTACTACAATAAATTAATACTTTTTACTTGAAGAAGCTTTGGGACTTATATCGTTTTTTGATATAAACTTTTCTATAATTGATTGCCTTTTTGAACCGGGATGAGTCCCGTGGGCTTATCTGAATAATTATATGGACTCCCGATCTTGTATAGAATCAGGCAATATGATGTGATCAGATTTATTTTTGGCTGCTGCTGAAACAGGTAAAGATTGGGGGCAATATGATGGCTGCAGGAGGGCTGTATGATGGAGGGCTGCTGAGCTTGCTGGTACAGGTACAGGGGGCAGTAATATAAATGAAAAAGTGTTGTACATTTTCTTGCTCTCTTTATTTAAAAACCATCATAGTAAGGAGGGAAATGGTAATACAGGACAGGGGGGCACTGATTGAAGCTCTTGCCTAGGGTGCCAAACTACCTTGTGCCTGTCCTGGCAAGGATATCACTCATATGGGAAAACAGTTAAGTCATATAAGATATACCCATAAATCCATATGCCTCCTCCTCCCCTGTGTATAATACAGTACCCCAGCATATGATTAAACACCTTAGGGGCCACTAACAATAATTTTCAATTGCTAACCAACCCCCAGAACAAATACCAAAGTATGACACACACAGGAGCATAGGGAAGGCAGAACAGAGCAGGAGTCAGGAATCAGGATCAGTCTAATATGTACTACAAGTTTCAACAATACAGGGGAATCACAGGTGTGAACAATGCAGGGGATAAGTCTGAATTTGAGGTTTAAACAATTCAGGGGCCAGTTAATCTCTGTAGTGATACCTTTTAAATCTTACATATGGTAAGCAGTCATACTCCACCTGTATGTGCCATACTCTGCCTGTGTGTGTCATACTCAGGCTGCTATGTTATAGTTATACAGGAGCCATGGCCAGCTCCATAGCTCCCACCCTTTCCAGCTATATTTAGGTGATCCCACTGGTGGCCAATAAAAGGGCCAGACTTTTGCACGCTGTGCCCTAAAGCTTGGGTCACACGTGCGGATATCTGAATAGTTTTCATCACGATTCACGCCGCAGCTGACCTCAGCGTAAATACACTATGTAGCATTGCCAGAGGTTGAAACCGCTATAAGGCAAGCTAAAATTGATATAGAAAAGGATATTGCAGCAAGCAGTAAAAAAAATCCAAAATTATTTTTTAAATATGTATATAGTAAAAAAATGAAGCAGGAAGGGTGCGACCCTTACTATCAGAGGGGGGTCAGCTGGTTGATGAAAACAAAATAAAAGCGCAGATTCTGAACTCATATTTTTCACCTGTCTACACAAATGAGAATAACAAACCTTAAAGGGTAAGGCATTTTTCTGTAGCAGTATGCACAAAATGTCTCTGTCTTATATATATTGATAATGGGTTGAGTACAGAGGACTCTTGTATTTGTCTATATGTATTTTGTGGTCACAGCCTCATTGCACCCCCGCCTAATGGTTTTAAAAATTAGTGGTGAGCACAACTTTCCCTTGTTTGTTATAGTTATACAGGAGCAGTGACCAGCTCCATGTTGTAGCTCCCACCCTTCCCAGCTTTAGTCGGGTGATCCCACTGGTGGCCAATAAAAGGGCAGCCAAGTTTGGGAGTTTTACTTTGAAAGCAGCAAGTAAGTTGCAGGTAAAATTTAGTTCCTTTGTAAAATGTATAATGAAGCAATAGAATTCTTAATGAATCAGATAAAATTGAGCGTAGGACTGGCCAGATATGGGATGACTTTGATGTCCTTGGCCAGCTTAAATATATTGCAATATATGGACAAACAATCCCTATTTTGTAAGGCATTGTTCAGTAGCAGTATGCACAAAATGTCTCTGTCTTAAATATATTGATAATTGGTTGAGTGCAGAGGACTCTTGTATTTGTCTACACAAATGAGGAACCAGTAAGTGAAGGTTTCCTTCTTAATAGTCCCAATTCTAGTAATTCAAGCAATGATGCATGGTTAACACTTGAGGAAATTCAAACGAGACAAGAACATGTTAAAATTAACAAAGGTCCGGGGCCAGAGGGTATTCATCCCAGGGTAATTAGCGAGCTTAGCTCTGTGATTGCCAAACCTCTTTACTTAATTCTTCAGGATTCATTGAGATCTGGCATAGTGCCGAGAGACTGGCAAATTGCTAATGTGGTGCCTCTATTCAAAAAAGGATCCCGTTCTAAGCCTCAAAACTATAGGCCAGTTGACTATGAAGATTTTCATTCATCCAGGTCATGGTATATCTAGTATAGGTAAATTTAAAACAACTGGACTTGCTGAGTAATCAATGAAGACATTTCACTACTCATCCGAGCAGCTTCGTCAGTTCAACTGACTGGTGTGTGAAGTTCTCGGCATATAAACTCTTCCACTAATCCAATCACAATGGCACATTGTAACTCTTCAAAGAGGTGACCTACAACAACTTGAAAAGGAGAAAGCCATTGATCGAGTTTTATACCACCACCTGTACCCCAGAAGCCACACCATGTTTATACAGACTCCCCAAGATACACAAAGAAGGAGCCCCACTAAGACCCATTATCAGTAGCATAAATTCAGTGACATACAGCATTGCAAAATTCTTGGCTAACATCTTAGCCCCGTTGGTAGGCAATACAGTGCATCATATCCAGAATGCCAATGAGTTTGTAACCAAGATTCACGGTGTTACACTAGAGGCAGAAGAAACAATGGTATCATATGATGTCACTTCTTTGTTCACATGTATACCTACTACAGAGGCAATTGAGACTGTAAGAAATCGACTGCAACAAGATAACACCCTCAGCAGCAGAACGAAGCTCAGTCCCAACCAAGTATGTTTGTTGCTAGATTTGTGCCTTAACACCACATACTTCATGTACAAGAACCTTTTTTATAGACATAAACATGGCTGTGCAATGGGTTCTCCAGTCTCTCCCAATGTAGCAAACTTGTACATGAAGGAAGTGGAAAGGAGGGCCTTACTTTCATTCCAGGGAACTACACCGAGTCACTGGTTCAGATATGTGGATGACACTGGGGTAAAATCAGATCCAATGAAGTGGCGGCCTTTACAGAACACATTAACTCAGTGGACAATACCATCAAGTTCACAAAGGAAGATGTCCACGAGAACAAACTTGCCTTTTTGGACTGTTTGATATGCATCCAAGAGGGGGGTAACTTGAAGACGGAAGTATACAGGAAACCCACTCATGTGGATCAATATCTCTTGTTTGATTCCCACCATCCACTGGAACACAAACTGGATGTCATTAGAACTCTGCACCACAGGGTGGAATGTGTGGCAACTGATACAGAGTCCAAGGGCAAAGAGCAAAAACATATTAGAGAAGCTTTGAAAGCGTGTGGCTACCCATACTGGGCCGTTGTCAAAACAGCAGCAACCAAGCCCAACAGGAACACCAATAGAAATAACCGCCCAGAGACACATAGTAGGCGAAACACAGTCATCCCATATGTAGCTGGAGTGTCTGAGAAACTCAGGACGATTTTTAACAAACACCATGTCCCTGTGTTTTCCAAACCTAGCAACACACTGAGACAAAAACTGGTACACCCAAAGGATCAAACACCAAAAGAAAAACAAAGCAATGTGGTATACGGAGTCCAGTGTAGTGAGGAGTGCACAGATCTATACATTGGGGAGACAAAACAACTGCTCACCAAGCGAATGGCTCAGCACAGGAGGGAGAACTCTACAGGGCAAGACTCAGCTGTCTTTCTACACCTAAAAGACAAGGGACACTCCTTTGAAGATAGCAAGGTCCAAATCTTGGATAAAGAAGACTGCTGGTTTGAAAGAGGTGTGAAAGAGGCGATTCATGTCAAGGTGGAGAAACCATCCCTGAACAGAGGCGGGGGCCTTCGACACCACCTGTCTGCTACATACAATGCTGTTGTAACATCTGTACCCCGGCGGTTTCAGAATACTTCACACGTCCATTCATGCAACTCTCACAAGTAACACCTGTATCTAGGAGTTGCATGACACAATGGATAATCCTATCACAGTAACTACACAGAATCAACACCTCTGTGAATTTCAGATGTCACCTCTTTGAAGAGTTACAATGTGCCATTGTGATTGGATTAGTGGAAGAGTTTATATGCCGAGAATTTCCCACACCAGTCAGTTGTACTGAAGAAGCTGCTCGGATGAGTAGTGAAACGTCTTCATTGATTACTCAGCAAGTCCAGTTGTTTTAAATTTACCTATATTAGATATAGGCCAGTTAGTCTGACGTCAGTGGTAGGAAAGCTTTTCGAAGGGTTAATAAAGGATAAGATACTGGACTTCATATCAAATCATAATACTATGAGTTTGTGCCAGCATGGTTTTATGCGTAATAGATCTTGCCAGACTAACTTAATTTCTTTTTATTAGAAGGTAAGTAGAGACCTCGATTCTGGGATGGCAGTGGATGTGATTTACTTAGACTTTGCTAAAGCATTTGATACAGTGCCACACAAAAGGTTACTGGTTAAATGAAGGAATGTTGGCCTGGAACATAGTATTTGTACCTGGATAGAGAACTGGCTAAAAGATAGACTACAAAGAGTGGTGGTAAATGGAACATTTTCTAATTGGACCAGTGTTGTTAGTGGAGTACCGCAGGGCTCTGTACTAGGTCCCTTGCTTTTCAACTTGTTTATTAATGACCTGGAGGTGGCCATTGAAAGTACTGTTTCTATTTTTGCAGATGAGACTAAATTGTGCAGAACTATAGGTTCCATGCAGGATGCTGCCACTTTGCACAGTGATTTGTCTAAACTGGAAAACTGGGCAGCAAACTGGAAAATGAGGTTCAATGTTGATAAATGCAGGTTATGCACTTTGGCAAAAATAATATAAATGCAAGTTATACACTAAATGGCAGTGTGTTGGGAGTTTCCTTAAATGAGAAGGATCTTGGGGTCTTTGTAGATAACAAGTTGTCTAATTCTGGGCAGTGTCATTCTGTGGCTACTAAAGCAAATAAAGTTCTGTCGTATAAAAAAGGGCATTAACTCAAGGGATGAAAACATAATTATGTCTCTTTATAGGTCCCTGGTGAGGCCTCATCTGGAGTATGGGGGCAGTTTTGGACTCCAGTCCTTAAGAGGGATATAAATGAGCTGGAGAGAGTGCAGAGACTAAGTGCAACTAAACTGGTTAGAGGGAGGGAAGAGTTAAATTATGAGGGGAGACTGTCAAGGTTGGGGTTGTTTTCTCAGGAAAAAAGGCGCTTGTGAGGGGAAATGATTAGACTTTACAAGTACATTAGAGGACATTATAGACAAATAGCAGGGGACCTTTTTACCCATAAAGAGAATCACGTACCAGAGGCCTCCCCTTCAGACTAGAGGAAAAGAAGTTTCATTTAAAGGAACAGAGTAGGGGGTTCATCACAGTGAGGACAGTGAGGTTGGGGAATGCACTGCCGGGTGATGATTCAGTTAATGACTATAAGAGGGACTTGGATGATTTCTTGGACAGACATAATATCAAAGGCTATTGTGATACTAAACTCTATAGTTAGTATAGATATGGGTATATAGAATTTATGTGACAGTAGGGAGGGGTGTGTGTATGGGGCTGGGTTTTCATTTGGAGGGGTTGAACTTGATGGACTTTGTCTTTTTTCAACCCAATTAACTATGTAACTATATCAAGTAACATATCAGTGCAAAGCTTCGCTCACCGGTCACCTGGATATTAATGTCATCACTCCTCTTCCTCACACTGCCGGTTGGAGTTTGTACCTCACAGGTATAATTCCCAGAATGCTCCAGCTGAGCTGAGGGGACTCCATATTGGTTGGATAAACTGAATCCCTGCACATTGTGCCCATTTCTGTAGAAAGCAAACTGTAGCTCTGTAGTCTCTCTGTGTGGGCTGAGCTTTGTGTCACATGTTATGGTCATGTGATCTCCTTTGGTCAGGTGATTCAGATTCACTTGTATCACTGGTTTGGGGAACAGCTCTAAAATCCAAACAATAATAGTATAAATTAACAAAGTATATAGGTCTTGGTACTTGGTTAAATGGGAACTAAAGCCTAACTAAAGAAGTAGGTAGAAATGTTGTACATGATGTTTTGTGCTTCTGTACCAGCCCAAGGCAACCACAGCCCTTTAGCAGTAAAGATCTGTGTCTCCAAAGATGCCCCAGTAGCTCCCCATCTTCTTTTCTGCTGATTCACTGCACATGCTCTGTGCTGCTGTCACTTACTGAGCTTAGGGAGCCACTCACAATATACAGTACACATAGAATAGAAATGTCACAATATAAGGCTGATTAGTCATTAATACACATAATTACTACATGGCAGCACAGAAACCAGTGCAATTAGCATCAGAATTGAATAATCAGCAAACCTGTAGCATCAGCTTATATTACAGCCAGGGAAGCTCATTTTCTGCTGGATAATTAGTGACGAGCCCTAAGCTTAGCTTCTCAACAGCCAATCAGAGCCCACTGAGCATGTGAGTGTCACAGACACTTTCCAAGATGGTGACCCCCTGTGACAAGTTTGAAGTCCTGGATCATTGCTGCTATTGACAAGCTGAGACTTTAGCCTCGTGCAATAAGTTCACTCTATAAAATGTGGCATTTTTAGTCACATTCATTTTTAGGGGTTAGTTCTCCTTTAAGTGCACAATAAATATTCATGAAGTTTACCTTTTACAGAAATATGTTCTTCACTAGAATAACTATAATATATGAGGCCGTACTTCACTTGTCGGGTGCATCTGTACAAACCACTCGTTGCCATATTTGCTCTTCCAACCAGAAAATCGGCATCAGAGGGAGAGGATCCTATAACCTCATTGTCCTTGTACAACACAGCGTCTCTGGCAGAATACCCAGGATTCCCTGCACAGGACACATATAATTCATCCCCTTCAAATACAAACGCTGGTACTTTCAGTGTGAGCCAATCTGTAACCAAAATAAATATTATTATGATTAAGGAAGTCATGTAGATAATGGACTTTGTAATAAAATAACATTTCTGCATCCACTTTTCCTTGCCAAATAACTGACCCCCCTGCTGAATTTAAAGTGGTGGAATTTCACTCTAGTGGAGTGTGGTGACCTCTAACTTCACTCTTTGATAAATATACCCCATAGTCGTCCCCAAGGGTCCTTGTAAGTGCCATGCACTGTCTGGATCCTGCATGCAGACTAAACTGCCCATGCTTACTATATGGCACCCTATTGGCTCAGTAGTGTTAGAGGTAATTGGCATCTAATTGGCAATTGGTCCTATGATCTGGAATGTGATGTGTTTGGGCCCCTCTGGAAGCTGCCTTTGTGGTTTGCAGAAAGAATCAAAACCTCTTCTGCATTTAATGAATTTCTGGCTTACAGAGGTGATTCCAAGTACCCCGTGTTGTTAGTCTGTTTTTACATCAGGTAAATTACATTGACTGCCCATCTAGAACCAACATTCCTGATCCCACATGATCCAGTGACCAACAGTAGCTGGAACCAACCCTGGGATCCTCCACAGACTGAATCACTGGCCATTTGGATCACATCAAAGGTCTTGATAAAATACAACTTCCGACTGAATTTGAAAACGAACCTGTCCTGAAACTCAACAATTGTCCCACTGTGGACGTTTCTTATGCGGTTGAGATGATAATGAAGTTTTAAACTGAACTTCAGTTCAGTTAAAGTTTCCCTTTACATTTACCACATTAATGAAATAACATTGACAATTTATCTATAGCCTTTTATTTAACTAATTTACATCCACAATTTAATTTTCCTTGACAGAACCCGCTGAGCTTTGGGTGGTCACCAACTTCCACCAATGAGCAGTTAGAATAAAGACATATGGTTGGTACTGGAAATAAATGCACCCAAGGCGAGAAGAAGAAAGCAGGAGGATAGAAATGATTATAATAAGACAACATAAGAGAAATTAAAACTCACATTTGGGACTGTCCATTTGGAAATATAGGAGATGTGAAGAAGTAAACCATTCCAAATGTGAGGAAGTATGACTTATTCCATAGGGGGCGGGCATGTGTTCCCATTGACCCAGGGGAAGTGTGTGTTCACCTTATTTGCAATTGGTTTTAATTTTTTATTATTTGTAGTTTTTGACTTATTTAGCTTTTTATTCAGCAACTCTTCAGTTTGCAATTTCAGCCATCTGGTTGTTTGGGTCGAAGTTCACCTAGCAATAGTGATGGGCGAATTTATTCGCCAGACGCGAATTCCTGGCGAATTTCTGCGATTCGCCGTCAGCGAAACGCCCGCGAAAATTCGCGGAAAAGAATTCGCCGGCGTCAAAAAATTTTTTTTCGAAAAAACGGGCGCCGGCGCCGTTTCGTGAATTTTTCGCCGTTTCGCGCGAAATTCGCGAATTTTTCGGCGAAGCGAAACTGCACAAATTCGCCCATCACTACCTAGCAACCATGCACTGATGTGAATAAAAGACTGGAATGTGTATAGGAGAGGCCTGAGTAGAAAGATCAGTAATACAAAGTAGCAATAATTATAAATGAGCATTTGTTTTTTAGATGGGGTCAGTGACTCCCATTCGAAAGCTGGAAATAGTCAATAAATAATTTAAAACCCACATCCGTTTCGCTTCCAATTGTAGCAATTTTCTATCAATGTCCCTTATTCTTGTTGTTGATTTTACGTGTTTCTATGGCTGTGAATTGTGGCTTTTTAATTATATGTATTTTAGGGACACGGTCCCACACTGCTTCTTGGAACAAGGAGGAGTGCGCTGTTTGTTTTGTGTTGTTGGTAGCATGTTTATCTACACACTTTTTATAAGTAACTATAATTAAAGGCTACGTTTTAAGTGTTTAAATGCTTTGCATGGTCTGCAGGCAATGTATCTGTTGCACTTCAGTTGTGATGCAAATTGTTTAATTCAGGAATACTAACCTGCAGATCCATGACAGATATATAAAACTATTTTAGGAGACGTATATATATATTTTTTTTTCAAGCACAGTTTTATTATTACTGAGAAAAAGGAAATATTTTAATACTTTTAAAATAAAGTTTTATTATTTTGATAAAATGGAGTCTATGGGGCAAATTCACTAAGCCGCGAAGCACCGAGCGCTAGCGTTAATTCGCTAGTGTTTGGCATTTTCGCTACTGCGCAAATTCACTAACGAACGCTGGCGTAGTTTCGCTAGTGTTACTTCGCAAAATTATGCCAGGCAAATTTTCGCTAGCGACGAAACTACGCAAATTCACTAACTTGCGCAGTGTACTGAACGCTATAGAGTAGATAGGGATTGTTTCCAAAAAAGTCAAAAAATTTTCTAAGTCCCAAAAACGCTGGCGTGTTTTCTACATGATGGGGGATAGGCTGAAAAAGATCGAAATTTTTTTTGGGGCTCCCCTCCTTCCCCCCTACATTTCCTGACTCATGGCAACTTACCTAGACAGTGGGCACATGTGTAGGGCAAAATAACATTTTTATTTGCTGATTTGAAGGTTTTCTAGGCATTTGTAGTGCTGATACGTGTTCCTCCATTGAAATTTGAATTTCGCGCCGTATGCAAATTAGCCTTCGCTAGCGTAATTTCGCTTTACATAGCGAATCAACGCTAGCGCAACTTCGCAACCTTACGCTACCCCTGAGCGCAACTTCGGATTTTAGTAAATTTGCGGAGCGCTGGCGAAACTACGCCTGGCGAAGTGCGGTGAAGCTCGGCGCAACTTCGCATCTTAGTGAATTTGCCCCTATGGGAGATGGCTTTTCCGTAATTCGGAACTTTCTTGATAATGAATCCCATACCTGTACACTGTGAGATTCTGGTACAATTGTGGAAGTCACCAATACCAATGTGATGTGATTCTGCCATGAATAATTGGCGTACAAGGAAGTCGCCTCTCCAGTTGTGCTATTCTTCAATAAATCTACTGTTCCTACTTAAGAATCACTGGAACTGAAGATTTTTTTGTGAAAGTGAATGTGTTTCTCTTTTCTCAAGAGAAAAAAAGGAAATCATTTTTAAAAATCTGGATTATTTGAATAAAATGGAGTCAATGGGAGATGGCCTTTCTGTAATTCAGAGCTTTCTGGATAACGAGTTTCCAGATAATGGATCCCATGCCTGTATATCTTATAAACAAGAAGACAACACTTACCGGGACTGACTTGGAGTCTGACAGGTTCACTCTTATTGCCTTTACTGGTTTGGCACTGATACCTTCCTCCATATTCCACTTTGGCGTTGTCAATTTTAAAACTCTTTTGATACATACGGATGAAATTGTTGTCCCTGTACCAGTAATAGATCTGGTCTCTTGGTTCAGGGGGATCCACGTTGCAGGTGAGAGTTACAGATTCCTTGGTGAATACCGTGGCCCAAATTGGATCAAAGCTCACAAAGGGTTTGCTGGAAGATCCTGAAACAGAGCACAAACTTGAAATACAGTGTTTCCCCCTATAGTTTTATCCTATCACTGCCACTAATGCGGTATTTGTTACTGCCAAAAAAAAGCTACAGACTTCCCACAACAAACAGTAAATTCCACTTTTCCAGTGGGAAAGGTGATGATCACTAATGATGAGCAAATATTTGCACCAGGCATGGATTCGTGGCTAAATTCTGCATTTCGCCATCTGCTATTTTTTTTTTTCAGGACAAAATATAGTTGCAGAGACAAAAAAGTCGCCGTAAGAAAAAAAAGTTGCGCATGGAAAAATTGTAAAAAAAATTTAATGTTCGTAACCGTTAATTCGTTTAGCGATTTTTTCAGGAGTTTTACAAATTTTTCAGCAAAGCAAAATGAGACAGTTTCGCTCATCACTAATGATCACCCGCAGTGAAAGAGTTAAAGATCTTCTTATGTCTTTTAATCACTGACAATGCTAAGGCACTGAGAAAATTGGAGTATTGGTTGGAGGAGACTACTGTATTGTTTTATACAGGTTAGACACAGGACACACCAGCACAGCATGGATAATTCTAGCAGGTTTAACCTTGCTCGTTTATTGCGGATGCAACGTTTCGGGGCGTGACCCCTTTCTCAAGCCCCGAAACGTTGCATCTGCAATAAACGAGCAAGGTTAAACCTGCTAGAATTATCCATGCTGTGCTGGTGTGTCCTGTATCTATGCTGTTTTTGAGGTTGCCCAATTCCTCTAACATCTAGCACCTGGAATTTGTTTGATTTTGGATGGCCAGGGTATGCGAGTGTAAGTTTTTCTTTTTTGTTTTATACAGGTACCAGAGATGGTACATACAGTCAGAACCAGCAGTAAAAAGAACATTAAAGGGCTACTGTCATGGGAAAACATTTTTTTATCAAAATTAATCAGTTAATAGTGCTGCTCCAGCAGAATTCTGCACTGAAATCCATTTCTCAAAAGTACAAACAGATTTTTTAATATTCAATTTTGAAATCTGACATGGGCCTAGACATATTGTCAATTTCCCAGCTTCCCCTGGTCATGTGACTTGTGCCTGCACTTCAGGAGAGAAATGCTTTCTGGCAGGCTGCTGTTTTTCCTTCTCAATGTAACTGAATGTGTCTCAGTGGGACATGGGTTTTTACAATTGATTGTTGTTCTTAGATCTACCAGGCAGCTGTTATCTTGTGTTAGGGAATTTTATTAAAAAATATTCAGATTTACAATAAATCAAACTAGAAAAAAGTTACAATCAGTCACATATTACATTTTTCATATTACGGTACATTTCAGTAAGAAAAACAAAGTCCTTCCCACATTTTTTTTATGTGTCTCTGAAATTTCAAATTCTTTTGACTTAATAAAAGTGACATCTCTACTGATGCCTCTGTTACCGCTTCTACTGACATTTCAATCTGACTTGTAGTCATTCTGCACCTCATGTGCCACAGGTGATATCGTATTACTGCAATAATGATGTACAAAGTGTTTTTGTTTCTTCCACCAGTTCTATTACCTTTGACCACTCCATAAGAAAATTCTGCAAAATCCAAATCTTTTATTACATTTAGATTCATACGTCTTGCCACTTTTTCTCTTAATGAGCTAGAAACTGGACAATCTATGAGAAAATGCTCTTGAGATTCATCCACTTTACATCCCCATGGACACTCTCTGTCTACTACATTTAGGTATTTTAAATTGCCTCTCACATACATTTTGCCCTGTAACGACAGCCATGCAGTGTCCCAAAATTTCCTTGGCATTCTTTTATGTGTAAGGAACTTAATGCTTTCTGCCAAAGTCTCTTCCGGGCAATCTTTTACTCCTATTGGAGATGCAAAATGTAAGTCTATAACTTTCCAATAGAGCAATTTTCTATGCAATGATCTTAATTCATCAGAACTGATGTTCCATTTTTTTACTGTTTTAACTGCTTGGCGCAGATAAATGGGAACAAGGCCTCCTCTTAACCTTACCTCTTTCATTCTACCACCGAGTAGCCAATCTTTGATGAAAGGTGATGCCCAATCTCTTACACTGACTTCCCACAGAGACTCTTTCCCCTGCACCACCCCTCCAAAGTTAAACTTTAGGAAGATTGTGTAGAAGAAAACCACAGGACACGGCATGTCCAACCCTCCCTTTTTCTTCTGCAGGAAAGTAATCCCTCTTTTTACTGGGTTGAGCCTACTTCCCCAAAGCATTTGGAAGAAGAGGCTCTGGATCTGGGCATAGAAAGATTCTGGCAACAAGAAGACATAAGAGACGAAAAGGAAGAGCGGAATCAAGAAAGTCTTAATAATGTCAATCCTTTCTCTATAGGTCAGCTTCAAAGCCTTCCAACGCTGAACTTTTGCCAGACCAGTATTTAGTTTTTCTTCCCAATTTACCTTATCAAGATCTCCCTTCCCAAATTTGATCCCTAAGATTTTAACTAGATCTGAGGCTACTGGGAATTTCTCAAGTCTAAAACTTGGTTCCCCGTCTAAACTCCAAAAAGCTTCTGATTTTTCATGATTGATCTGAGACCCTGAGGCCTCAGAGTAGCTTCTGATACACTCCAAAACCTTTCCCTCCTCCTCAGGTTTTGATATCACTAGAGTAATATCATCCGCGTAGGCGAGGGACTTAAAGGATTGGCCCAATGGAAACGGAACACCCCCAAGCCCACACTTCTGCAGTCTCCCCAAGAAAGGATCCAAAGAGAAAACATACAGGAGCGGGCTCAAAGGGCACCCCTGTCTCACACCAGCCTTCACCGAAAAGTCTTCGCCTTTCCAACCATTAATCAATGGAAAGCTTTTTGCCTCTTTATACAGTACTTTAATCCAGTTTATGAATTGTTCTGGAATATCGTATCTGTGCAAAACCGCACATAGATATTCATGATTGACTTTATCGAAGGCTTTAGCTTGGTCTAAAGACAGAAAGTATCTACCCCACTTCCAAGCTTTACATCTCTCCAGTGCTTCCCTTAGTGAAAGAATAGCCCCGAAAATACTTCTACCTTCTATTTAGCAGAATTGAGATGCAGAATTGAGATGCAGATAAGAGAGGACCTGCCACCGCACCCAACCTCTGTGAAAGTATTTTTGCCAGAATCTTCCTATCACAATTAAGAAGGGCAATCGGCCTCCAATTCCCAATGTGCCTCGAATCCTTCCCCTTTGATATCAGAATCAGAGAAGAAGACTGCATAGATGGAAACTGATGTTTTTCTAACAGGCATGCATTAAAGACTTGGGCCAACACTGGAACCAGATCTTCCTTAAAAGTGACATAAAATTCTGCTGTGAACCCATCTGGTCCAGGGGCCTTCTTTTTCTGTTGTTTATCAATTGCCTGTCTTACTTCTTCCTCTGTGATCTCTGATATCAAAGGGGATAGGTCCAAATTAGCAGTGTCAGTGACTGGGGTCACCTCTAGGAAAGCTTGAATCTTATTTCCATCCAAAGCTTGTTCTCTGTAGAGTTCAGCGTAGTAAGTCTCCACAACCTCCAGGATACCCACCCTAGAATTTTCTAACTTACCCTGGGAGTCATAAAGACCTTCAACCAGTTTCCTCTTAACAGTCTCCTTACAATTCTGAAAAGGGTCCGGGGAACAAGATTTTCCACAGTCCCTCTCCAGAACCAGGGACTTAAACCGGTCATACTGATGCTGTCTCAACAAATACTTAAGCTGGTTTACTTTTTTCCCCCCTCCCCTTTCGAAATACAGATTTCAAGTTTCCTTCTCAAAGATTGACTCTCTTTTTCTCTGGCCCTCCCTTTTTTAAAAGAGGTAGAAGTGAAAAAGGTATGGAAAGAATCCTTAGCCGAGTCCCACCAATCCACAACAGAATCAAAAAAATATATTCTGGTTTTTTGCAATTCCAAAAATTTCATCTCCTCCTCCTCTAGTATCTCTTTGCCAAGTCTCCAAAGACCCTTTCCAAACTCCAAACCCCCCACTGCACAATAATGAAAGTACAACCCCACATGGTCAGAGAATTCAACTCCTATCTCTCTAAAGTTAGAATGAACTCCACCTTTTTTAACAAATATAAAGTCTATCCTACTGCTTCTCTGACCGCATCTGTATGTATGGAGGCCTTCCCTCCCATTGCAAGTAGCCACATCTTCCATACCTGCATCAGAGATCAAGTTTCTAAAAAATAAACTTTCATATTTATTAATTTTGCCAGTTCTATCCTTTTCTCCTAAGACTTGATTAAAGTCTCCTGCGAATATTATTGGGATGGATGTGAAAAGGAATGGCTTGATTTCTTTCAATAATGATCTTCTTTCATAAATTGTATGTGGCCCATACACATTGATAAGTCTAATCTATTTATTTTCAAATGAAATATCTAATATTATAGACATCTGCCCATTGAAACATGAATTATTTTTTTAACAATTACATGCCTGTTGCCTTTAAATAGAATGCCTACCCCCCCTGCTGGTTCTGTGCCCAGGGACCAGAAGGATAGGCCTTCCCTCCATTCTCTCTTTGCCTCTTTTATATCATTTAGAGATGAGAGTCTTGTCTCTTGTAAAAAGATGATATCTGCATCTATATCTTTAAGATATTCATATGCAACAAAACGCGTTTTCTTATTTTTGATACTGTTCGTATTTATGGTAAAAAAATCAATTGATAAATCCATTATTGTTCTTTTTTTTAGGGGCATTACTCTCATCTCCAACTCTCTTGACCTGTACCCTGGGGCCTATATTTACCTCCATCATCTCCTCTTCATCTAGGGACTCCCATTCAAGTTATTGGGACACCTCTTCCTGATCTTTTTTACTTTTTTTTCCTGCTCGTGTCCTGTACTTGATTTTTTCTTTTCTCTCTCTCTCCTCCTCCTCCTCCTCCATTTTTTCCAACTCTTCAACCTCTTCCCCCCATGATTTTTTTCCCAGAACCTCGTACCTGTTTTGGCTCTCGATTGTCATTTTGCCGATTACATTTTTTTTCTAAACTCTCCTTGTTCTGGTTTCCCTCCTCACCTCTCCCCTTTTTTTATTTTCCCTTCTCACCTCTTTCCATTCTCCCCCTTTCTGTTGTTCACTAGGGGTTGGGATAACGCTACTCTGTGCTGCAGTTTCTGCTTGTTTACTCACTTGTATTTGTTTTTCCGGGACAGTTTCTACCATATTTTCTTTTAATTGTTCTTCTATGTTAGGACATGATTTTTTTACATTCCTCCAGGCTTCTGGGCAGTTTCTGTAAGCATGGCCGTTTTTTAAACAAAGATTGCATTTGATTTGTTGCTCACATTCTTTACTAAGATGTCCTGTTTCTCCACAAAAGGCACATTTTTTAACACTGCATTTACTAGCCAAATGTGATCTAGCCCCACATTTAAAACAGAGTTTAGGTTGTCCCACATAGAAGCAAACTCCCCTGTCTTTCCCAATGAAAAAGGATGTAGGTAAATGCCTTTGTGTATAACCTTCAGAATTTAATTTTACCTGTACTTTGTAGCCACCTACCCAGAAACCTTCCTTATCATAGATCTTGACTAGAGGGGATACAACAGTACATTGTCTCTTTAACCAGATCAAAACATCCTCCTGGTGCACAGTCTCATTTTTCATCAGAATAGTAACATTTTTATACTCCGGCTTGGAAATTGGGATAACTCTAAATTGTCCCCATTCCTTAGCATTCTTTGTCAAATTGTATTTCCGCCAAAACTCCTCTAGTCCCTGCGACAACTTAAAGCTCAAATCAAACTCCATGTCTGTAACACTTATCATAGCATAAACATCCTCCTCTGAGAAACCAAGTAACCTCTTCACCAAAATCTTAGCTAAAAATCTCCTGCTAGGAAAATCTTCCCTCTCTCCTGTCCACTTAATTTTAACAGCATTTACCATAATCATCCTCCTCTTCCTCCCCACCAGTCTGCACATTCCCAAACAGTTTTTTCTGAGCCCACACATTGCCTACTTCCTTGGGTTTCACAGAAACATTTGCATTATTTTCTCCACCATCTGCATTTCTTTCAACATTTTCAGACTGAACATTAGGCATATTATTAGGTTGCATATCAACATTCATTTCTGGCATAGGATCAGTAACAACCTGTTCAACTGGATCATCAAAAACAATTAATGGTAAATCGTTATCATCAGAAGATTTTTTTTTGTTTAGGGGGAGAAACATTTTCGATTGCATTTTCTTTCAATAATTCTGATATTTTAAAAAGTCTTTCTGCGGCCACATCCCCACCCCCTTGTTTCATTTCTTCAAAACATTTTTTATTTGCATAAAGTTCCTTCCATGGTTCAATAATGTCCAGAACAGTTTTAATCTGAACTTCCACATCCTCCATTTCCTTATTTAAATAAGTCAGTTCCCTTATTGCTTTAGTCCTTTTGGCTCCTTTAAGCAGTCGTAAATCCTTAATTAGTACATCAATCCCTGTTGTCAGTACATTCTGCTTTGTTTCTAAACATTTAAGTTCATTTAAAGCACTCATGATCTGGTCATATTCTATTACATTACTTCCCCTAGTACTTTCATTGTCCTTCCCTGTCCATCCAGAGTTATCCAAATTAGTAACAAAAGTTCCACTTATATTTCCCCCTTATACTTTTAATGAAACAGACCTCAGATCGGTGTCCATAGTCTGCCTCTCATTAACATAAGTCTCTGAGCTCCCTTCCCCCCTCTCACAAGCTGTAGCTGCAGTCACATTCTTTGCAGATTCACTCACCCCCTGTCTGGTGTCTGTAATTGATGTTTCTGAGATCAGAGGAGACCTTGGCTCTTGCAGGGCGCTCTCTGCCACTCTGTGTGCGATTGTGCTGCCTGCTTCCTCCATTCTGCCAGATGACTCGAACTCTCGCGGTGCTTTTCCCAAGACTTCGGTCATTTCCGCATTCGTCTCCTTTGCAGAATTGCTACAGCTTCCCACAGCAGCTCCTGCATTCGGATCCTTCTCTGGATGGCCGCCAGCACCAGTTTCAGTCTCTCCAGCTGAGAGACCACTTTCTTCCAAAGCAACTTTCAGAGCCTTCCCTTTTGCTGCCTTTTTCATCCGGTCTCCGGGTACTGCTACATTACTCTCTGTAGACCTCCTTCTACTTCCCAGCCTGGAACGCTGCATGTTCCCAGGGGGTGTCTCGGTTTTTTTTCTCACCTTGAGGGAAGATAGCAGACTTCCCAAGGTTTTTTAAGTGAAAAAAAATCAAAAAGTCCAAAAAATAAGCACAGGGTGAAATTAAAGAAAGGGGGGAGGGGGAATCACTCCAAAAAATGAAAACTATCCTCCCCAGACCCGCAAGGGCCTGGGGATATAAACACTGCCACAGAGCACACTCACAGCACGTCCTCATAGTTTGAGAGTATAGCTTATTGTGTGCTTGTGTTAGGGAGCTGCTATCTGGTTACCTTCCCATTGTTCTGTTGTTTGGCTGCTGGGGGGGGGAATCACTCCAACTTGCAGTACAGAAGTAAAGAGTGATTGAAGTTTATCAGAGCACAAGTCACATGACTGGGGGCAGCTGGGAAACTGACAATATGTCTAGCCCATGTCAGATTTCAAAATTTAATATAAAAAAATCAGTTTGCTCTTTTGAGCACTATTAACTAATTCATTTTGAAAAAAAAACATTTTCCCATGACAGTTTCCCTTTAAGTCTGTGCCCAGGTGTTTGTGGCCTTTCCACAAACTGCTCTTCTCTTTGCCTGAGCAGGGAAGGGATTTTCAGGAAAGTAATCAGAGTAATTAGTTCAAAGTACTGTACATTTTTATTATTGGTCCTTTACAATAAATTTATTACAAAACCACCTCCAAAACCCACATGTTGTAAGTCTGTTTAGCAGCTATTTTAGATTTGTTCTGCAACAGGAAAGATTAAAGGGTTCTTTTTACTAAAAATCCCAAATTTTCTCATATTTTAATAAAACTAAAATTTAAATTTTTGAAAAAAACTAGAATTTTATAGTGAAAAAAGCTTGAACCCTTCAAGATTTTAACATTCAAATTTTAATAAACAACCCCCTGAGTGTTCAACTGGTGATGATAAAGGAATAACGCTGCACTGCTTTTTGTAATGTCAAAACTGTAATGATGTGAGAAATACACAGGCATTACATGACTCAGTTAAAAGACATTTTTCAGAGCACTTACCTTGACTTTCTGTTATCCCGGCTGTAATACGAAACAAAGCAAGATTAGTATTATATATAACAAACATTGTTTTACATGAATACTGTAACCCAGGCACACATATATAGAAACATTGAGGTAACAGTCACCCTGCTATAGTTCCAGGGTACAAATAAGCACTCACCCCAAATCTCCCCCTAACTGACCTTCAGACTGGGCCCCCTTAGCTCATAACAAGGTTACAGATATATAGAAACATTGGGGTAACAGTCACCCTGCTATAGTTCCAGGGGTACCCAGGGCACAAATAAGCACTCACCCCAAATCTCCCCCTAACTGGCCTTCAGACTGGACCCCCTTAGCTCATACCAAGGTTACAAATATATAGAAACATTGGGGTCACCCTGCTATAGTTCCAGGGGTACCCAGGGTACAAATAAACACTCACCCCAAATCTCCCACAACTGGCCTTCAGACTGGGCCCCCTTAGCTCATAACAAGGTTACAAATATATAGAAACATTGGGGTGTAACCCTGCTATAGTTCCAGGGGTACCCAGGGCACAAATAAGCACTCACCCCAAAACTCTCCCTAACTGGCCTTCAGACTGGACCCCCTTAGCTCATAACAAGGTTACAAATATATAGAAACATTGGGGTGTCACCCTGCTATAGTTCCAGGGGTACCCAGGGTACAAATAAACACCCACCCAAAATCTCCCCCTAACTGACCTTCAGACTGGCCCCCCTTAGCTCATAACAAGGTTACAGATATATAGAAACATTGGGGTGTAACCCTGCTATAGTCCCAGGGGTACCCAGGGCACAAATAAGCACTCACCCCAAAACTCCCCCTAACTGGCCTTCAGACTGGACCCCCTTAGCTCATAACAAGGTTACAAATATATAGAAACATTGGGGTGTCACCCTGCTATAGTTCCAGGGGTACCCAGGGTACAAATAAACACCCACCCCAAATCTCCCCCTAACTGACCTTCAGACTGGGCCCCCTTAGCTCATAAGGTTACATATATATATAGAAACATTGGGGTATCACCCTGCTATAGTTCCAGGGGTACCCAGGGCACAAATAAGCACTCACCCCAAAACTCCCCCTAACTGGCCTTCAGACTGGACCCCCTTAGCTCATAACAAGGTTACATATATATATATAGAAACATTGGGGTGTCACCCTGCTATAGTTCCAGGGGTACCCAGTGTACAAATAAACACCCACCCCAAATCTCCCCCAACTGGCCTTCAGACTGGGCCCCCTTGGCTCATAACAAGGTTACAGATATATAGAAACATCGGGGTGTCACCCTGCTATAGTTCCAGGGGTACCCAGGGTACAAATAAACACTCACCCCAAATCTCCCCCTAACTGATCTTCAGACTGGGCTCCCTTAGCTCATAACAAAAGATATATGGAAATATTGGGGCAAAAGTCACCCTGACAATTGAGATGATAAATATAAAAAGAAATAAAAGAGAACTCACAGAGCAGGATGAGTATGAGGAGAGGAGACATGGTGTCTGTATCAGTGTATATGAGGGTGGGGAGCTACTGTACATCAGGAGACACATGCAAAACTCAGTTTCACTTCCCCTTTCCTTTAGCTCAGAACAAATTGCTGAAATTGGCTGTTTTGTTCGATTTTATTTTTTTCCATATCCAACTAAAAGCCCCACTGTTTAGGGCAGAGCTGATGGAAATGTGACCACTAAATCTTCTCAAGTAAGAAGCAAACGCTGTCCCCTTGAGGCTCACGCGTCCCTTAAAACTTTATCAATTTCACAGTGGGATTCCAATAAACTGTGTATTTAGTAAATCTTCTCAGTTCGTCATCCTTCCTTCCCTTTTCCTCCACAGTCTTTTTGCCAGTTCTTAGTTAAGAAGAAGTTAACATTTGATTTGTCTTCTATTTTTTTCAGCTTTTTTTTTAAAATGTTTTTATTTTATGAATGCTGCTCAATAAACAATAAAGTACAGAAAGGCATATTTAGAAGAAGGAAAAAACACATGATCTGAGGGAAGTGTTGCAAGATCAAAACATACAGTGTACGGATCTAGTTACTTTCACATTTTGCCTATAGCGGGAGTGCTGCCTCCAACCAAGGGCCCCATATCTCTTGAAATGTGTCACCCTCTGGCCCGGTAAACCACTTTGGGGTATATTTCTCAAAGAGTGAAGTTAATAGTGAAGTTCCGCCACTAGAGTGAAATCCCGCCACTCTCCATTCATTTCTATGGGATTTTTATAGGCATATTTATCAAAGGGTTCACTTTCACCCATTGATAAATACGCCTTTCAAAATCCCATAGAAATGAATTGAGAGCTGCGGAATTTCACTCTAGTGGCGGAACTTCACTCTTTGATAAATTTACCCCTTTGTGTAGAGAGAGGCTCTCGTTAATGGAGTTTTTCCACCAGACCAGAGATGGGGGTCTGTTGTCTTTACATGTTAATAGGATAAACATTTTTGCATAGAACAACATTTGCAGGTAAAAGTCAAATTTGTAGGATTTTTTAAGATCGTACCTCGATCGCACTTCAAATCGGACGATTCGAGCGATTTAATCGTATGATTTTACTAAAAAAAAATCCTTCGACTTCTTAAAACTTAGCAAAATAGGTTCTAGGAGGTCCCCATAGGCTAACATAGCAGTTCGGCAGGTTTAAGGTGGTGAAGTGTCAAAATCGAAGTTTTTTAAAGAGACAGTACTTCGATTATCGAAAGGTTGAATAGTCAAAGCATTTTCACTTCGAAACGAAGCCGAAGCCGAATTTGGCCTATTCGATGGTCAAAGTACCCAAAAATTACTTTGAAATTCAAAGTTTTTGAATTCGAATATTCACTTTGAATTCACTTCGACCCTTAGTAAACGTGCAAGTGTCTGGGCGTGGATATAGGTGTTTGAGATACGATTTGTAGTTCCTGATGACAGGGGTCATGGAGGCGGTATACAGGGAAATAGGACATTCACCCATATATAAGTGGTTGGCTAGAGCCTCCAATAAGGTAGCACAGGCAGCCTCTACTATGAGGGCCTTGTTTTTTATGTCTGGTGTGAGCCACCAATGTGAGAATACCAATTACAAGGCAGGGTATCTAGGCAGCTAGATGTGAGTGTACCAATTGCAAGCCAGGCTTTCTAGGGAGCTAGCCTGATATGGGGTTGCCTTAGTTTGCCCAAAGGAACACGCTGCTAATTTTGCCTATTTGCTTACATTATCTTTGAGGTATGTATACTGGAGCATTGTGGAATTTATATTGGAAAATTGGAATGTTTACTAACATTGGAGATACATATCTGGAGAGATTTCTGGAGATGTTGCCCATAGCAACCAATCAGATCTTTGCTTTTGTTTTCTAACTTCTATGTGACTGTTTAAATCTAATTGCTGATTGGTTGCCATAGGAATCATCTCCAGAAATCTCTCCAGATATGTGTCTTCAATGTTAGTAAAGATCATCTTAACTAAATTGTCTCTCCCAACTAAGGAGAGAGGAAGATTGACCCATGAAGCAGTTTTCCTACAGTACTCCTCTAGGACAGGGTCTAGATTGTCTGCCGCATATTTAGTTAGGAATTTGTGGATTATCACACTTAAGTACTTAAAGGTGCAGGTCCATTGTAGCTGGAAGGGAGGGGCAGGGGGTGTTATTTTATCCACCAGAAAAATGGTGGACTTCTCCTAGTTAACCTTTAGGTCCAAATATTCCCCATACAAATTCAAGACATGTAGCAAGTCTTAAGCATTTTGAAAGCTTCTGTGAGGTAAAAGTTTGCTCTGACCTGCCTCACTTGTATAATGTCTTAACCCAAGAAATGAACCAAGCCAAAACTGTTAAGGGCCTCCCAGAAGAAGGACTACTCGACGGTATCAAATGCCCTAGCTGCATCATGTAGGCCAGTTGGTAAACACTAGGGATGTAGCGAACGTCGGAAAAAAAGTTCGCGAACATATTCGCGAACTTGCGCAAAATTGCGAGCGGTTCGCGAACGGTTCGCGAACCCCATAGACTTCAATGGGAAGGCGAACTTTAACATCTACAAAAGACATTTCTGGCCAGAAAAATGATTTTAAAGTTGTTTAAAGGGTGCAACGACCTGGACAGTGGCATGCCAGAGGGGGATCAAGGGCAAAAATGTATCTGAAAAATCTGCCTGTGTGTGCTTGGAAGAGATAGTGTAGGGCGAGAGCTGTTAGTGATTTCAGGGACAGATGATAGTAAGTTTGCTGGCTAGTAATCTGCGTGATACTGCTCTGTATTGGAGGGACAGAAGTCTGCAGGGATTTGAGGGACATTTTAGCTTAGGTAGCTTTGCTGGCTAGTAATCTACTGTTCTCTTTAAACAACTGCCATACGTTGACCTTGTAGGCATTGTTTGCCCAGTTTTTTTGGACGCAGCCACTGAAGCACAGTTGCCAGAAAAAATATGCCATATAAATGCTGAAAATAGTCATTTTTCGCCATACGTTGACCTTGTAGACATTGTTTGCCCAGTTTTTTTGGACGCAGCCACTGAAGCACAGTTGCCAGAAAAAATATGCCATATAAATGCTGAAAATATAAATTTTTTTGGTTGCAGCCACTGAAGCACAGAGGCCAGAAAAATTATGCCATATAAATGCTGAAAATAGTCATTTTTCGCCATACGTTGACCTTGTAGACATTGTTTGCCCAGTTTTTTTGGACGCAGCCACTGAAGCACAGTTGCCAGAAAAAATATGCCATATAAATGCTGAAAATATAAATTTTTTTGGTTGCAGCCACTGAAGCACAGAGGCCAGAAAAATTATGCCATATAAATGCTGAAAATATAAATTTTTTTGGTTGCAGCCACTGAAGCACAGAGGCCAGAAAAAATATGCCATATAAATGCTGAAAATAGTCATTTTTTGCCATACGTTGACCTTGTAGGCATTGTTTGCCCAGTTTTCTTGGTCGCAGCCACTGAAGCACAGTTGCCAGAAAAAATATGCCATATAAATGCTGAAAATAGTCATTTTTTGCCATATACGTTGAGTCAAGGTATGGCAAAAAATGACTATTTTCAGCATTTCTATGGCATATTTTTTCTGGCCTCTGTGCTTGAGTGGCTGCGGCCAAAAAAACTGGGCAAACAATGCCTACAAGGTCAACGACGTTGACCTTGTAGGCATTGTTTGCCCAGTTTTTTTGGCCGCAGCCACTCAAGCACAGAGGCCAGAAAAAATATGCCATAGAAATGCTGAAAATAGTCATTTTTTTGGTCGCAGCCACTGAAGCACAGTTGCCAGAAAAATTATGCCATATAAATGCTGAAAATATAAATTTTTTTGGTTGCAGCCACTGAAGCACAGAGGCCAGAAAAATTATGCCATATAAATGCAGAAAATATGCATTTTTTTGGTTGCAGCCACTGAAGCACAGAGGCCAGAAAAATTATGCCATATAAATGCAGAAAATATGCATTTTTTTGGTTGCAGCCACTGAAGCACAGAGGCCAGAAAAATTATGCCATATAAATGCAGAAAATATGCATTTTTTTGGACGCAGCCACTGAAGCACAGTTGCCAGAAAAAATATGCCATATAAATGCTGAAAATAGTCATTTTTCGCCATACGTTGACCTTGTAGACATTGTTTGCCCAGTTTTTTTGGTTGCAGCCACTGAAGCACAGAGGCCAGAAAAAATTAAACCAGTAGGGTTTGCACCCTAGTTTGTAACGGTGGCGGAGGGAGGAGGACGCTAAAGGACAGCTGTGTGTGGAGTCATGAGGCTTGAAGAGAAGGACAGCTGCATAGAAGTCAGAACAAGTCTTCCGGCGTGCAGTAACCCTCCGAGATCCACCCCTCATTCATTTTAATAAAGGTCAGGTAATCGACACTTTTGTGACCTAGGCGAGTTCTCTTCTCAGTTACAATCCCTCCTGCTGCACTGAAGGTCCTTTCTGAGAGCACACTTGAGGCTGGGCAAGACAAGAGGTTCATGGCAAATTGTGACAGCTCTGGCCACAGATCAAGCCTGCGCACCCAGTAGTCCAGGGGTTCATCGCTCCTCAGAGTGTCGATATCTGCAGTTAATGCCAGGTAGTCCGCTACCTGCCGGTCGAGGCGTTCTTTGAGGGTGGATCCCGAAGGGTTGTGGCGCTGCCTTGGACAGAAAAACATTTGCATGTCTGACGTTACAGACCGGCCAAAGGGCTTTGTCCTTGCAGGTGTGCTCGTGGCAGGATTACTGGCACCTCTGCCCCTGGAATGTTGATGAGTTCCTGAAGTGACATCACCCTTAAAAGCATTGTACAACATGTTTTGCAGGCTGGTTTGTAAATGCCGCATCTTTTCGGACTTGTGGTATGTTGGTAACATTTCTGCCACTTTATGCTTGTACCGAGGGTCTAGTAGCGTTGCGACCCAGTACAGGTCCTTCTCCTTAAGCCTCTTGATACGGGGGTCCTTCAACAGGCATGCCAGCATGAAAGACCCCATTCTCACAAGGTTGGATGCAGAGCTATCCATCTCCGCTTCCTCATTATCAAGGACTGCATCATCCACGGTCTCCTCCCCCCAGCCACGTACAAGACCAGGGGTCCCCAAAAGGTCACCACTAGCCCCCTGGGAAGCCTGCTCCTGTTGGTCCTCCTCCTCCTCCTCCACAAAGCCACCTTCCTCCTCTGACTCCACTTCTGGCACCTCTCCCTGCGTTGCAGCAGGTGCCTGGGTTCGTTCTGGTGATTGCGACCATAAATCGTGCGCTTCCAGCTCCTCGTCACGCTGGTCTACAGCCTCATCTGTCACTCGTCGCACGGCACGCTCCAGGAAGAAAGCGAAGGGTATTAGGTCGCTGATGGTGCCTTCGGTGCGACTGACCATATTTGTCACCTCTTCAAAAGGTCGCATGAGCCTGCAGGCATCGCGCATAAGCACCCAGTAACGGGGGAAAAAAATCCCCAGCTCTGCAGATCCAGTCCTACCACCCAGTTCAAAAAGGTACTCGTTGACGGCCCTTTGTTGTTGCAGCAGACGTTCCAACATAAGGAGCGTTGAATTCCAGCGAGTCTGGCTGTCAGAAATCAAACGCCTGACTGGCATGTTGTAGCGCTGCTGAATGTCAGCAAGGCGTGCCATGGCTGTGTAGGAACGTCTGAAATGGGCCGACACCTTTCTGGACTGGGTGAGAACGTCCTGGAATCCTGGGTACTTGGAGACAAAACGTTGGACTATTAAATTTAACACATGTGCCATGCAGGGCACATGTGTTAAATTTCCCAGTCTCAACGCTGCCAACAGATTGCTTCCATTGTCACACACCACTTTTCCGATCTGCAGTTGGTGTGGGGTCAGCCACCGATCGGCCTGTGACTGCAGAGATGACAGGAGTACAGATCCGGTATGGTTTTTGCTTTCCAGGCACGTCATCCCCAAGACAGCGTGACAACGGCGTACCTGGCACGTCGAATAGCCTAGGGGGAGCTGGGGGTGCACAGGTGTGGAGGAGGAGAAGGAGGACCCAGCAGCAGAGTAAGAAGAAGAAGAGGAAGAAGACGAGGTAGAGAGCGATGGAGGAGTAGAGGTGGTGGCAGAACCGCGTGCAATCCGTGGCGGTGACACCAACTCCACTGTTGTTGTTGTTGTTGAGCTACCCATTCCCTGCTTCCCATTCCCAGCCATTACCAAGTTCACCCAGTGGGCAGTGTAGGTGACATACCTGCCCTGACCATGCTTGGAGGACCATGCGTCAGTAGTCATATGGACCTTTGGCCCAACACTAAGTGACAGAGATGCGGTAACTTGGCTCTGCACATGTTGGTACAGGTGTGGTATTCCCTTTTTAGAAAAAAAATTGCGGCTGGGTACCTTCCACTGCGGTGTCCCAATTGCTACAAATTTGCGGAAGGCCTCAGAGTCCACCAGCTGGTATGGTAAAAGCTGGCGGGCTAAGAGTGCAGACAAGCCAGCTGTCAGACGCCGGGCAAGGGGGTGACAGTCAGACATTGGCTTCTTACGCTCAAACATGGCCTTCACAGAAACTTGGCTGGTGGCAGATGACTGGGAATGGGAACAGGTGGTCAAGGTGGAAGGCGGAGTGGAGGGTGGTTCAGATGGGTCAAGGAGAGCAGAGGTAGAGCAGTAAGATGCTGGACCAGAAGGAGTGTGACTTTTAGTTTGCCTGTTGCCTTTGAGGTGTTGCTCCCAAAGTGCTTTGTGCTTGCCGCTCATGTGCCTTCGCATAGAAGTTGTACCTATGTGGCTGTTGGGCTTACCAAGGCTCAGTTT
This sequence comes from Xenopus petersii, assembly GCA_038501925.1. NCBI lineage: Eukaryota > Metazoa > Chordata > Amphibia > Anura > Pipidae > Xenopus > Xenopus petersii. The sequence continues at coordinate 5,058,423 of CM076686.1, read as the reverse complement.
CTGACTGCACTCATTGCAAATTACAATGCTTTTGTCAGAGGCACACACATTAAAAAAATCCCACACTGCTGACTTTTTGGAAGTGTGCGATCTGGCGGTAACAGTAGAAGTTGGCGGCATTGGCGGCAATGGCGGGTGCGTTGGCCGGCTGAACACAGGTGCCGATACATGTTGTTGCCCTACTGATCCCTGCGGGCTGGCCTCCCTGCTTCTTCTAAGTCTTATTCTCCTACTGCCTCTCTGACTCTCCGTCTCTCCATCTGAACTACCCTCCTCTTGCTCTCTTCTACTAGGCACCCACAAAACATCAATCTCCTCATCATCATTCTCCTCAGATGCATCAATTTCTTCTGACACATCACAGAAGGAAGCAGCAGCGGGGACCTCCTCCTCCTCCTCATCACTCATCATTATGTCCATCTCTGTCGTGTTCTCTGCCAGAATTAAATCTGGTGTAACGTCCTCATCTCCTTCATCTTCTTCTGCCAATAATGGTTGCGCATTACTCAGTTCAAGAAACTCATGGGAAAATAACTCCTCTGACTCCAGTGAAGATGGGGCACCGGTGGTGGAGGAAGTGTTACGTGGGGTGGCCATAGCAGTGGAGGATGAGGAGGATGTTGTGGTAAAGTTAGAAACGGTAGAGGATGGGGTGTGCTGTGTAAGCCAGTCAACTACCTCTTCAGCATTTTGGGAGTTCAGGGTCATTGGCTTTTTAAAACTGGGCAATTTGCTAGGGCCACAGGATTGCATAGCAGCACGGCCCCTAGCACGGCCTCTGCGTGGCGGCCTGCCTTTGCCTGGCATTATTTTTAAAAAAACAACAACAACAAAAACTCAGTTGGTTTTTCTGGAAACGATAATACACACAGCTAGATGGCAGTTTGAAGAAAACAGTGTGCAAATAATGCCTACAAGATCAACGTATACACTACTACAGCGGTGGATACGGATTACGTAAAATATATGAATGCTGCTTGAAAAAAAGTAACTCAAGTGGTTTTTCTAGAGACGATAATATTATCAATATTTAGACAAAATGTGAACAAGCTCACACAGCTAGATGGCGGTTTGAAGAAAACACTGTGCAAATAATGCCTACAAGGTCAACGTATACACAGCGGTGGATACGGATTACGTAAAATATAAGAATGCTGCTTGAAAAAAAGTCACTCCGGTGTTTTTTCTGGAGACGGTAATATTATGGATATTTAGACAGAATGTGAACACGGTCACACAGCTAGATAGCAGTTGGTTGAATAACACACTGGGCAAAAAATGCCTACAGGGCAAATAATGCCTACAAGGTCAACGTATACACAGCGGTGGATACGGATTACGTAAAATATAAGAATGCTGCTTGAAAAAAAGTCACTCCGGTGTTTTTTCTGGAGACGGTAATATTATGGATATTTAGACAGAATGTGAACACGGGCACACAGCTAGATAGCAGTTGGTTGAATAACACACTGGGCAAAAAATGCCTACAGGGCAAATAATGCCTACAAGGTCAACGTATACACAGCGGTGGATACGGATTACGTAAAATATAAGAATGCTGCTTGAAAAAAAGTCACTCCGGTGTTTTTTCTGGAGACGGTAATATTATGGATATTTAGACAGAATGTGAACACGGGCACACAGCTAGATAGCAGTTGGTTGAATAACACACTGGGCAAAAAATGCCTACAGGGCAAATAATGCCTACAAGGTCAACTTATACACTACTACAGCGAGGGATACGGATTACGTAAAATTTATTATGGCTGCTTGAAAAAAGTCACTCCGGTGTTTTTTCTGGAGACGGTAATATTATGGATATTTAGACAGAATGTGAACACGGGCACACAGCTAGATAGCAGTTGGTTGAATAACACACTGGGCAAAAAATGCCTACAGGGCAAATAATGCCTAAAAGGTCAACTTATACACTACTACAGCGATGGATACGGATTACGTAAAATTTATTATGGCTGCTTGAAAAAAGTCACTCCGGTGTTTTTTCTGGAGACGGTAATATTATGGATATTTAGACAGAATGTGAACACGGGCACACAGCTAGATAGCAGTTGGTTGAATAACACACTGGGCAAAAAATGCCTACAGGGCAAATAATGCCTAAAAGGTCAACTTATACACTACTACAGCGATGGATACGGATTACGTAAAATTTATTATGGCTGCTTGAAAAAAGTCACTCCGGTGTTTTTTCTGGAGACGGTAATATTATGGATATTTAGACAGAATGTGAACACGGGCACACAGCTAGATAGCAGTTGGTTGAATAACACACTGGGCAAAAAATGCCTACAGGGCAAATAATGCCTAAAAGGTCAACTTATACACTACTACAGCGATGGATACGGATTACGTAAAATTTATTATGGCTGCTTGAAAAAAGTCACTCCGGTGTTTTTTCTGGAGACGGTAATATTATGGATATTTAGACAGAATGTGAACACGGGCACACAGCTAGATAGCAGTTGGTTGAATAACACACTGGGCAAAAAATGCCTACAGGGCAAATAATGCCTAAAAGGTCAACTTATACACTACTACAGCGGTAGTAAAATAAAAAAAAAGTTAAATAAAAAAAGAATGAATATTAAAAAAAAAAAATTAAAGTTGGTGCTGCTGAACTACTAGGAGCAGCAGATTAGCACACCAGTCCCACTCCCCAACACTGCTAGACTAATAGCACTGGGCTCTTATAGTAGTAGTAGTAGTAGTAGTAGTAGTAGTAGTAGTAGTAGTAGTAAAACAACAAAAAAATAAATAAAAGCAGTCCTTACAAGGACTATTGCTATTGCAGCAGTCAGCAGATGAGATCAGAAGCAGGACAGCTGCCCACTGCAGCTACATACAGAGCACTGCAGTAGAAGGTAGATTACTAGCCAGCAAAGCTACCTAAGCTTAAATGTCCCTCAAACCCCTGCAGACTTCTGTCCCTCCAATAACAGAGCAGTATCAAAACGATTACTAGCCAGCAAACTTTCAACTGTCCCTGAAATCACTAACAGGCAGCAGCTCTCTCCCTACACTATCTCTTCAGCACACACAGGCAGAGTGAAAAAAAGCTGCAGGGCTTCGGTTTTTATAGGGAAGGGGAGTGGTCCAAGGGAGAGCTTCCTGATTGGCTGCCATGTACCTGCTGGTCTGGGGTGAGAGGGCAAAAAAAAGCGCCAACAATGGCGAACCCAAAATGGCGAACGTCGCGCGACGTTCGCGAACTTCCGGCGAGCGCGAACACCCGATGTTCGCGCGAACAAGTTCGCCGGCGAACAGTTCGCGACATCTCTAGTAAACACTAAGGTGTTATCTGGAAGGGGACATGGACTGCATTGAAGTCTCCTATCCATAGGTTTGGATTTTGGCTTATGGCGGCAACCTGCGTCAGTATCTCATCTAAGAGAGTGGTGGTGAAAGGAGGCAGAACATCTACATTATTAATTATTAGGCAGTGATTACAGTGCTGACATTTCAATACAATATACCAGCATTTCTTGTTGGTTTGCAACTCTTTCACCCCTAGACCTTTCAAAGCACTTCATAACTCTGCCCCACCCTACATCTCTGAACTCATCTCTATCTACTCACCCACTCGCTTACTACGCTCCTCTACTGACCTGCTACTCAACTCTTCTCTCATGACCTCCTCACATGCTCACATTCAAGACTTTACAAGGGCTGCACCCCTCCTCTGGAACTCTCTCCCATGGTCTGTCCGACTTTCTCCCAACCTTTCTGCTTTCAAGAAATCTCTGAAAACGCACTTCTTTCGAGAAGCCTCCCCTCACTCTGCTTAACTACCAAACGCAACACCACATACAATACCACATTTCTCACCCACTTAATTAGATCTTGCCCACTCCCACACCTTGTGTATTACTCCCTTCCCTTTAGACTGTATGCCTATGCATAGGGCCTTCCTCACCTTTTTGTACCTGTATTGATTGTGATGTTTGTTACTCCATATATTCTATGTATGTAATTCATGTGATGTAGTTGTATAATCACATTTACTTTACAGTGCTACGCAATATGTTGGCACTATATAAATACATTTTAATAATAATAAATAATAATAGACCCAAATTATTCTTAGGTCTTTGTATCTGTGGTTGAGGGGTTAGTCAGCAGGTAGCACCCAGGACTAGGTCAGGAGCTCGGAGCTAAAGCGCAGCACATCTGTCTAGTTCGGCAATTCGATCATGCCCATTTTGTCTGCTTTTTTTAAAGGTGTTGAGAAACCGTAACCCCAAATGACCCATTTATGCACCACCAATGTTGACTTGTACATTATAAAAGTAAAAGTTTTTTATTCCCAGCAAACCATGCAGCTAATTCTGTGAGGATTCGGGTCCGCGTCCTATCCGGCGCAGGCGCGGGCACGTTAATGCGCGTCGGCATGACTTGGGGCAGCTGGGAAATTGACAAGATGTCTAGCCCCATGTCAGATTTCAAAATTGAATATAAAAAAATCTGTTTGCTCTTTTGAGAAATGGATTTCAGTGCAGAATTCTGCTGGAGCAGCACTATTAACTGATTCATTTTGAAAAAAAATGTTTTTTCCCATGACAGTATCCCTTTAAGAAGAGTACCAATATTCTCAAAAATGACAAGTTTCTGGGGTTGCCCTAGACGTAAAGAGACCAAGTACAATCTAGTACACTGTATGTATTGTCTTAAAGATCTGTGTAGATAAAAAGTGAAGGGCTTATGTATGTTGCAACAGCCATTTCCAAAACTGTAGTTCTTAGTTTTTAAATAGTATGCAGCCTTTAATCTTTCAGAAAAACTAGAATGTACCAACAGAGCAACTAAACTCACATTTCTAAACCTTGCGACCAATAAGAATTGCCAGATATAGTGTTTGTTTAAGATTAATATCTAAGTAAGCATAACACATGTCTTTTTCATGAGTGACATCTTGGATAACTTCCAAAAAAAATAAAAAGAAATACAAAGTCATGCAGGTAGGCAGTGATGTAATGCTAAGGAATGAATATGGAATGACAAATTTAATTGCAAGGTCTATCCTAGTAATTTTCACATACAAGGGTCTTAGATTTCTAACGTTACCTGACAATATAGCCCTGGGATAGAATATACAACCTACCCACAGATGTCAACACAAGGATTTACCATATATACTCGAGTATAAGCCGACCGAGTATAAGCAGGCATGCAGGGAGGATTCTGAAGTTTAAGGAGCCTTAAATCACGGGGGGTAAGGGCTTTTTGACCTAAAAACTTAGCGTTTGGGTAGGGGCAAGCCTTAAAAAACAACTGACATGCTGACTCGAGTATAAGTCGAGGTAGACTTTTTCAGCACATTGTGAATGCTGAAAAACTCGGCTTATACTCGAGTATATATGGTAATAACTGCTTGTAGTCTGGGTGTCACATCAGTTGGCGTTTAGCATTTTGGACCAGCCCTGGTAAAATACAATTAACAATTACCTTAGTAACATTATCACATAGTAACTGCCAGTTAATCCAGAGGAAGACAAAAAAAAACCCTGTTGATCCAGAGGAAGGCACTGATTTATCGCAGTCAATGACGGTATAAATTCGAGTTTATAACTTCTATCTGGTTGCTAGAGTTTCACTGACCCTAGCAACCAGACAATGCTTTAAGTGTCAGAAAGGAAAACAGGTGGGTGTCTTCATTTAAATTAAAAACATAAAAATGAAGGTTAATCGTTAACCTGATTTCTGGCTGGAGGTGCCACTGTCCATAACAAATGAATACAATATTACATTCCAGGATGAAAAGAAGGAGCGGGAGACAAAATGGCAGTTTTAACGTTACCCTGTGTAATCTGTAATAACTCACCTGTATTGGACTTCAGTTATTGAGCCCCCTGAAAACAAAAAAAAGCAGTATTTTTAAGTCCTTTATTAAAAAAGTTGCTCTACTTTGAGTTAACTTTTAAATGATGATGATATTCTGAGACAATTATTATTATTTGCGCTTTTTTAACTATTTAGCTTTTGATTCAGCAGCTCTCCAGTTTGCAATTTCAGCCATCTTGTTGCTAGGGTCCAAACTAACCTAGTAACCATGCACTGATTTGAATAAGAGACTAGAATATGAATAGGAGAGGCCTGAATTAAAAAATGAGTAATACAAAGGAGCAATAACAATATGTTTGTAGATTTCCAGGGTATTTGTTTTTTTTTATATATGGGGTCACTGACCCCCATTGAAATCTGAAAAGAGTCTGAAGAAGAAATCAAAAGATGCAAAAACTATGAAAAAAAAATAAATATTGAAAACCATCTAAAAACTTGTTTAGAATGGGCCATTCTATAACATAATACAAGTAAACTGAAAGATAAAGCATCCCTTTAAATGAAGACATAGAAAAGGAAGCAAAGGTGTAAATAATAAAAGGCATCATTGTAGCTTTAAATGCAGCAGACCCCAAATTCTACCCTTGGGCCGATACAGGTCCCATTACACAATGTACCAGTAAACCTTGGAGTTTCATGTATAAAAGAAGATAATTCCATCAACAAGTGAGTGTTGGCAGATATCAGCACAGATACCCCAGCCAATGCTTTTATAATCATATCAACATATAATACACAAAAGCCATGAATATCTTGTAAATTATATCCTTATAAACGGGGAGTTCTGATTAGGGATGCACCGAATCCAGGATTCAGTTTGGGATTCGGCCTTTTTCAGCAGGTTTTGGATTTGGCCGAATCCTTCTGCCAGGCCGAACCGAATCCAAACCCTAATTTGCATATGCAAATTAGGGGCGGGGAGGTAAATCACGTGACTTTGTGTCAGAAAACAAGGAAGTAAAAAAATTTTTCCACTTCCCACCCCTAATTTGCATATGCAAATTAGGGTTCGGATTCGGTTCGGTATTCGGCCGAATCTTTCACAAAGGATTCGGGGGTTCGGCCGAATCCAAAATAGTGGATTCGGTGCATCCCAAGTTCTGATGTCATCAGTTATAAACGGTGAGTTCTGATGTAATTTCAGTCCCATGACTCATTAAAATTTGTGTATTATAATAAATAAAGTAGCCCCAGTTGCAAAATATGAGGATATTAGAAGTTACCTCGGAGTTCCATGACCTGTATAAAAACACTCAGCCTTCGGCCTTGTACTTTTATATGGTCATGAAACTCCTATGTAACTTATAATATCCTTATATTTTACAAGAGGGGGTACTTTATTCACTATATATTTTATCAGAGACTCATCTGCTTTTTCTGTACCCATAACTGATAAAGATAAGGAGAAAAAATATATGACTGTATATATTATACAAGCTTTTCAAGTACAGATATCAGACCTGTTATCCAGAATGCTTGGATAACCCTTGGTTACAGCTATCTAGTTACTGAATTTATAAGTGCCTTATCTTTAACTTCTTCTTTTATTATTTCCTAAACTCACATGTCTTAAAGAGTCAGTTGTGAAATATTATATTATATAATATCAGGTGCAAAGTCTCTGGTAACCATGGCAACCTATGAGTTGTATGCTTTGAATTTCCCAATGTATTCAATTCTTCAGCGGTGTATAAAGCACGGCTCATTGGTTATAAATCAATATGTGTATTTGAACATCCTAATAATCATGTATTAGATGTTAGATAAAGTACAGTATGTCAAATGTGGGGATCCAAGTACAGTCAGTGCTTTATTACACGGAATCTTAGCAGAATCAGTACATGGGCTCATTGGAGGACAAAAACTATGGGGCAACTTACCTTCTATTTAATAAAGTACAAAAATAAGACAAGTTACTTACAGAGCAGGATCAGCAGAAGAGACATGGGGGCAAATTTAATTACCTTCGAAGTTGCGCCAGCGTTGGCTTCGCCGCACTTCGCCAGACGAAGTTTCGCCAGGGCACCGATAATTCAGTCTACTCTATTGCACTTCGCCTGGTCTGAGGTGGCGAAGGCAAGTATGGCGCAAGAGGTAACGTTCAGTAAAATGTGCAAGTTAGTGAATTAGCGTAGTTACGTCTCTTCGCCATTGTGCAACTTCGCCTGGCATAAGAGTGTGAAGTAGCACTAGAGTAGGTCCACCTCACTGCCAGCGCCCGTTACTAAAACGCTAAATTCGCCCTTTAGTAAATTTGCCCAATGGTATCTGCAGACAGCACCCAAAGTAACCAGTTTTACTTCCCCTTTTAACGTTAGCAATTTCTGCTGAGAACATTGCATAAGATTTACAAAGACGAGACTTCCTGCCTATTATCTTACTGTTATTTATCCCAACTTTCTATAACACAAACATAATGATGGTCAACTTTAGGGCACTAAACTGATCACAGCTAATGGCAGATTATATTTGGGGGTACTGCAAATCTTGTGCACCCACTGATTCACCCTACTGAAAGGCCACACAGAGAAGATGTAGCACAGTTTACTTACATCTTTCTACGGGGCTTTAGTTCCCTTTAAAAAACTTGTATTACTAAATCTGTCCAGTAAAGTAAGATTATTATTGTATTATTGCCAGGAAGTACAGTTTCCTAGTCTGAAAGACTTATTTGCCTCTCTTATTTTAACTGTAGAAGTCTGTAATTCAGAATTTCCTCAGTTGTCTCTTACATATTTTAAATTTCCCTATAATACATACTGAGGATACTGGAAAAATATCCAAAACCACCCCAAAAAATATTTGGTTCCTCACATACAGACTCCCTTCTGCTGGCAATAAAATACATATATATTTTTAATAGTGTGCATAGCGCAGTCGTAGGGACCAGAAATGATAGAATTAGTCATCTCTCTGTTGTGTTTCCCTTTGCAAAAATGTTAGTCCTGCTGTTGGGTGATCATATAATAATCTCTCTAATGATTTATTTACCAGTAGGTCTTTCCAGCTGACACAAGGTCACCCATTTCGATTAGAAGAAAAGAGGTTCCGGCTAAATATTGGGAAGGGGTTTGTTACAGTGAGAGCTGTGAAGATGTGGAATTGTCTCCCTGAATCAGTGGTACAGGCTGATACATTAGATAGGTATAAGAAGGGGTTGGATAGCTTTATTCACCAGTAGCTCCTCCCAGCAGACAGGAGGGAGCCAATGAGATTAGAGGAGGGAAAGGGGTGTTACAGGGAGAGCTGGGAAGTGAATCAGGGGTACAGGCTGATACATTAGATAGGTATAAGAAGGGGTTGGATAGCTTTATTCACCAGTAGCTCCTCCCAGCAGACAGGAGGGAGCCAATGAGATTAGAGGAGGGAAAGGGGTGTTACAGGGAGAGCTGGGAAGTGAATCAGTGGTACAGGCTGATACATTAGATAGGTATAAGAAGGGGTTGGATAGCTTTATTCACCAGTAGCTCCTCCCAGCAGACAGGAGGGAGCCAATGAGATTAGAGGAGGGAAAGGGGTGTTACAGGGAGAGCTGGGAAGTGAATCAGGGGTACAGGCTGATACATTAGATAGGTATAAGGAAGGGTCGGATGCTTTATTCACCAGTAGCTCCTCCCAGCAGACAGGAGGGAGCCAATGAGATTAGAGGAGAGAAAGGGGTGTTACAGGGAGAGCTGGGAAGTGAATCAGTGGTACAGGCTGATACATTAGATAGGTATAAGAAGGGGTTGGATGGTGTTTAGCAAGTGAGGGAATACAGGGATATGGGAAATAGCTCATAGTCCAAGTTGATCCAGGGACTGGTCCCATTGCCATTTTGGAGTCAGGAAGGAATTTTTCCCCCTCTGAGGCAAATTGGAGAGACTTCAGATGGGGGTTTTTTGCCTTCCTCTGGATCAACTGGCAGTTAGGCAGGTTATATATAGACTTAAGGTTGAACTTGATGGACATGTGTCGTTTTTTAAACTAATTTACTATGTTAATATGGTCTCAAGATCATCCAATTTCAAATCTATTTCCTGTGATTTCTTTCCCAGAGGTTCTATTTTTGACTGAGAACTAATAAGGAAACTGTAGATTGTAACCGATCTATTGTTTCATCACGACAGTTATTTAGTTGACTAATTTGTCAATTGATTCCTCAATTGTTAAATAAGGTGATCTGGCCATTTCCAAAGACATGCGTATTCTTCATAAAAGGGGATCTAAACCCAAACAATTAATTGATACAAACCTTCTCAGAGAAATTTTTAAATCCATCTGCAATTGTTAGTGTTTCCTGAGAAATTTACAATTAAGACTTCTAATAACAGGCTTTTAGATCAACTAAAGTCAGAAACCTGAGGGTTAACTCAAGTCAAGTGCAGAGGCAGTGCAGACTGGAAGGAACTCTGTTCTAGTCCTTCAAAAAGATCTGTTAAGCTGAAAGTCTGCCTAGCAGTATATAACAACTGTACAGCTCATATTTAAAAAAATACTTAAAATAGAAAATGAATGTAAATTGCAAAAGTGGTCTGAGTACACCAATTCACTTTGGGGGCTTAGATCCCCTTTCATAGGTGTCATTTTTTGTGCTATAGCGAGTATCAGAATCCTGTTTGTCTCATAAAAATATAAAAGTTAATTTGATCAGTGTTTCCCGCGAAACTCGCGAATCGGCGAAAAATTTGCAAATTGGCAGAAATTCAACGTGAATTCGCACCTGGCGAATAAATTCACCCATCACTAGTGTCGACCCTCCATGCTGGGCACAAGCATTTGTTTTGGACGAGGCCCCTTCTTCTTAACTGTCCACTGGAACATTACCATAAGGAAAGCTGGGTTGGGTAGTCAAGATGTTGAAGTACAATATGATGGAAGGGTGCTGCAATTTTTTGTCCTTTTTGAAGAAACTCCAATGATTCCATATTTTTGGCACTTGTGCTCTGGCAATGTAAATTAAATGAAGTAGCAATTAATTCTCAATAACTGAGTTTCTCTTAATGAAGTATGACCAACGGTCTAGATCTTTTTCTAAATGATAATGGATTATTTAGTCCATTTAAACCATATATGTACATCTGTCTGAGGGTTATAGGAACATCTTTTTAAACTAGATACTTGCATTCAAGATTAATTGCTTACTGTTATGAGAGAAAAGGAAGGATGTCCCTGCCTCATAGAGCTTACAATCTAAATAGGTAGGTAATTAAGTCTTTGACCAGTTCTGGCTGATTACTTACATGTTCCATTGTAAGAAGGATTTGGGATCTAAACTCAGTTAGAAAATTACATTTAGGACTAGGGGGGGTTGGGACAAGGTAGTATAAAAATCAATGGAAGAAGTCCTGCGCTGGGTTTTGTGCAATAATATGAAGATTTTGTGGTGGAAAATATGAAAATTTTGTGGTGGAACCATGTCTCAGTAGAGCTGATATAGTGGGATAAGCTTTGGAAATGTCAGAGATAGCAGTGTCTGAAATTGCTTATCATGGAAGTTTTCATGGATGGAAGAGTTGGAGTTCCATTGACTGACAACATCATTGTTAGGAAAATCCTGATAATCATTAACACTTAGTTAGGGGCACATTTACCTAGGGTCAAATATCGAGGGTTAATTAACCCTCAATATTTGACTGGCGAATTCAAATCCTTCGACTTCGAATATCGAAGTCGAAGGATTTTGCGCAATTCCTTCGTTCGAACGATCGAAGGAATAATCGTTAGATCGAACGATTAAATCCTTTGATCAGAAAAACCTCGGAAAGCCTTCCCCATAGGCTAACATTGGCCTCGGTAGGTTTTAGGTGGCGAACTAGGGGGTTGAAGTTTTTTTTAAAGAGACAGTACTTCGATTATGGAACAGTCGAATGATTTTTAGTTCGAATCGTTCAATTCAAAGTCGAAGGTCGAAGTAGCCAATTCGATGGTCGAAGTAGCCAAAAAAAAACATTTGAAAATCAAAGTTTTTTCCTCTATTCCTTCACTCGAGCTTAGGCCCCTTAAAGTTAATGACACTTACCATTCTCAGTATGGTCTTTGCTAGTTACTGCTTTATGAGTAGAGAGTAAAGCTGCATGATTAGAGTGTGAGGTTTCATCTGTCTCATAAATCTAAATGTTAAACTTACTGTAACTAAACCACCATAAACTGAACACAAAGATCTAAGGGTTTATTTACAAGTGCAAGTGCAGCATACAATGTTCACATTCCATTGTAATTTCATCAGTGATGGAGAGATGCATACGATTTGTCAAAATGTGCGAGATTGTGCTTTTCATTTCACACAGTTGGGCTCATTCTTTTAATTTGGCAGCTTTAAATATATTGGAACCCGAAAAAAAACCCCATGGAAATAAAGCTGAACGTCCTCCTTATTTAGTTATAAATAAATTCCCATGACTTGTTTACTTCAATGCCACTACTTAGAGTAAACATAATGAGCTGGGGAGTAATTATTATTTCATGAATAAGTTCAATTGTGTCTATTTTTTATTCATCTGAAAAGAACAGATTCCTGGGCCGTGACTGTGAAAATGTAGTAGTGATTGTGCTGCAATTTTACATGAAGTTATGAGGCACTGAAGTTCTCATAGATGGAAGAATCAGGTTCTTCATGATGCTGGAAAGCGATGGTGGATTTATTCTTTTCAGCAGTGTATTTAACAGAAGCTCCATCCTGAATAAAATATAAAATAATACGACTTAACACCAGCACCAACAAATTGATTATGTATTACCCAAAGTTTCATAAATGAGACCTTGTGTGAAGCGTAAAATACAGCAACAAAGCACTGTGGTTTTTTTCTCACTCCTCAACAATTAGCACTTATGCCCATGATAGTGGTAAATGAGACCCCTAAAGCATTCTTAAGTGAATAATCTGTAGTACACAGCCCTCCCTATTGAACTGAATATTTAGCTGTCAACTGTGTATTTACAATATTCAAGGAATTGTATTCTTCTAGGCCTCACAAGTTTTGGTCACAACCAACCAGACTCCACAGAGTACTATTAATCATGCTGACTACTAGTGTGTTCACATGCAAACCACAAAGAATGTTAATATGGACCTGTTGAACTACTCACAATATTCTTCTTTGGAAAAGCAGATGCTGAAAGAAAAAGTTTTAGAAGTCAAGTCCTAAAACAGTTACAGAATGTTTCTTGTGTAGCCATAGTGCAGTTACACATCTAGGGGCCGATTCACAAAGGGTCGAATATCGAGGGTTAATTCACCTCGATATTCGACTGGGAATTAAAATCCTTCGACTTGGAATATCGAAGTCGAAGGATTTAATGCAGATAGTACGATCGACCGATCGAAGGATTATTCCTTCGATCGAACGATTAAATCCTTCGAATCGTTCAGGATTTTAATCCAACGATCGAAGGAATATCCTTCGATCAAAAAAACTTAGGAAAGCCTATGGGGACCTTCCCCATAGGCTAACATTGAGTTCGGTAGCTTTTAGATGGCGAACTAGGGGGTCGAAGTTTTTTTTAAAGAGACAGTACTTCGATTATCGAATGGTCGAATAGTCGAACGATTTTTAGTTTGAATCCTTCGATTCGAAGTCGTGGTCGAAGTAGCCCATTCGATGGTCGAAGTAGCCCAAAAAACACTTCGAAATCCGAAGTTTTTTTACTTAGGATCCTTCACTCGAAGTTAGTGAATCGGCCCCCTAATTTAAGCTCCACTATACAATTTATTTTGCTTAGAACATTTCCCCATACTAAAATGATTTACTATAACTCTTCATAGAGCTTTTAACTCTGTAGTTCGTTAGTTAATTTCTACAGGGATTTAACTGGCATGTCTGGGACTAATGTGCACATAATCCATGCCTGTGGTTAATATTCTAACCTTTTCATATTCTGTAATGATCTTATTGGCATGTCTAGGGTTTATTAGCTCATTGTCCATTTTCTGTAGTGATCATGTAGCCTATCCGGGTATGTATAGTTAAACGTAGTGCAAAAGAGCAAGTGTCCTAAACACTTTTGGGGCCTTAAGCTCCACGTTTCCCTAAGGGGATAAGACATTTGCATTCTTTAAGCCATGTAACCAATGAGAAAATGACGTACCTGTTGGTTTATGGTTAACATAGTAACCATAACAATCATCTTTTCCATGAGTGACATCTTCAATATCTACTAAAAGAAATAAGAGAGTTACATTATGTAAGCATGTAGTGGTTTCAAAACATCAGAACTTGCCTCCATTACTCCCTATTAGACTCACCTAATAACAAATGCACCTTCAAATGATTCTATTCTGAAAACCTAAAGAAAAGAGGCAGGAAATTCTCCCGAAAAATAATCTTTGCCCATGGTCTCCCGATGAACCCATGAATTTGCGGAAATACTTAAGGAATAATGTCATTATTTTAACGGCATCTAATAATGTTAATTAGAATTTTTCAGTGTATCCGTTTGCCTACCTCAGCTAAGCCTCATTATTTCTTTAAAGGACCAGTAACATCAAATTTTTTTAAAAAAAATTTGTTACAATACAAGAAAAAAAAAACATCAAGACCAATTAAAATTTAAAGTAGCAAATCCTTTATTAAGATATAACTTACAGAAACTCCACTTCCTGTCTTCTACAGAAACGGGCGAAAGGGCGACCATCCATCCTGTTGTGCTTGATTGCTCTTCCCTGGCTCTTCACTGACAGCATGTCAATCTCCTCCAGCTCTTCAGAAGGCCGCAGCGGTGTTATTATGCCTGTCCCCACTGTAACATAGCAGACCGCCAGCATACAAGGGTAACCCAGAACCCCCTTCCCCTGCATTATTTCAACCCTCCTGGCACCGGGAGGATTCCTTCTGCCTGCTGCTGTGGGCTGCTGGGGAGATGCACAATCAATATATGCATTATTAAAGGGAGCTGCGTCTCTGCAGAGCCTGCCTTCAGAAGGTGAACCAGCTGGCCGACGTGTTTGTGAACGGCAGGGCCCTGCCCAATGTTGTCCGTCTTTCTCCGCACATCCCCAAGGAGAACTGCTGCCTTCACGATGGCTCCAACCACCTAGCAGCACCAAGACTCCCGACGCTCGTTTCCCGATTCCTCCAGAGCGGAGGTTATACAATCCTCACCCTTTTGCCCCGCTCGGGCTTCCTTATTGTGTGCAAGGCTCTCCTTTTGGTGCCGGAATCACTCCGGTTTTGTTACTGATGTAACCGCTCTGGAGGAATCCGGAAACAAGAGGCGGGAGCTGCGGAGTCTCGGCACAGGGAACTAGGCTGGTAGGTGATTGCCATCGCAAAGGCAGCAGTTCACCTTGGGGATATGCGGAGAGAGCCGGACAACATTGGGCAGGGCCCTGCCATTCACAAACACGCCGGCCAGCTGGTTCCCCTTCCGAAGGCAGGCTCTGCAGAGACGCATTGGGCAGGGGCCTGCCATTCACAAACATGGGTTAAAATAATGCAGGGGAGGGGGTTTCTGGGTTACCCTTGTATGCTGGCGGTCTGCTGTGTTACAGTGGGGACAGGCATAATAACACCGCTGCGGCCTTCTGAAGAGCTGGAGGAGATCGACACGCTGTCAGTGAAGAGCCAGGGAAGAGCAATCAAGCACAGCAGCATGGATGGTCGCCATTTCCTTGTTTCTGTAGAAGACAGGAAGTGGAGTTTCTGTAAGTTATATCTTAATAAAGGATTTGCTATTTTAAATTTTAATTGGTCTTGATTTTTTTTTTCGTTGTATTGTAACGAATGTTTTTGTAAAAATTTTTGATGTTACTGGACCTTTAACTGTCAGCCACATGTATAGCCAAGCTGCAGGGCATTAAATGTCAATAAGCCATTCAGATCTTGCTGGACAGTGGGTGTAACCCTATCAGTATTCATAAAATCCCTTCCATAAAACATGGCAGAACTGTTGTTACTTGCCAAGAAAGGAAACAAAAATAGAGACACACTATTACAAGTCCCATCAAATAGACTCCTGCATACATACACAAGGTTGCAGTTACTTTTGTAGCGCAAGTTTTAAACTTTTTTTCTGACATGGCACTAGTATATACAATCATATGATTTTGACGTTAATTGATTTATGACAATTTCAGACAAATATAAAACCTTTGTAACGTGAGGAAAGTATTTGACAAAATTTAGAATATACTCACAATTGCCATACACTGGTTGTTCTGCACGGGGTGTCACATCATTTGTCTTGTAATGGTCAGGAGCTTGTTGTCTCGGAGCAGTCCTATTAAATCATGATTAACCATTAATTAATTGTATGATTTAGACAGTAGCGGTATAAATTGGAATTTATTTTGATACTTGTAATAACTTACCGGTCCAGATCTTTAGTTACTAAACCACCTGTAAACAAATGACAGCAGTATTTTTAGTCCTTACTTTACTATAACCAAGATGCAGGGGTGAAAAATAGACCACTGCCAAACCCTAAATATAGTGGAATCCTGCTGGTCAACAGTGGTACACAGGAAAGGAGGTAGGTCAGAATGGTAACAGTAATACAAGATGGAGACAGTGGACAAGATGGAGACAGTAGGGCAAAGTGGAGACAGTAGGGCAAGATGGAGACTTTAGGGTAAGATGAAGAAAGTAGGACAAGATAGAGACTGTAAGACAAGATAGAGACAGTAGGACACGATGGGGACAATTTGGAGACAGTAGGGCAAGATGAAGACAGTAGGGCAAGATGGAGACAATATGACAAGATGGAGACATAAAGACAAGATGGAAACAGAAGGACAAGATGGAGATAGTAGAAGAAGATGGAGACAGTAGGACAAGATGGAGATAGTAGGAGAAGATGGAGACAGTAGGGCAAGATGGAGACAGAAAGACAAGATGGAGACAGAAAGAAAAGATGGAAACAGTAGGACAAGATGGAGATAGTAGGAGAAGATGAAGACAGTAGCACAAGATGGATATAGAAAAGCAGGATGGAAACGTTTTAACAGCACCAGTGTAAAAATGGACTTAGACTATAGTAAGCCAGTTCTTGGTCAATTTCATGACACATTTGTAACAGAACTATAACAACCTGATAATGTAATTTATAGAAGTACATTGTGTAATTATTTAGACTATGAAGGCCAATGAATAATGCCTTGGAGGGCCACATCTGACTCACAGGGAGGTCTCCAATTAGACAGTACTGCGGTAACACAACTAGAACAATGTGGTGTTACCTGAGCTTTTTGGGGAATGGTAACAGTTGTTGCTCCTGCATTTTATGGCAACAATGGTAGTAACAAAAAGTAGAACCAGGAAAGCCACTGTGATTCCAATTCCCATCACTAGATAGTTCTTCTCTTTAGGGAGAAACACATGGTTAGTCAATTAAGTAATACAGGGATTCCAAATATTTTCAAAATATTATTCCCTTCTAAAGGAACGTTTATGATGATGTAGATAGTGGTTGCAGCTAGTTCATCATTTGTCTTAACTATTTAAATTTTTGTTTTGCAGGTCTTAAATTTCTTCTTGTCTCACTTACCTTAACAACCAGACTGTGATTTAATTGGTATGAATATAGAGATAAGCAACCCAGAATAAGAAAAACAATACAAATCTAGTCCCAGGATTGGGGGAAAAGGTCAGGGACACTAGACAAAATATAACTTTTTACATTTCATAGGGAGAGGCAGATTTGAAAAGCAAAATCTTCAAACCCATATCAAATACGAATCAAAGACCAAGCACAAATTTTCACTGTATACATTTTACTAGAATTACTTTCTCAGTATACATAATAGCAAAGTTAGAGTGGTATTTATCAATTTTTGAATCTAAGTTTTTTCCAAACTAAATTAAACTTTTTTTTCTAAAACTAAACTCTTTGGGGGTCATTTATAAAATTTGTGCAGCACATATTTTTTCGCAAATGGTTGTATTGCCCATGTTTTTTCCTGAACGCTAATATATTGCACGGCTCTGCCCGTCTTTCCGGTTTTTGCAAATTCTCATTGTGAATACATTTTCGCAAATGGCACGCAAATGAGACGGGAGTTTGCACGAGTGCACCCAATGTGCGAGGTTGTTGTGCGCGAAAATAGCGTTGACATTAACTTCAATTTGCACTTTGCAAACCTGTTTTGTGAATATGTTCTCCACCACCAAAGTAGTCGCAGAGTGTGTGCATAAATATTGACAATTTGCAATTTTTGACATATTTAAAAAGCTCTTATAGACGTTCACATTGTGAAAATGTTTTCGCAATTCTGTTTGCAGCACACTTATTCAGCTTTATAAATATAACATGCACAGGGCACATATTTTCACTTTGCGAACCAATCTGCCTTGCGCAAAGTTTATCAATGACCCCCTTTGTGAGGTATCTTGACACTAAGGGGGTTATTTATCAAGGTCTGAATTTATCTCAATATTGGCTGCTACAAACTCCGATCTAAGCCGCTCAGGTTTTTAACACATATTTATTATTACCCCAAAAACTCTAAATTTTCACCCGAAAAGCTCGAAAAACATCATGAAATTTCCCGAAACCCCCGACACAACCAAAAATCAGTGGGACTGTTCCCATTGACTTTTATGCAATCTTGACAGGGTGGAGATGCCGTGTTTTTATATTTTGGCTTTTTAGCCATCGGGGTTTAATAAATTCCGAAAAAAAATAGGAATTTCTGGGAATTTCGGGTGTTTGGAGCTTAGTAAATAACCCCCTAAAGGAGGTGAAATATATTATATTATCCTTTGTGAACTGTTGAATTTATACCTAAAAAATGTTTGCCAGGTTTAATTTTAGAATATTTTTTTAGAATACTTTTGCTTAACATGGAATGTTTTTCCTATTTCCTATTATGTTATCATTTGTGAACTGTTGAATTTATAACTAAAAAATGTTTGCCAGGTTTAATTTTAGAATATTATTTCCTAGAATACTTTAGCTTTACATGGAATGTTTTTCCTATTTTCTTCAACTTTACTTATATCATACTATAGAAACCTTATAGGCAAACTGCTATCATGTAATTATTACGTTAATTATAGGAATGCACCGAATCCACTTTTTTGGATTCGGCCGAACCCCCGAATCCTTCGTGAAGGATTCAGCCGAATACCGAACCGAATCCGAAGCCTAATTTGCATATGCAAATTAGGGTCGGGAAGGGGAAAACATTGTTACTTCCTTGTTCTCTGACAAAAAGTCACACAATTTCCCTCCCCGCTCCTAATTTGCATATGCAAATTAGGATTCGGATTCGGTTCGGCCGGGTAGAAGGATTCGGCCGAATCCGAATCCTGCTGAAAAAGGCCGAATCCTGGCCGAATCCCGAACCGAATCCTGGATCCGGTGCATCCCTAGTTAATTATAATTAATGTTTTATAATTATGCATTATAATAATGCATTATAAAAGAATGCTTTTAACACCTACAGTAGGCAGAGATTTATGAAATTTTGAATTTTAAAAGAATTCTTTAGAAAAAACATTCAATCAGCTTTTTTTTGTGATTGTGGTATTTTTCTTAATTAAAAAAAGATTTTTTAAGTATTGGAAAAAAAAACAAGAAAAAAAAGCACATAGTTCAATTTATTGTAAATAATTCATCAATAACTAGTTTTTGGCTTGAATTAAAAAAAAAACACCTGAAATTGGCTTCTTGAGAAGCTTAATATGTTTTACTTTGCAGTTTTTTGCCATTCGAGTTTTTGAAATTTTTTTCAATGGGTAGATCCTGAAAATTAGAATTCAGAAAATTAGAATTTGAAAAAAATTGACATTTTAACTTATACTGAAAAAAAACCCAAGCCCCTCAGTGCTGCTCAAAATAGTTCAACCATTACAGTTTGAAGGGGATGAGTGATTAGTTACTGTCTTCGACATTCTTGAAACCACAGGACAGCAATGGCTGTTTTGACCTTTCTTTCTAGAAAATCATCACCACCTTCCTTAGTAGGCAATCTACTACTTAGTAAGGCATTAATGGAATAGAAGTTCCATACAAGGAAAGTGTTGATAGTTTCCATAGCAAATTGGTTTTTTAGAAAGCGCACACCCAATTTTAATTTAATAGTCAGGTGCTTGTCCCCTGGAGACCGCCCAAATAGAGTCTCCACAAAAGGCCTTTTAACTTTTTCTAACACTTTATGGATTTTGCCCCTGATGAAGACCACTTCTGTGGTCGAAACGCGTAGGGCCATTACTGGGCCGTAGCCGAATATGTGAGTGTAACTTTTTGTAAATGTAATAAAATTTTGCCTTTTTAAATTTGAGTGTGCTGTCCCTATATTTAATTTTTGTTTGATAGTTTCCATGAACAGAACCCACCTGAGATGCTTATGGTGACATTGTTGCTGATAACAGAGAAGTTCCTGTTGGATGAAAGTTGGTTGCTGACCTGACACCTGTATGTCCCAGCATGGTGAAGCTGTGCCGACTCTATACAAAGCATTTTCCCAGATTCTTGGAGCTGGAACAGTCCTGATTCATTTGCAATTGTCTCATTATAAATCCAAAGGAACGAGGGACTAGTGCCTTTTGCTACAGAACAGGTTAAGCACAAATTGTCCTCCACTGTCACTGCAAGTTCATCTTCCCCAGGGGTAATTCTGGCATCTGCCACTGGTTCTGTTAGAACATTAAGATTGTCATATTTCCTGAACTGCAACTGTACTGTATAACATAAAGTTCTTTGGGGCAAATTCACTAAGATGCGAAGTTGTGCCAGGCGCAACTTCGCCGCGCTTCGCCACACTTTGCCACACTTCGCCAGGCGTATTTTCACCAGCGCTCCGCAAATTCACTAAAATCCGAAGTTGCACACAGGGGTAGCGTAAGTTTTCGAAGTTGCGCTACCGTTAATTCGCCAAGCGAAGCGAAATTTCGCTAGCGATGGTTCATTTGCATACAGCGCCAAATTCAAATTTCAATGGAGGAACACGTATTAGCACTACAAATGCCTAGAAAACCTTCAAAACATCAAATAAAAATGTTATTTTGCCCTACACATGTGCCCACTGTCTAGGTAAGTTGCCATGAGTCAGGAAATGTAGGGGGAAGGAGGGGAGCCCCAAAAATATTTTCGATCTTTTTCAGCCTATCACCCATCATGTAGAAAACACGCCAGCGTTTTTTGGGACTTAGAAAAAATTTTGACTTTTTTTGAAACAATCCCTATCTACTCTATTGCGCTTCGCCAGGTCTGAGGTGGCGAAGGAAGTCTAGCGTAAAAGGTAGCGTTCAGTACACTGCGCAAGTTAGTGAATTTGCGTAGTTACATAGCTAGCAAAAATTCGCCTGGCATAAGGGTGAGAAGTAACACTAGTGAAACTACACCAGCGTTCGTTAGTGAATTTGCGCAGTAACGAAAAATGCCAAACGCTAGCGAATTAACGCTAGCGTTTGGCGCTTCGGCGCTTAGTGAATTTGCGCCCTTGTGTCTACAGTTGATTGTACCATTGTTGTACAGAATTCTTCTTACATATATCATTTTCTTTTTACAAATTTTTTTTATTTACAAAAATTATTTTTATTTACAATTTTTTTTTCAAGTATTTTTTTTATATGTAGTCATTTTGCTACTTCTAAACAAAATGTGAGTAACTACAAAATGTGCCAGTTTTAAAGATATGCAGGAAAAGAGTGATCCCCATGTTAATCCCCACACCATAATTTTAGCATCTCAATGTACTGGTATCGGCTAATTCTTTAACTCTAAGTAGAGTAAAAATTTAAAATCTAAAATGAATGTTTGGAATTTTCTCTTTATTTTGTGCAAGTGAGGTATTCAGGAATGTGAGAGAAACCCTGGGACATCAATGGTGCATTTTTAAAAGTATAGTATGTGGGGCTAGAGGGTATCTTACATATTGGTCCACAGTAAATAAGTATTGACTTGTCCTTTAAATGTCCTTTAAGCAACTCAAAATTTTAAGATTTGTTGAATGTCTGCGTCTGATAATATTTCTCCATCTAATGGATCAGGTTTCCCAAGTTTAAAACAATATAATAAAATTAGGAGAGGTCACTGGAAGCTAACTGCAGGCATACCGTTAATTTTGGATTGGTCAAGCAAACATCTGAGTTTTAGGGAACTGGGTCTCTCTATTAAGTCTATGACTAAATAAAGGGTTGGAAACCTTCAGTAAAGCTGGAATTTTTGAGTTGTACTGCATAAAAACAAATAATTATACTTTCTTTCCAGACTATGAACATACCTTGAGAACAAGCTAAGCTGATATATTTAATGGTCTCAGTACAGGTTGTTAGCAAGCTTAGGGGGCTTTCCCTACTAAATCGAACCTAACGTAGAAAGTTTTATGGTGTAATTTTTATGACTGAAGCTCATAAAGAGTATTTTTAGGTTTATTGATAAGTATGTAGGTTAGAGTACTCACCCATTACAGACAAAACAAGTCCCTCACTGAGCTGCATTTTGCTGGAGACCTTATTTTGCAAGGCACAAGAGTAGGGTCCAGTCATGGTGATGGAGGTGACAGTCACCCGATTTTTAGCATCTTCCTTCTTTTCAGCTTTACCTTTCCCTACTGAATCATTCCTGTGATAGAATTGATAATCAACTGGGAATGATCCACTCTTGGACTCGCAGAAAAGATCCACAGAATCCCCCACAGCTACTTTGCCAGGACTAAGTTTTAGCTCCGGTTTGCTCAACTTCACTTTAACAGAGGAGAACAGAAACAAATGTTCATATATCTGGCAGTAATTATTCAATACTACATGCACTCAAATGGTCAGCATGTAAAACCAATAAATTGTCATCAAGGCAGATAAAGACCACAAAACCAATGAACAGCATTGGAAAATGGTAAACCGTGAATGCAGGTGCCAGTGCTACAAATAGAAGTAGTGGGGGAGTTTAAGACAAATAGTTGTACAGCAATGTCAGATCTTGTCTAGAAATTTCTAGTGTCCCATGTGACAGAAAAAACTATTTGTCCCCCTATATAAACAATGTAAATATGGAAGAAATGTGGTCCATATTTTTCTTTTATTACTTCCAGTAGCAGAGTGGGTGCTAAATCAAGAGCTGTCACAGCTAAACCCCTGAGTATATATAAATTGAAATCTGAGGAACCCATGTTTAAAGATTAGTGTCACGGTCGGCACCCTAAACCAGAACTAGTGCCAAGCTCCCTGGTCTCGGCTCGGCTTCACCAGTAGTGTGACCGCCTTTGGCTTTGGGAGGAGCCCTCAGCGTACTTGGATGCCACCTGGACTTTTCGAGAGGAGCAAGGCAAGGAGTTCTGGCAAGCAAAGGGGCACGACAGTTGTTAAAGTCAGTTAGGCCGAAGGTCGCGTTACAACAGGATGAGACAGATTCATGATCAGACTGGCCGGGTCGAGGCAGGCAGATAGCTGGAATTGTCAGGTAGGCAAGGGTCAAAACTGGGTAATCAATCATATGGGATGAGGCAGAATCTGAGTCAAATAACAGGCAGAGGTCAAACCAGAATGTCAATCAGGAGGGTTAAGCAGAATCAAGGTCGGTTTCAGGCAAGGGTCAGGTTCCAGAGATCAGAGTAGTCAAAACAGCCAGGCAGGGTCAAACACAGGAATCAAACAGATTGGAAGCTTTTCAGCACAAGGTACAAGGCACCAGGAACAAAACCTATCACGGGCAATGACTAAAGAAAAAATGTCCCTTTAAATACCAGCGTGCATGCGCCTATAAAATAAGGTAGTGCGCGCATGGCACGCACTAGGAAGCCGGTATGGAAGGAGCAGGACCGGCGCAGCGGGCGTTCCTGCCGCACCACCACTAGACCACCAGGGTGAGGATTTGTTACAATTAGCCAGTGTAGAGTTGGAACCAATGCTACTGTAGGAGAAACTCAAAATAGTCTAATATACTATATGGACAGTGCTACAGCACAAAGGGGAACTATTTTTGTTGCAATTTTCTTATTTTTAAAATGAGATTGTAAATACTGGAAAATCTATCCCTATCTCTACCTATAGTGTAATGTGTCTCATGGGACAGAGCAGAACATTTAGTACACTGTTTTTGGCTTATTCGGGTGAAGTAAATGCATTTACTGAGTATATTATCTAAATACATACATATGAAGTCATCTGGATTTTGTCCAGACACCTTTTTTTATTGCCATCAGGATTTTGTCGCACCATATAATTTTTAAGTGCTAAATACTGCCTCTAAATCGTGCTAGAGTACTAAGGCCATTGCACTCTAGCACCATCTAGAGGCACTAAAAATGACACGGTGTGATAAAATCCAGAAGGCTTCATCTGTATGTAAGGGACTGGTAAATAATAAAGTTTGTGAACCAGATCTAAAAGGAGAAGGAGAAGGGCTCCTTTTCCTGGGTCAATTCCTGACTTTAAAAGGGATATTTACCAAAGACTGAATTTGTGATGTTTTTTATACCTCTAATAAACTCACAACTCAAATTTTTTTTATATTTGAAAAAACTCAAATGTAAAAAACTTAAATCAGTTTAATCGGGGTGAAAAAATGAAATGCTCCAATTTATCAAGTTTTCGGCGAAAAAGCTTGAATCGCTCGAATTTCCCTAGCAAAACCCACTAAAAAAACCCCAAACATCATGAAGGCTACAAACATCTGCAAATGGTTCAAGGGACCTCTGCATTTTGACTTCTGCACAACCTCAATAAATTTTGGATTGTTTTCAAAATCTAGCTATAGCTTTATTATTATTATTATTATTATTATTATTATTATTATTATTAACATGTATTTATATAGCGCCAACATATTGCGTAGCACTGTAAAGTAAATGGGATTATACAACTATATCACATGAATTACATACATAGAATATATGGAGTAACAAACATCACAATCAATACAGGTACAAAAAGGTGAGGAAGACCCTATGCATAGGCATACAGTCTAAAGGGAAGGGAGTAATACACAAGGTGTGGGAGTGGGCAAGATCGAATTAAGTGGGTGAGAAATGTGGTATTGTATGTGGTGTTGCGTTTGGTAGTTAAGCAGAGTGAGGGTAGGCTTCTCGAAAGAACTTCGTTTTCAGAGATTTCTTGAAAGCAGAAAGGTTGGGAGAAAGTCGGACAGACCGTGGGAGAGAATTCCAGAGGAGGGGTGCAGCCCTTGCAAAGTCTTGAATGCGAGCATGTGAGGAGGTAATGAGAGAAGAGTTGAGTAGTAGGTCAGTAGAGGAGCGTAGTAAGCGAGTGGGTGAGTTTATAGAGATGAGTTCAAAGATGTAGGGTGGGGCAGAGTTATGAGGTGCTTTGAAAGTCAGTGTCAGTAATTTGAATTTGATTCTGAAAGGTAGTGGAAGCCAGTGCAGGGATTGACAGAATGGCGAGGCAGAGGAGGAGCGGTTGCTGAGGTGTATGAGCCTCGCAGCAGTGTTCATTACGGACTGGAGAGCTGACAGTCTCTGGAGGGGGAGGCCAATTAAAAGAGAGTTATAGTAGCCTAGACGTGATATGATATGAGAGTGAATAAGAATTTTGGCAGCGTCTTGGGTGATAAATGATGGTATTTTGGATATGTTCCTTAGGTGGATGTGATATGATTTAATAAGTGACTGGATATGAGGAGTAAATGACAGGGCAGAATCTAGGATAACCCCAAGGCACAGGGCCTGGGGAGAGGGGGTGATAGTGGAATTGTTAACTATGATGGATACTTCGGGGATGCTACTGGTGTTAGTTGGAGGAAAGAGAACCATTTTGGTTTTAGAGAGTGAGAAAGTTCAAGAAATCCGATTTTTAAAACAGTTAGCATTGTTTGTATAATGTAAATGATCAGCTCACTATTCCTTCTGCAAGATCTCCCCTATCTCCACTGCAGTTCTAGCTGAGGCAGGCATCTTAGATTTCACTGGCTCCTCCTACCTATATCTTCCCAGCCAACTGTAGCTCTGAAATCTCGCACATGCTCAGTTCAAATTCCTTGTTTGCTTACCAACCCTTCTCAGCCAAACCTGTGTGTTAGCTGCTGTACAGTAGTGCTGCCACCTGCTGGAAGTTAGCAGGTGGCAGCACTTCTAGTGGAGGAGTTTACTAAAACAAGGCATTCTGGGTAGGATACTCAAAGCAGTGTTACAATCTGAGCATGCTCCTGAAATTTGCACATTAGAGTCTCTGTTAGAGTCTCAATATGGCCTCCCTCAGTGAAAGAACCCATTTGACAAAGTAAGGGATTTTTTTTAAAACCTGCAGTTTTTTCAAAAAACTATATATGTAGTTTGATTAAACGTGTTTAGCTTGTACTGGTCAGATTGTTAATATGTGTTTGATTTTGGCTGTGATAGGTGCCCTTTAAGGTAGCATTGCGACATCCAGGTAGAGATAGCGGACAGGCAGGAGGAGACGCGAGTTAGGAGTTCTGGGTTGAGATCAGGAGATGAGAGATAGATCTGAGTATCGTCAGCATAGAGGTGGTAGTGGAAACCATACGAATTTATTAATTTGTCGAGGGAGGAAGTATAGAGGGATAATAGTAATGGTCCCAGGACAGAGCCTTGAGGAAATTCAACAGAAAGAGGTAGGGGAGAAGATGATACTCCATTGTAGGAGACACTGAAGGAACGATTGGTGATGTAAGAAGAGAACCAGGACAGGGCTGTGTCACAAAGGCCAAGTGACTGAGGGACTGGAGGAGGAGAGGGTGATCTACGGTGTCGAATGCGGCTGAGAGATCAAGCAGTATTAGTAGTGAGAAATGATTGTTGGCTTTTGCGGTTAAAAGGTC
The DNA here is from genome assembly GCA_038501925.1 of Xenopus petersii. Classification (NCBI taxonomy): domain Eukaryota; kingdom Metazoa; phylum Chordata; class Amphibia; order Anura; family Pipidae; genus Xenopus; species Xenopus petersii. Next base: position 5,031,909 of record CM076686.1, on the reverse strand, counting down.
ATTAGTTAGTCGAGTCAGGGCAGTTTCCATGGAGTGTTGTGACTTAAAACCAGATTGTAGGGGGTCCAGCAGGTTATTGTCAGAGAGGAATGAGGTAAGTCGGTTGTAGACTAGGCGCTCAAGTAGTTTAGAGATGAAAGGTAGCAGAGAGATAGGTCGGAGGTTGTCAAGATTGGAGGGATCAAGAGAGGGTTTTTTCAGAATGGGGGTGACAAGAGCATGTTTTAGTTGAGAAGGAAACAGTCCAGTTGAGAGCGAAAGATTAAATAGGTGAGTTAAGGCTTTGATTAGACAAGGATTGGTATTGCGGAGAAGTTTTGAGGGAATTGGATCAAACGGGCAGGTGGTAAGGTGAGAAGAGGCCAGAAGCTTTGAGACTTCCTCATCAGTGACAGGGGTGAAGGAGCACAGGAGAGACTGGGGAGTGTGGAGGGAGGCTGGTGGAAGTCTAGGGGGGTTGAGTATTTATTATTACTATTATTATTAACATGTATTTATATAGCACCAACATATTGCGTAGCACTGTAAAGTAAATGTGATTATACAACTACATCACACAAATTACATATATAGAATATATGGAGTAACAAACATCACAATCAATACAGGTACAAAAAGGTGAGGAAGGCCCTATGCATAGGCATACAGTCTAAAGGGAAGGGAGTAATACACAAGGTGTGGGAGTGGGCAAGATCGAAGTAAGTGGGTGAGAAATGTGGTCCTGTATGTGGTGTTGCGTTTGGTAGTTAAGCAGAGTGAGGGTAGGCTTCTCGAAAGAAGTGCGTTTTCGGAGATTTTTTGAAAGTAGAAAGGTTGGGAGAAAGTCGGACAGAACGTGGGAGAGCGTTCCAGAGGAGGGGTGCAGCCCTTGCAAAGTCTTGAATGCGAGCATGTGAGGAGGTAATGAGAGAAGAGTTGAGTAGGAGGTCAGTAGAGGAGCGTAGTAAGCGAGTGGGTGAGTATATAGAGATGAGTTCAGAGATGTAGGGTGGAGCAGAGTTGTGAAGTGCTTTGAAAGTCAGTGTCATTAATTTGAATTTGATTCTGAAAGGTAACGGAAGCCAGTGCAGGGATTGACAGAATGGCGAGGCAGAGGAGGAGCGGTTGCTGAGGTGTATGAGCCTCGCAGCAGTGTTCACTATGGACTGGAGAGGTGACAGTCTCTGGAGGGGGAGGCCAATTAAAAGCGAGTTACAGTAGTCTAGACGCGATATGATGAGAGAGGGGGTGATAGTGGAATTGTTAACTATGATGGATACTTTGGGGATGCTACTGGTGTTATTTGGAGGAAAGAGAACCATTTCAGTTTTAGAGAGGTTTAATTTAAGGTAGCGTTGCGACATCCAGGTAGAGATAGCGGACAGGCAGGAGGAGACGCGAGTTAGGAGTTCTGGGTTGAGATCAGGAGATGAGAGATAGATCTGAGTATCGTCAGCATAGAGGTGGTAGTGGAAACCGTACGAATTTATTAATTTGCCAAGGGAGGAAGTGTAGAGGGAGAATAGTAATGGTCCTAGGACAGAGACTTGAGGAACTCCAACAGAAAGAGGTAGGGGAGAAGATGATACTCCATTGTAGGAGACACTGAAGGAACGATTGGTGATGTAAGAAGAGAACCAGGACAGGGCTGTGTCACGAAGGTCAAGCGACTGGAGGGACTGGAGGAGGAGAGGGTGATCTACAGTGTCAAATGCGGCTGAGAGATCAAGCAGTATTAGTAGTGAGAAATTATTGTTGGCTTTTGCGGTTAAAAGGTGATTAGTTAGTCGAGTCAGGGCAGTTTCCGTGGAGTGTTGTGGCTTAAAACCAGATTGTAGGGGGTCTAGCAGGTTATTGTCAGAGAGGAATGAGGTAAGTCAGTTGTAGACTAGGCGCTCAAGTAGTTTAGAGATGAAAGGTAGCAGAGATATAGGTCGGAGGTTGTCAAGATTGGAGGGATCAAGAGAGGGTTTTTTCAGAATGGGGGTGACAAGAGCATGTTTTAGTTGAGAAGGAAACAGTCCAGTTGAGAGCGAAAGATTAAATAGGTGAGTTAAGGCTTTGATTAGACCAGGATTGGTATTGCGGAGAAGTTTTGAGGGAATTGGATCAAGCGGGCAGGTGGTAAGGTGAGAAGAGGCCAGAAGCTTTGAGACTTCCTCATCAGTGACAGGGGTGAAGGAGCACAGGAGAGACTGGGGAGTGTGGAGGGAGGGTGGTGGAAGTCTAGGGGGGTTGAGTAGTGTAATGTCCCTTCTGATAGTGTCAATTTTGTTTTTGAAGTGCTCAGCAATATCTTGAGCAGAGACAGATGTGCATGGAGGGGGTGGAGAAGGGGAAAGGAGAGTGTTAAAGGTGGAGAAAAGTTGTGCTGGTTTTTTAGAAAGGGAGTTAATGAGTGAAGTAAAGTATGTATGTTTGGCTTGGAAGAGACTGGTGTTAAAGGAGCGCAGGGCAGATTTGTAGCTCCAAAAGTCTGATTCTGAACGGGATTTGCGCCAGCGACGCTCAAGTGCACGTGAATGTCTTTGGAGCGCTTTTGTATGAGCAGTATGCCAAGGTTGAAGTGGTTTGGGTCTAAAACGTTTAGTTTTTATAGGAGCAAGCTCATTTAGGGCAGTGGTGAGAGTACTATAGTAGACAGAGGTAGCCACATTAGGACATGAGATGGCTGAGATATTAGAGTGAAGAGAGTCAAAGGAAGAAGAGAGATGTGACACGTCTACAGCTTGCAAGTCACAGTAAGTACGTGTTTGGGGAATAGCAGGGGGTGAGGAGGGAGTTAGTGAGAGTTGAAATGTGAGCATATTGTGACCAGAGAGGGGAAATGGGGAGTTAGTAAAATTGGTGGTTGAACAGAGTCTGGTAAATATGAGATCCAGAGTGTTACCACTGGAGTGAGAGGGGGAGTCTGAGCACAAAGATAAGCCTAGGGAGGAGGTTAGTGAAAGAAGTTTAGAGACAGAAGAGTTGTTAATGTTGTTAATGGGTATATTAAAGTCACCTAATATGATGGATGGGATGTTAGATAAAAGAAAGTAAGGAAGCCAGGCAGCAAAGTTGTCCAAAATTAAAGCTTCAGGGCATAATAAAGCTTTACAAGTTTAGTTGTAAAGCATTGTGGGGTTTTTATTAACCTGAAAAATCAAGCTTTTACTGAAAACTACCCTAGAAAAGCTCACATTTTTGGGAAAACACAAATCAACCTTTTAATAAATAATCCCAATAGAGTTCTCCAGTTTAGCTTCAAGGTGGCAATGTATTGAAAGTATATATATATTTGAAAGCCATGTATTTCAAAAGGCTTTTTGCCAGAGACTGATGTTAAGGGGATTAGAATCAAGAGTGGAATCCCAGATAAACGTGGTGAGTTATCTCCTATCTCATGGTCACTCTAGGAGAGACAGATATGCTCAGGACTATGTAGCTGAGCAGTTTAGCCTCCACCAAGGAATGTTAGAGGGACTAGGTTCTCATGGGTATTGTTGCCCAGAGAGGGAACCAACATGTAGGTCATAGGAGGGGGTACCTTGGACAGAGATGGAGAACTTGCGACTTTGCATGGAGTTCCCAGTAGCAACTCTGGCAACGGTGCACTGATATTGTCCTCCATAATCTTCAGAAACTCTTTCTACCACAAACCGTTGCTCCGAAGCTGAAGACTCTTTGGTGTCACAGCTGGGACTGGATTGTTTACACCAGGAATACCGTAATAATCCCATTCCCTTTTCCACTGAGCAGATAATCTCCAACCTCTCCCCGGCAATAACCTGTCCTCCTGCCGGCTCAAGCCTCACACTCACATCAGAAAGCTTCTGTGCTGAATGGATAAAATGAAAATACAGAATTAAAAAACATTATATGCCAAACATGGATATCTGCCGAACAATACTTGAATAATTAAAAATGACAATCTTGCACCCTTTAAGTTAATAATAGTAAATGCATCCGAATTTTTTTTTCCCTTAGTAAGAATTAGATATTTGGCAGTTCAAGATTTTACTGACCTTTTATCTGGATACTTTTTGGGTCACTCTCCTTTTTCACACCCCCAGATTGAGCTTTTATTTCACAGGTATAATACCCAGAATCCTCCAGCTGAGCTGAGGGGACTCCATATTGGTTGGATAAACTGAATCCCTGCACATTGTGCCCATTTCTGTAGAAAGCAAACTGTAGCTCTGTAGTCGCTCTGTGTGGGCTGAGATTTGTGTCACATGTTATGGTCATGTGACCCCCTTCACTGATCTGAATTTGACCTGAATTCACAGATATTATTGGCTTTGAGAAGAGCTCTATAAAAGCAAAAAGACAAGTTTAATTTTTAAAAAAAAAACATATCTAACGCTGCCCATTAGTGATGGGGGAATTTGTCCTGTTTCGGTTCACCACGAAATTTGTGAATTTCCTGCAAATTTCACAAAATGAGCCAAAAATTCCTGAAACGGGAATTTTGAGTCCGGCGACAATTGACACCGGCATCGAAGGTGACGCCCATTAAAGTCAATGAGTGTCCATTAATCGTTGCGGGTGGTGAAACGGGTAAATTCGCAGCGAATTTGCGCCTGCCAAATAAATTCGCCCATCACTACTGCCCATTGATTTAGGGGACCTTATAATTCAGTTAATACACAGGGGGCAAATTCACTAAATTCATTCAAGTGCGAAGCGGCTAACGCTAGCGCAAATTCACCATTGTGACGTCATTTCATTATTTTGCCGATTTACTAATGGGTGCTGGCGTAAATTCACTAGCGAAGTGGACCCACTGTAGCGCTACTTTGCGAGGCAAAGTTACGCTAATTCATTAACTTGCGCATTTTACTGAACGTTACCTCTTGCGCCAGACTTGCCTTCACCACCTCAGACCAGGCGAAGTGCAATAGAGAAGATAGGGATTGCTTCAAAAAAAGTTGAAATTTTTTCTAAGTCCCAAAAAACACTGGCGTTTTTTCCTTTTTTAAGGGTGATTGGCTGAAAAAGATTGTACATATTTTTGGGGTCACCCAACTTCCCCCATACATTTCCTAACGTATGGCACCTTAACTATACAGTGGGCACATGTATAGGGCAAAATAACAATTCTATTTTATTATATGAAGCTTTCCCAGGCTTGTGTAGTGTAATATATTTGCTGCTACAGATACGTCCATTGTACTTTAACTTGTGCCGTATGCAAATTAGGCATCGCTAGCGCAACTTCGATTTGCTTGACGAATTAACTCTAGCTCAACTTCGCTACCGTTCGCCTGCCTGAGCGCAAATTCGCATTTTAGTGAATTTGCGTAGCACTGGTGAAACTACGCCTGACAAAGTGCGGTGAAGCTGTTGCTGGCGCAACTTCGGATCTTAGTGAATTTGCCCTAAAATGGGTCATTAAAAAACCTTTGTGCTGCAAGAACGTTCCCCTTAGTTCCCATTTACACATCATATGCTCCTTGACTGCTGATCTTTGCAATGAACTTTGGTAAATAGACAGAGCTGAATAACGAGAGAAGAACAGATTCTCAAAAATATAGTTTTTTAAATTCTTAAAATCCCCTCAATAAATTGTTGGTATAGGGGCTGATAAAGTTTTTACCTTTTACAGAAATGTACACACTGCTCTTTTGACCATAGTAAATTAAATGGTGTTTTACTGATCTATAACACGTGTAGGAACCACTAGTTTTCATGTTTACTCTTCCGATGTTGAAATTCCCAGAGTGCGAGGAACCTATAGACTGATCTCCTTTGTGCAGTTCAGCATCCCCAGCACTGTACCCAGGATACGCGGCACAGGACAATTCCAAAATGTCCCCTTCAAACACAAAGGGTGGAACTTTCAGGGCGAGGTAACCTGGAAATTAAAAAAATACATATTTGTTCATCAAATACCTCCTGCATAATATATAGTAGACAGACAAACAATTCATTTCAATAACATTTTACTAAACACTCAACTTTTTTTTCTACAAATTTTTGAAATGCAAAGACCAACGGCTTCTCCCATGAATACATTGTTGACCATATTAGTTAGTGCTGTGTTGGTGAGGGGCTGGCAGTTGGGAGGCACACACTGTACCCATCCTATGAGTAGAGCATCATTCAGAAATGCAAGTTATGGAGCAGCAGGAGGTGAAGCCTGAAATAGGACCCTGTCCTTACTGCCTGCCTGTGGCTGTGCCTTTTGGTGTTGGAAGGAAAGTTTAAAACTAAGTACAGTAAGCTTTATCAGACAGGTCTATATAAATACACCAGTAAACCCTCAAAGTAATGCTGCTCTGAGTCCTCTGTCAAAAGAAACATCACATTTCTTTCCTTCTATTGTGTACTCATGGGCTTCTGTATCAGACTTCCTGTTTTCAGCTTAAACCTCCAGGGCTAGGGCTTGAGCATGCTCAGTTTGCTCCTCTCTCCCTCCCTCCTCCCCTCCCTGTTGTAATCTGAGCCCAGAGCTATGAGTGAGCTGGGAGAGACTTAGGCAGGAAGTGATGTCACACCAAGCCAATATGGCAGCTGCTATCTTATACAAATAGAGAGCTTCTAGAGCTGTTTACTCAGGTATGGTAAAGCATTTTAACAGAATAAATATAAATAAATATAGTGTTATAGCTTGCACTATTGTGGCTAATCTATTGGCAATAAACTGCTTCGGTAGCTTCCTTCTCTTTTAACAGATCTGTAAGGGAGAATCATTTTTTTTAATAGTATTTGGGTTAAAAAAAAGGTAAAAGTACGGATTATCAGCAGCAATGGGGTAATATAATGGAAATGTTAATCGAGGGATTTGATTAATGCTACAGGTTTTACTATTACATTTTTTTTAGGAATAAAGACCATAGATAGGAAAAAAGCCACATTATTAAATCAGTAAATATGTGCTTTTATACTCACCGTGACTAACTGTCAGTTTAGCAGCTTCACTCAGGTCACTGTCACGGGTCTTACATTTATATTCCCCACTATGACTCTCTTGGGCAGTGTCTATTGTATATTTCTGTTGACCTGAACCGATCAAGCTGCCATCTTTATACCAGGAATAACCCAGGTCTCCTTGTGCAGAGGAATCTACATTACAAGTCATAGTTACAGATTCAGATGTGAATATTGTGGCCCAGTTTGGTGAGAAGTTCACTATGGGTCTGACAGCCGCTCCTGTAATGGAACATATTATTAGTTATATCTGAAAATACTCTATTGTGTAGCAAATAAAGATGATCAAAACGCATTAATCCTTGTTTTGTGATGAAAAGTCACTTGATTTCCCTTCCCACCCCTAAATTTAAATTAGGATTCAGATTCAGTTTGGCCATGCACAAGAATTCGTCAGAATTCGAATCCTGTTGAAAAAGGCCGAATCCTGGCTGTATTCCGAGCCGAATCCTGGATTCAGTGCATCCATAATATGTTTACATAATGTAATATATTAAACATAGCCTACAGCAGATGTGTTGTTTATGAAAGTGGCAGTATAGAAAGTGGCAGTATAGAAAGTGGCAGTATAGAAAGACTGTGATCCCCAACCAGTTGCTCTCCAACCCCTTGGATGTTGCTCCCAATGGCCTCAAAACAGGTGCCTATTTTGAATTCCAGGCTTGGAGTTTTGGTTTCATAAAAACCAGATGTTCTGCCAAACAGAGTCTCAATGTAGGTTGACAATCCACATAGGGGCTACCAATAGCCAATCACAACACTTATTTGGCACCTCAAGAACATTTTCATGCTTGTGTTTCTCTCCAACTCCTTTTACTTCTGAATGTTGCTCACGGGTTCAAAAGGTTGGGGATCCCTGTTCTAAGAGGACATGTTTGGCCACAATGCACCTGACCCCCACATTCCCATCTTGTACCAGTTTTACTACAAGTCTCTCTTAATATAGTAGGAAACCTTAGAGATCCATGTATACAAATGACCTTGAATCTTGAATGGTATCTTATTTAAGAAAAAACTCGAATGGCAAAAACCTGCAACTCGAATTAATCAAGTTTTCTGCAAAAAAAAAAACTTGATTGCTTGAATCATTTAAATTGTAACCCTCAGAATAAAACTCGAATATCATGGAGGCTGCTATGATCTTCAAATGGTTCCTCTGTCATTGACATGACCTTGACAGGTTTCAGATGGTGTATTGTTGGATTTGAGCTATTTCCAGGGTCTGGGTATAATAAATAGTGATGGACGAATTTGCAAAAAAAAAAATATTGACGCCGGCGAATTTTTGCCGCGAATTTTCGTGGGTGTTTCGCGAATTTATTCACCGCAAATTCACGCCTGGCGAATAAATTCGCCCATCAATAATAATAAATCTCAAATATCTGATGTTTTTTTAAAAAAACAAAACTTGAATCATTCAAGTTTTTTTAACCCAAAAACACCAAAAAAAAAATCGGACCTCAATAAATCTGCCCCTTAGTGTTGGCAGACAGAAGCACAGAGACCACATCCAGTGATTTTATCATCATATCAATATAAATATAAAGATACTGTATTTGATCTGCTATCCAGAAACCTGTTATCCAGAAAGCTCTGAATCACAGTAGCTCTCCCATAGACTCCATTTCATCCAAATAATTCAAATTCCTAAAACTGTAACATTTCTAAAACTGTAAAAAGAAAACTCTGTAATAATAAATCAGTAGCTTGTACATCCCAACTAAGATACAATTTGTCCTCATTTAGGATTTATAATGGGGCCGATTCACGAAGGGTCGAATATCGAGGGTTAATTAACCCTCGATATTCGACTGGGAACTAAAATCGTTCGACTTCGAATATCGAAGTCGAACGATTTTGCGCAAATCGAATCCTTCGAATCGAACGATTAAATCCTTCGATCAAAAAAATCTCAGGCAAGCCTATGGGGACCTTCCCCATAGGCTAACATTGACTTCGGTAGCTTTTAGCTGCCGAAGTAGGGGGTCGAAGTTTTTCTTAAAGGGACAGTGCTTCGACTATCGAATGGTCAAATAGTCGAACGATTTTTTGTTCGAATCGTTTGATTCGAAGTCGAAGGTCGTAGTCGCCCATTCGATGGTCGAAGTAGCCCAAAAAAACTTCGAAATTCGAATTTTTTTCAATTCAAACCCTTCACTCGAATTCAGTGAATCGGCCCCCTAGTGTTTAAATGCTTTTCTATTCTATCCCAAGTATTCTGGATAACAGATCTCATACCTGTATATAAAAAAAAAAATAGTTTATAAGAGACTCACCTGCATTTTCTGTTGACATGACTGTTAAAACTAAGGACAGAAAAGAATAATTGTTATGCATTGATATTTTTAAGTACTAAAATTCAGTTTAATAAAGAATTATATCCAGCATTTTATAAAATGGCCACACACACATATATATATATATATATATATATATATATATATATATATATATATATATACTAATGACACTTGTGTATTAAAATTATATATCCAATGTAGTAAATCAATAAATGAATGATATAATCCCTACTAAAATGTACTAAAGAGAAAAAGTCGCTTTAGAGTTCCATCGTCTGTATAAAATTATTCCGTGTTTAGCGTTGTGTATTTCTATGATCGTGTGACCCCTCAGTGACTTCTAATATCCTTATCATTTACAGTAGGGGGTACATTATCCCTTATAATACATGAGTGATACTCAGAGTTCCCTGTGTAACTCAGCCTGCAGCCTTGTGCCTTTATATGGTCACAGAACAACCCCTCAGTGACTTCTAATATCCTTATCCTTTACAGTAGGGGGTACATTATCCCTTATAATACATGAGTGATACTCATAGTTCCCTGTATAACTCAGCCTGCAGTCTTGTGCCTTTATATGGTCACAGAACAACCCCTCAGTGACTTCTAATATCCTTATCATTTACAGTAGGGGATACATTATCCCTTATAATACATGAGTGATACTCAGAGTTCCCTGTATAACTCAGCCTGTAGCCTTGTGCCTTTATATGGTCACAGAACAACCCCTCAGTGACTTCTAATATCCTTATCATTTACAGTAGGGGGTACATTATACCTTATAATACATGAGTGATACTCAGAGTTCCCTGTGTAACTCAGCCTGCAGCCTTGTGCCTTTATATGGTCACAGAACAACCCCTCAGTGACTTCTAATATCCTTATCATTTACAGTAGGGGATACATTATCCCTTATAATACATGAGTGATACTCAGAGTTCCCTGTATAACTCAGCCTGTAGCCTTGTGCCTTTATATGGTCACAGAACAACCCCTCAGTGACTTCTAATATCCTTATCATTTACAGTAGGGGGTACATTATACCTTATAATACATGAGTGATACTCAGAGTTCCCTGTATAACTCAGCCTGCAGCCTTGTACCTTTATATGGTCACAGAATAACCCCTCAGTGACTTCTAATATCCTTATCATTTACAGTAGGGGGTACATTATCCCTTATAATACATGAGTGATACTCAGAGTTCCCTGTATAACTCAGCCTGCAGCCTTGTACCTTTATATGGTCACAGAATAACCCCTCAGTGACTTCTAATATCCTTATCATTTACTGTAGGGGGTACATTCACAAAACTGCAAAAAAAATCAGCAAAAGTCAATGGATGTTTTTTTCCAGCAAATACATGGAGAAACTCCAATAATGTGATTGTTGTTTTTGTGCACTTTATTTCCAGCACAAGTGAAACAAAACTCAAAAATGATTAAATATAAATGCTTCCTTGTGATTGGTTACTAGAAGTAGCAGAAGCATTATTATTATTCTGTTACCCTCCTAATACTCATCTAAATAGTGTTATTCTTTTTCTAATAAAATCTGTCACATTTAGGAATCCAAGTACAGTCAGTGCATCATAACGTTGAGCTGTTATATTTGGTGACTGTAATTAATTCACAGTTACTAAATAATTAATTTTTGCTAAATTAGTACAGGGGCTAATAGGATGATGAAGATTATTTACAATGGGGAAACATTCCTTCTATTGAATAAAGTAGAAAAATAACACAATTTACTTACAGAGCAGGATCAGCAGAAGAGACATGGTAGCGGCAGACAGCACCCCAAGTAATGGTCTGTAGCTAAAGCTCCAGATTCAGAAACACCAGTTTTACTTCCCCTTTTAAACTTCTGTATTTACCAATTTATATTTCTCTGCTAAGGGTACGGGGGGATTTACAGAGCTGAGACTTCCTGCATATTTCTATGTGGCTTTAGTTCCATTATATTAAATTATATTAGAGGTATGGGACCTGCTATCCAGAAGAAATAGCCATGATTTTTATTACGTATTGCACTAAACAAGAAAATTAAACTATTTTCCCTTTTCAGCTTCCTCTTTCATTTCAGAAAGAATAGGGTTTGTTTATCACTTGTTTACTCATCCAGGGTGATGGGAAAGAAGCCATTCCTAAATGCACATTCTTTCTTGCAGAACACAGGCCAGTCCTGTCCTTAAAACATGGCCCCATTATAGTCTATATCCATCACTGCTTCATAACTACATCTGAATGCTGTAAAAGTCAGGTGATGGGTAGGGGTTGGGTAGGGGGACTCCAACATTATTCCTGTCCTGACCTTCATGAATACAGAGCTTCTGGATCCCGAAAGTTGTATTCATGGGGGCAGGGGGCACAGATCATTCCAGGGTTGGACTGGGCCAATGGGACATCAGGATAAAATCCAGGGGATCCCAGCACTCTTGGGCCCGATTAAGCCAGACCCAATCCCTGCCTGGCCTCCACTGTCACTCCCCAACTTGACCTCTGCTATTACCCACCTGGCCTCCCTCCCCAGATCATGTAAGTTAAGGTGAGAGCACGGGGGGGTGGAAATGAGTAGGTGGGTGATGGGGTCAAAGAGGGGGTGTGGGTGCCCCTGGGATAGGTGCACACCCCAGTCAAACCCTGGGTTATTGTGCCCCAAAACAGAAGAAAGAAACCGGCAGCAAATCAAATTGGAAGGTAGTGTGCAATGTACAATAAAATAGGCAGAAAGTTGCTTAGCTTTTATTATGCAAAAAGTGGGTTTTTGATTGACAACCCCCTTCAAGGGTTAATGGCAAGCGTAAAAGGGAACTTCTACCACTGCTGGTTTCTGTGAAGGAACCACAAAGCCTAAAGTGATCTCTACAGTTCCAACCACTTCCTTTCTGCCTCTTTCACATTACATTGTGACTCGCACAAGTGAAATATATCAGACTTCCTTGTCGCTATTTTAATCCCACAGACAGAATATTGCTGATACTATAGAATTTCTGCTTATATTTGAGGATTAAAAGAGGTGTTAGTAGCAATTATGTTTTATTTTGCAAGCTTGGAATTCTATTTTCTTCACTACACATTGAGATGACGGCTCTGCCTGTAATATGCAATGAAGAACTCAAAAACTAAAAAAACCATTTGCCAAAAAAAGAGTGATTTGAGGCTTGCAGAATTTTTAGGTCGACACTACTAATGTAACCCAAGCAAAGTATGTTTATTAGGAGTCTTCTGGTAGTCTTAATTAGGATTGTATGCCATAAAGCAAGACAGGACTACCACAAATAATGTAGAGGCAGCCATGTTGTAAGAATGCAGGGCCAGAACTAGTGGTAGGCAGAAGAGGCAGCTGCCTAGGGCACAATGATAGGTGGGCGCTTGGCAGCTACCTCTAAAATTGTCTTCTGCCTACCCCTAGCCGGCTTTGGACTCCTCACTCCCTTCCTTCCATCTGTCACCCACCCCTCCATCACTCTCCCCTCCTTCCTGTCACCCTCCCCTCTCCTCTATCGAGTTCTCCTCCCTCCTTTGCTCCATTGGGGGTGTGGAGGCCGGCCAGGTTGCCTAGGGTGTCCACACACTTGAGAAAGGGTCCTTGAAGCCCGAAATATGTCGTGTGGACACAAAATAAAACCCTATTAGCAGTTATTCTGCCTGCTGTATGATTCCCAACCTTTATGATGCATTTGCATGATTTGTGGATGCCAGGACGGAGTATCCAGGGAACATCATACAAACAGCCTACCAATTTAAAATACACAGCTGACGGTGTGAACCTACATTGGCATAGGGTGTCCATCTAGCCTGGCCCGGTCCTGAGAAATAGTTTTATGTATTATTCCACTTGAGGAGCTTCTAGAGCAGGTTCTCTTCTTTGGCACTTAGAGGGGATTTTACAGGAGTCTAGTCAAGTGGGAAGAAGAGTTAATGATGCCAGAAAAGTGAATGATGCCTGAGAGCCTAGTGCTTGCCTCCTCATTGAGTAATCAATTAAGAAAGCTAGTAGTAGGTTTAGACCCTTAGATATCACTGAAGGTGGTGGGAGATAGAAGTAGGCTCTATTTGATCAAGAATGGCTCTACTAAGAAGTAAAGAAGAGCCAGTGACCCAGCGACATCTCGTCAGATAGAGACCCAGTGAAAAGGGAAGCTGAGACTAGATAGGCCTTAGGACCCTCATGCAAGACTAACATCTGTGTCTGAAGTCAGTATAATACAGGACTCTTGGCCTGAAGAGGAGGAACAGGCTGCTTTGGTATTAATATTATGAGCTAAGGCAGCCCAACCTGAAGCCAGTTAGGGGTAGATTTGGGGTGAGTGCTTATTTGTGTCCTGCATACCCCTGGAACTATAGCAGGGTGACACCCCAATGTTTCTATATATCTGTAACCTTGTTATGAGCTAAGGGGGCCCAGTCTGAAGGCCAGTTAGGGGGAGATTTGGGGTGAGTGCTTATTTGTACCCTGGGTACCCCTGGAACTATAGCAGGGTGACTGTTACCCCAGTGTTTCTATATATCTGTAACCTTGTTATGAGCTAAGGGGGCCCAGTCTGAAGGCCAGTTAGGGGGAGATTTGGGATGAGTGTTTATTTGTACCCTGGGTACCCCTGGAACTATAGCAGGGTGACTGTTACCCCAATGTTTCTATATATCTGTAACCTTGTTATGAGCTAAGGGGGCCCAGTCTGAAGGTCAGTTAGGGGGAGATTTGGGATGAGTGTTTATTTGTACCCTGGGTACCCCTGGAACTATAACAGGGTGACACCCCAATGTTTCTATATCTCTGTAACCTTGTTATGAGCTAAGGGGGCCCAGTCTGAAGGTCAGTTAGGGGGAGATTTGGGATGAGTGTTTATTTGTACCCTGGGTACCCCTGGAACTATAACAGGGTGACACCCCAATGTTTCTATATCTCTGTAACCTTGTTATGAGCTAAGGGGGCCCAGTCTGAAGGTCAGTTAGGGGGAGATTTGGGGTGAGTGTTTATTTGTACCCTGCGTACCCCTGGAACTATAGCAGGGTGACACCCCAATGTTTCTATATCTCTGTAACCTTGTTATGAGCTAAGGGGGCCCAGTCTGAAGGTCAGTTAGGGGGCGATTTGGGGTGAGTGTTTATTTGTACCCTGCGTACCCCTGGAACTATAGCAGGGTGACTGTTACCCCAATGTTTCTATATATCTGTAACCTTGTTATGAGCTAAGGGGGCCCAGTCTGAAGGCCAGTTAGGGGGAGATTTGGGGTGAGTGTTTATTTGTACCCTGGGTACCCCTGGAACTATAGCAGGGTGACTGTTACTCCAATGTTTCTATATATCTGTAACCTTGTTATGAGCTATAGGGGCCTAGCTTGAAGTTCAGTTAGTGGAGATTTGGGTTCTTATTTGTGCCTAATACATTTATAGTAGAGCGCGGGCACGAGTAATGGAGGTATTCAAAATCAGACACTATAAAAAGTAATATGTTTATTTGAGAAACTGAATAGATGTTTCATTAAAAAGCCCCTTATTTCCATGAAATAAAGCTCATATTACATTTTCAGGTTTTGCAATAGTTTAATTTTCCTCCTGGACAAAGAAACTGAGATTCAGGGCCAGGTTTATAAAGTGTTGTTTGTAGTGGTGATAATTGTTGCTGCTCATCATAAAAAGAACCATTAGTTCAGATTCATAAATCAGTTTCTGCATTATTACAGATTCTTAGTAATGTGGAAAATAATTTGATTGACTTCAGGTCCCCATAGATGAGCTTTGAGAATGTTTGTTTTTTGGGTCAAATTCAGCTCTGCACATGGTAGAATGGTTTTACATTTCAGCACATCATTACACCGGCACCAGAGTTCACAACATTTCTATATAGTGTTAGTGACAGGCTATTGTGAATATAACACTTATTTGCAACTGTTATTTGTTACATGGTAAATAGGCTCATGTTTTTCTCTGTGGTTGGAATTTTTACGCAGTTTTGTGTATGACATTTCTGTGTGTTAGTGAGAATCAACAAGATGCCAAACTAAACTAAAAACCCAAGTGTTTATTATAATTCAATTCCTTTTCTAATGCAATAAATGAATGCAAATTCTGCTTTCTGTTCAGTGTCTACTGTATATTATTAATGTGGCAGAACCATAGTTTTAAGTCGGTACCACAAAAGTCCATGCCTGAACTGTGATTATAATGATAAAGTTATTTAATTTTATGAATCTTAGCTTCATTGTTTATTCTACTGTAGTTCCATTATAGTCAAATAAGTTCCACAGACTGAGGTCTACTCCATCTTTCACTTTGTAGCCAAAAACTTACAGCACAAGCATGGCAGAACCATAGTCCCTCAGGGGAACAGTTGTCTCAAATCTGTACCTCAAAAGTCCATGCATCCTTTAATACATTGATACCTGATAGAAATGTGTCTTACACTTCATGTAGGCACATATGCATTTAACACAATGAAGCACCATGAGAGTTTAAGGGGTTTATTTATCAAAATCTGATTTCGAAACTAGAATCCACAATTTGACTTTATTTGACCTTATTTATCAAAAAACGTAATAAAATCAGTTTGGAAAAAAACTCGAGAAATTCTGTTTTTTGCAAAAAAACAAAACAAAACAGAATTTTGGGGGGTTTATGCCTGAAACACTTGCATCTTTCATGGAAATCCCTCAAAATTCAGTGCATACCATGATATCTTCAAATTTGAAATAGGACCTTTGCAATTGACTTCTACAGGACCCAGGAGATGGAGTATTTTCGGATTCTGAATTTTTCCAGCCTCGAAATATTCGAGTTTTATGAAAAAAAAATCTGATTTTATAGTAAAACAAACTAATTTTTTTCATTTTTGGCATTCCAATTTTTATAAATAACCCCCTAAATCTATGGAATAAATTATTATGACAGCAAGTTTTGTTGTTTATGAATAAATTGTAGCTGGTGAGATGGTGGAAAGCAGAAAAAGTTACCTTTGTAACCCCACTAACTGATTCTTGGAACCATCCACATTTTTTTCCTATATCCTTAAGATATATTCTTGTTGATAGTAAGGGTCATTTACAAAGGCACCATCAAGGATGGGGCACTATAAATTGGATGCAATGGAGACAGCATAATGATCAGTGTATTAAGATACTTATGTCCAAACACAGTCCTGCTCTTTCACTCCCATCTTAAATTTCTGATGAATGTTTAACAACTTTGCCTACTAACTCCTGACACCTGGTGAATCAAAGATAAACTCAGTTTTGAGCATGCACTCAGGACACTCATTAACTTTTTTAAACTAAAGATAAGTCAAATGTCTGAATTTAAATGTACTGTAGGGGACTGGTAAATTAGCCCCACTATTATTTAAATGGCATTACCCTAATGGTATAGACTCCTAAACTGGGTACTAAAATGCAGTTAGGAGGGGGGGACTGTTTCCTGATCATGCATATAGCTATGCCCCCTGTGGTTCAATGTGTCCAGTAGAGGGCACTATGCTAAAGTATATAGTCCTGAGCAGCCATGTGCTCAGGGTCCATTTTGTTAATTCCCTTACCTGAGCAGGCAGGAACCTAGACAGGTCAGATCTGGTAAGGATAGGCTACACACTTTCATAGGTCACTCTAGGAGTGACATATAGTCAGGCTATTTAGCTGAGCAGTTTGAGGCTCCGCCAAGGAGTGTGAGTGGGATTAATATCCCAGGTACCAATTACCCAGAAGTAGAGACTAATTATACAGATGTAGGGATTGTAGTAGTTCCCCTAGGTTCCACTTAGGATAATGGCTGAAAGCTGGGTGTACCTTTTCAAGTGCTGCTTATGTTCTCAACCCTGCTGGGATTTATGCTGACCACTGGTACGTGTGAGTATATACCAATCCTCTGTTGTTCCAAGTTCCTGCTCATCTTTATGAGAACTCCTTTGGGGATTACTCTATTCAATAAATAAAAGTTCTCTGGTTAAGTTGCAAGAACCACTGGTGCCCAATTAGTGTGCACAGCATCTATTTACAGTTGAACAACACAATGCCTCCACACTGTTGCAAGGGCTCAACCACTGGGAATTAAGGTCTCATGCAGAGCAAATTATTGGGGTAAAGCTCATAGTTAGAGAAACTGTGCCACACAATTTACCCATTGATAATCAGTCTACTATATGATTCAACTCAAAATACCTGCCATGGAGGCTTCATCAACCTAAATAAACCTACATAAAATAAACACAAACAAATGATAAATGTATTTTGTTGAAAAAAAACTTAATTAAATAAGCTCTTAATACTTATTTTTGTAAAACCTCTTCCTTCTGTAGTTATAATTATTATATTCTTATCTTCTTTTCGTCTATGTTTTTATATATGTAATAAATTCATTATTCTATTACTAGTTATTGAACCTGTATGGCAGCATAAGTGTCTGGACTATTTGGCATTGCAGTACAGTACACATGGAACATTCTTGGTTAAAAAAATGACACATACTGTCTTCTAGTATGTGTTCACAGTTATGAAGTTTTAAGATTAACCTTGACTTTGTTCTTTGTCCTAGTTCCATTATAATCAAATAAATTCCACAGATTGAAGTTCACTCCCTCTTTCTCTAATTGTAGCCAAAGACTTACAGAAAAAGAACCTTGGTTGCACTTAGATGTTGGAATATCTGTGTAGACCTGTCTGAATTCTTAATAATAATTTGTAAAAATACTCACATTTTTATGGATTGAAGGAGAAGAAGCTGAAGGAAAGAAAAGCTTTAGACATTAAGTCCTAAAGTAACAAATATTGTTACTTGCAAAACCATAATGAATTGTCTTAGTACTGTGAATTTCAAGGGTCACTTTACGCTTACATTTTCCTTTGGGATTACAAGGTATCTAAACTAATATTGATTTATCATATCTCACTCTATAAAGCCTTTGCCCAGCCTCTTTGTTCAGAAAATTCCCTATGGCTAAAGGCCACATTCCCAAGTTACACTTACTACCACCTGAAAAATGTTTTCCTACATCTCAAAGATCCACATTTCTACATGACCTAAAGTTTCAAATGCTTTCAAAAGACACAACCGTTTAGTGAAACATATTCATTGCATATTGATTGTACAGGTATCAACTCATAATAACCCAACTTCCTTATGTTTTAATAGTTATCAAAACTCTTTACATTGTAAGATATTGTGAGCAGGACCTTCTGATCCTATTTTTAATCTGTAGGGTTGTTTGTTAAATTATTATAAATAGGTGGGTATTTATGGAGTGTTCAGAGGTTTGGGAGGAAGAGAAGAGTCTGATAGCTCAAGGCAGAGAGTTCCAGAGACAAGCAGATGCTAGAGAGTCTTGACGTTGGGAATGGGATTATGTGATGAGAGGAAAAAAGATGGAGCATGTAGGTTGCATAAAGGAGAGTATTTTGAGATCAAAACTCAAATATAGGGAGGGACTTCACTGTTAAGGGTCATGAACCTTAAGTGTTTGTGACTTGAATTTGATACTAGAGGAGATTGGGAGCCAGGATTGGGATATGCATAGGGAAGCAGCTGATGGGGAGAGGTGAGATTGATGAATGAGTCTAGCAGCAGTGTTAGAACAGATTGGAGTTGGTAAAGGAATACCTGCATGGAGTAAGTTACAGTAGTCAAGGTGGAAAATTATAAGAGACTAAGGGTATTTACTAGCATTTGGATTTCCCTTTTTCCACAAATCCTATTTTTTATGTAAAAATTCTTGTTTTTTTAATTCTATAAAATGCTAAAATTTCTAGATTTATTAAGTGGAAAAACCAAGGAAAACTCTAATACAAAACTTGGCCCATAGAAGTTGTTAGGAGCTGCGCTGATCCTGTTGGACCTTTTTTTTAACCATTCAGACTTCTAGAGGTTCTTGGATTTTATTTCCTCTTCTAATTGAGCAAAAGTTTTAATTTTTAGAGGTTTCTAGACAGTGTGGCTGTGTGGTCAATTGATGGGTGATGTTGTTAACTGTGAGTGAGATCTGGGGGACACGGGAAGATGTTAGTGGAATAATAATTCAGCAAATTAATCTAATGAAATCTGCTTTAAAGAAGTTCCGTTCAGGTGAGTGGATCTCTTTTCTTTCATTGCATGTATGAAATCTGCACACCCAGTTAATGGTTTAAAATTGCATATTGTTGAGCACAACTATTGTGAACCTAAGTGAACTGGCAGCCTACAGGAGGCTCTGTTTGGCAATACAACTGGTTTTTATGCAACCAAAATTTTACTTCATACTTGGAATTAAAAAATAAGCTCCTGCTTTGAAGCCACTGGGAGCAACATGTTGCTCACAAGCTACTGGTTGGGGATCACTGTGTTAGAACATAAAGATTGTTATATTCTGCTATAAAAAGATGCAGTTCCTATGAGAATAAATATAAAACTTTATCATGTGAAACTCTTAGAGGGTTATGTAATATTTAAAGGAATATTCAATTCAATAGCATAATTCTCTTCATTAAAATATGCCTATATGTCTTTTAGACCATTTTAATATATGACCATCATAAAATATATGATATGCTGCAAAATAGGTTGATTTTTAGAAATGTCATCAAAATCGCCAACATTAGGAAAGCTTTGTGGTTTGGTACTTAGGAGTAGAAAGACATGCACCCATTTTAGATTTGGGGGAATGTGTACTTTTCATAACACTTGGAAGTGTAATTGTTCCAGGTGCTATCAGTTTACCACACACATATCTAAACATATTTTGCATAATGTGGGAGGAAAAGTGTTGCAGAGCTACAACTGTCAGAAGAAATCAATAAAATGAGCATCAGTAGAAATATAGAATTATTACTTGAGGACAGTTACAATAGATGATGTCAATATTCAGTATACTGTCTGTACACTTTTCCTATCCTGAGGGTGATGCACCCAGGACTCCTAATCTTCTCAATGGAGCTTCAGGCTGATCATTATATAACCTGATCCTATCTCTCACTTCTGGAGTCTGTTATTACATAACTATCCTAACACAAGTTTTACTGGGTCTACCTCCATACATGCCCTATCCTATCCCTTTTTTTATATATATAGAACAATAACTGGTAAGTTACTGAAATGCTGGGAACATACTTTAACACAGGATAAGGAAACAGCTTCCCATATATACTTGGGACCCACTTAATTGGGGTCTTCTGACAGTTGTTGGGTCTTGTGACGCATAGGGGCACATTTACTATGGCTCAAATATCGAAGGTTAATTAACCCTCGATATTCAACCATCGAAGTTAAATCCTTCGATTTCGAATATCGAATACCGCATTTCATTCGATTGAACAATCAAAGGAAAAATCGATCGAACGATTTACCTTTGATCAAAAAAGCAAGCAAAGCTTATGGGGACCTTCCCCATAGGCTAATATTGGTGCTCGATAGGTTTTAGGTGACGAAGTAAATGGTTGAAGTTTTTTTAAAGAGACAGTACTTCGACTATCGAATGGTCGAATAGTCGAACGATTTTTAGTTCGAAACGTTCGATTCAAAGTCGAAGTCGATGGTCGAATTAGCCAAGAAAAACTTTCGAAATTCGAAGTATTTTTCATTCTAATCCTTCACTCGAGCTAAGTAAATGTGCACCATAATATTCATACAGGTTGCATCTAAAATATCATGACAATTCATATGCACTATTTTTGTATTTTGTGTCTCTGTAGGGCTCATTCTTTGATAATTCTCTGCACAATGGGCATCAAACTTCTGAATAGACCACATGGCATTCATATTTATGGTGTTTTCTATTGATACTTAATGATATGTGTGAGAATTGAAGCTATAAATTGCAAGCTTTAGTAGTTTGCTAAGTTTGAGTAGAAATACAGTTGTTCCCATTTTAGATGACATTTGGAAAATTGGTAAACCTACTGTTTTCTGGAGCAGTGCTTTGAAGATATGGTACTTTACTACAAGTCAGGAATCTCCATAAAACATATTTGTTTTGGGTCCACTTGGGAGACATATGGCTTCCCATACCAGGCGTACTTTTGTGCATCAAATTAAATGTAAATTATAAATCTCTCCATATTACGAAAAAAAAATGTATCTCTATTTAGAGCCCTGCATCCTTTTATAGATGTGATACTACACAAAAAGATTTACAAAGATTAGTTAAAAAGAGGACAAATGTTTTTTAGTTTATTTAAAAACCCCATTAGGCTATTCCTCTATAGAGAGAGCTTCAAATGTTTAATAAACTACTGGCAATGAGTTCCAATGACATGACAAATTTGTTTTTTGCCCGTAAGAAGAATACCCAAATATTTGACAGTTCAAGGCATTGTTCACCTTTTATCTGGATATTTTTTGAGTCACTTGTCTTCCTCACACTGTCGGATGGAGTTTGTACCTCACAGGTATAATTCCCAGAATCCTCCAGCTGAGCTGAGGGGACTCCATATTGGTTGGATAAATTGAATCCCTGCACATTGTGCCCATTTCTGTAGAAAACAAACTGTAGCTCTGTAGTCTCTCTGTGTGGGCTGAGCTTTGTGTCACATGTTATGGTCATGTGATCCCCTTCATAAATATACCACATATAAACAGATATCCCTGGCTTTGAGAAGAGCTCTACGAAAGGAAAAAGGCAAGTTAAATTATATGTTGCTAATGGTGATTATTGATTTAGGGCTATCTGATTATTCAGTAAAGACACAAGGCCGTATTTACTAACTTTAGAAAAGGTTCAGGGAAGTGCAAAAATGAACAACATTGTCTTTTGTTTTACTTTTAATTTAGAGTGTTTCCCGAGAATAAAAGTATCAAAAAGGCCAAACCAATTGGAGCACCAAGGCAAATCTCTCCTCAATCGCCTCCCTTTCTGCACGAGGCGAGGAGTAGGGGATGAAGTCTTGACCCTCCACTCGTCACCATGGAACAATGTTAAATTCACAACTGCCTCAGCCGGCTGCCTCCAAAGCTACACAATGATTGGAACTAGGGGAACGCAGATTAAGCAGGTGAGTGCCTAGCGCCACCCAACATTGAGGGCACCTATTTGTGGCCATAATTCTGCCCTCCACCAGATGCAAGGAACACACCAATATACAAAATTAGTAATCAAGTATTAACCCGTGACTCATAAGACCAACAAATTCCTTACTGCGTAGATATTAGTTATTCGTTTTAAACAATAAGTTAGTGGTTATTACTAAATTGGTGGCCCAAAGGGTGAGGAGCTGAATTACAGCCTTGAAGTCTACAGGAAGGTCAAGTTTGTGACTATAAATCAATTCTTTTTTTACCTTTTACAGATATAAGGACACTGCTTTTTTTCTCATAATAATAACGAGTATGCTGTACTCGTCTGTTACATGTGTAGGAACCACACATGTAACATGTAATAAGACAGTAATTAGATAAAAGGTGAAACACAAAGAACTGTCTGATATCAGAAAAAATGTCCTTAAAAACTCCCCGTCACTAACCGCCAGTCTAACGGCTTCACTCAGGTCACTGCTATGGGATTTACATTGGTATCCCCCATTATGTTTCACTTTGGCAGTGACTATTGTATATTTCTGCTGTCTTGTTTTTTTATTGGTTTTCCATCTTTATACCAGGAATAACCTGGATCTCCTAGTGCCGAGGAATCTACATTACAAGTCAGAGTTACAGATTCAGATGTGAATATTGTGGCCCAGTTTGGTGAGAAGTTCACTGTGGCTCTGTGAGAAGCCTCTCCTGTAATGGAACAATTAATATGTGAGTTTGACAGCAAATAAAGATGATGAACACATTACAAAGTACAGATAGGGACACATTTACTAAGCTCGAGTGAAGAATTCAAATGAAAAAAAACGTAGAATTTTTTTGGGTACTTCGACCATCGAATAGGCTACTTCGACCTTCAATTTCGATTCGAACGTTTCGAACTAGAAATTGTTCGACTATTCGACCATTCGATAGTCGAAGTACTGTCTCTTTAAAAAAAACTTCGCCACTTTAAAGTGGACCAGGCATAAAAAGCTGTATAATAAAAGTCCTTTTCAAATTAAATATGAAATCCAAATTCTTTTTTTTATTAAAGCATTCATAGCAGTTGTAAGCTCATTTAAAAATCTCAGCTGTCAATCAAATACTGTCTGCCCCGCCTCTATGCCTAGGCAAAAAGGCGGGGCAGACAATTACTTTCACTTTCCATTCAGCACTTCCTAAATGTCACTGCTCTCCCCACATTCCCCCTGTTCTCGTAACCATTTAATTGTGTAACCAGGACATGGGGATGGACATCAGGTCCCCCATTCTGGTGCACAAACAAGATTCTGAGATGATACAAGGCTTGTCTTAATAACAGTGTCCACAAAATGGCTCCTGCCTGCTTGTTATAATTATGAATTCCCAGACTGAAGGAAACAAGATTTAAATTATGTGTACAGTGTAATTAAAGTTTATTTTGCTTGACTAACATGATAAAATAGGATTTGGAATAAATTTTTTGGGTGACGGGTCCCCTTTAAACCTACCAAGCTACAATGTTAGCCTATGGGGACCTTCCCCATAAGTTTTCTAAGCTATTTCTGATCAAAGAAAAATCGTTCGTTCGATTAAAATCCTTCGAGTCGTTTGATTTGAACGACTTTTACTTTGATCGATCAAACTAAGTATTTGCGGTAAATCCTTCGACTTCGATATTCGAAGTCGAAGGATTTTACTTTGAGGGTCGAATTCGAGGGTTAATTAACCCTCGATATTCGACCCTTAGTAAATGTGCCCCCTGGACTTAGTTTAGCATTTTGCCACACAACACATTTAGTTGGGCAAATTCACTAATTTTGGATTTTTTTGCCTGCGAAGGCTTCGCCACTCTTTGTCAGATGTTAATTCGTTACCGCTACGCATTAATTCGCTAGCAGGAGCATTTCAAAGTGATCTTTTGCTAACGTTCATTTCTGCCTAGTGAGACTTTGTTTGTTCACTTTCACTCAGGTCAATTTGAATAGGGCGGGTGCATATAGGTCATTTATACGTCTTTATTAGAGATGTTGGTGCAAACGCTTGAAGTGGCCACTTATTATTACACATGTCCATGGAAGCAAAATAAAGACAAAAGATCCTCTAATGTCCTAAACAAAAGTGGCATGACCCTCAAATTGGTTTAAAAAAATATTAGAACACAAGTATTTAACAGTTACAACTTTTAGGGGCAGATTTATCAAAGGTCGAATTTTCGAAGTGAAATATATTTCGAAATTCGATCATCGAATGGCTATAGTTTTTTTTTTACCGAATCTGGCCGTTTAGCGGTCGAAGTAGAATCGGACGATTTCAACGATTTTACTTCGACTACAAAAAACTTTGAAACATGCATTAGAAGGTCCCCATAGGCTAACATAGCACTTCGGCAGGTTTAATTTGGCGAACTATTGAAGTTGAAGGTTTTTTTAAACAGACGGTACTTCGATTATCGAATGGTCGAATATTTGAACGATTCGAAAATTCGAAGGCGTAGTATCTTAATCGATGGTCGAAGTATCCAAAAAATTACTTTGAATTTCGAAAAATTCCCTCGAATTCACTTCGACCCTTGATAAATCTGCCCCTAAATGAAAGTAGGGATGCACCGAATCCAGAATTCGGTTCGGAATACAGCCAGGATTCTGCCTTTTTCAGCAGGATTCGGCTGAATTCTTCTGCCCCAGTGAGTTTCATTTTTGTGCATTTCATGTATTAGCTGCATCAGTAAAGTCGGGTTCTTTTGTAACTCTGGCTTATTTATTTCTTTTAAGGTTGATACATATATTCAGTAGATGGAGTGATCTTTTTTCCACATACTGATTTAGATTCCTATAAGCTGCAAAGTTATTTTAAGCCATAATACACTATTCAACTCATTTTAATTTAAAGACAAAATGACATTGATATAAACATGCACCCAAACTGTGCTGAATGTTGAATCATTTACTCCAAATCATTTTCAGTTTTTTATCGTAGTTTTAGGTTGGGTTTTTCCCATCCCTAACACTTTTTTCTATTACAGGTATGGGACCTGTTATCCAGAATGCTCAGGACCTGGGGATTTCTGGATAATGGATCTTTCTGTAATTTGGATCTCCATACCTTAAGTCTACTAGAAAATCATGTAAACGTTAAATAAACCCAATAGGCTGGTTTTGCTTCCAATAAGGATTAATTATATCTTAGTTGGGATCAAGTACAAGCGACTGTTTTATTATTACACAGAAAAAGGAAATCAATTAAAAATGTTGATTATTTGGATAAAATGGAGTCTATGGACGAACATTATATTATTTGTAGATTTCTGGTTATACTTGTTAAATACAAGTATAGAATATAATATCTGGAATACTTTGGACCAGATACGGGATCTTTCTGTAATTTGGATCAACATACCTTAAGTCTGTTGAAAGTCATTTAAAGAAGAATTAAACCCAATAGGCTGGTTTTGCCACCAGTATGGATTCATACAGCTTAGTTCCCTTCAAGTACAATGTTCTGTTTCATTATTACAGAGAAAAAGGGGAAGGAAAGTCATTTTATACTTGGGGTGCCAAATGTTAGGCAACTTTCCCAGGAAATTTGAAAAAAGAAGAAGAAGAAGAAGAAGATCACTCCGTGGGGCTCACTGGAAAAACCCCAGACTGGTGCAGTTTTCTGCTGATAGGAGCAGTGACCCAGAGTGTCAGATAAGTAAATACAATCACTTGGGGTGCTTAACATTTGGCACCCCAAGTATACAATCACTTTCCTTCTCCTTTAATATGGCGTCTATGGGAAATGGTCTTCCTGTAATTTCAAAATTTCTGGATAAGGAGTAAGAAAAAAAAACAATAAATCCTGTTTTGGGAGGTTTTTACTAATCCAGAACACTAGTGATGGTTAACAATTAAAAGACATTAAAGAGACAAATAACCAAAGTAGAAGTTAATCAAAAAAAATTCAAGATATTAGCCATTCTTACACTGCTAAAATCATGCAATAAACCTCAGGTTTTCATAATGCCAAAAGAAGAAACCAAATAATGCGAGACTCACCTGCATTTTCCATAGTCACCATAACTGTTGAAGGTACAGAGAATAAATACATATTATACATTATTAAGATGAGATATTGGATTATGCTCAGTAATATGCATTGTATTGATATACATTTAGCACCACAAAAAAACAAGTGCACTGGTGAAGGTCCTTAAAGGGATCCTGTCATCGGAAAACAGGTTTTTCTCAAAAGAGCAAACAGATTTTTTTATATTCAATTTTGAAATCTGATGTGGGGCTAGACATTTTGTAAATTTCCCAGCTGCCCCTGGTCATGTGACTTGTGCCTGCACTTTAGGAGAGAAATGCTTTCTGGCAGGCTGCTGTTTTTCCTTCTCAGTGTAACTGAATGTGTCTCAGTGGGACATGGGTTTTTACTATTGAGTAACAGGCAGCCGTTATCTTGTGTTAGGGAGCCGTTATCTGGTTACCCTCCCATTGTTCTTTTGTTTGGCTGCTGGGGGGTGATATCACTCCAACTTGCAGTACAGCAGTAAAGAGTGATTGAAGTTTATCAGAGCACAAGTCACATGACTTGGGGCAGCTGGGAAATTGACAAAATGTCTAGCCCCATGTCGGATTTCTAAAATTGAATATAAAAAAATCTGTTTGCTCTTTTGAGAAATGGATTTCAGTGCAGAATTCTGCTGGAGCAGCCCTATTAACTGATTAATTTTGAAAAAAAATGTTTTTCCTGTGACAGTATCCCTTAAAATTAACTTAAAACTTTTCAGCTACTAGTGCAGGGCGAATCTAACCCATTTCACTTCACCGAAAATTTTCAAAATGGCGGAAATTTGCCAAAAGGATCAAAAGTTGAAACTGAGACATATTGAGTAACATGTTAGACAAGGGCCATGGTTCCCGCTGTGTTGCACCCTCTCTTGTTTATCATTTGGGAACTGATATAGGATTTCATCTGCTTCCCAATTCGGGAACTCAGTCCATCTTAAATGAGATTATTAAATCCATATTTCTCCATTTCATCCTTTTTTTTAAACTTTTCTCCTAATTCAGTTTCTGTTTTGTTTCAGTCTTCAATAAGCATTGAGAAAAGCTTCTCACTGAATTGTGTCTGTCTCTATTTAAAAATCTGGAAAAGTGCCTTTATTTTGCCACAGAACCCCTCAGTGACTTCTAATATCCTTATCATTTACAGTAGGGGGTACATTATCCCTTATAATACATGAGTGATACTCAGAGTTCCCTGTATAACTCAGCCTGCAGCCTTGTGCCTTTATATGGTCACAGAACAACCCCTCAGTGACTTCTAATATCCTTATCATTTACAGTAGGGGGTACATTATCCCTTATAATACATGAGTGATACTCAGAGTTCCCTGTATAACTCAGCCTGTAGCCTTGTGCCTTTATATGGTCACAGAACAACCCCTCAGTGACTTCTAATATCCTTATTATTTACAGTAGGGGGTAGATTATCCCTTATAATACATGAGTGATACTCAGAGTTCCCTGTATAACTCAGCCTGCAGCCTTGTGCCTTTATATGGTCACAGAACAACCTCTCAGTGACTTCTAATATCCTTATCATTTACAGTAGGGGGTACATTATCCCTTATAATACATGAGTGATACTCAGAGTTCCCTGTATAACTCAGCCTGCAGCCTTGTGCCTTTATATGGTCACAGAACAACCTCTCAGTGACTTCTAATATCCTTATCATTTACAGTAGGGGGTACATTATCCCTTATAATACATGAGTGATACTCAGAGTTCCCTGTATAACTCAGCCTGCAGCCTTGTGCCTTTATATGGTCACAGAACAACCTTTCAGTGACTTCTAAGCAGAAATGAATTTATAATAAACTGATGTTGTACAACTGGACTGAATGATATAATATTACACATTCTTTTTATAAGGCAAAGCATTTTATTTTTATTACAGTTTCTCATAGAAAAACACATTGAAATTATTAACTCTAAGTTCAAAACAAAGAAGAAAATGAAAAAGAATTAACCCTGAGTCTCCTGGGAGGACAGAGAAAATGAAGCCAAAAGGTCAAAGGTCTCTTGTTGTGGATATTGTGCAGGTATTTATCTCTCTTCACTGGGGCATAAACAACACCCTGTTCTCATCCTGCACCAAACAAAAAGCAAAATTATATGTAAAACAAAATAAATATTCTTTTAAATTGAATAGAAAGTCCTATAAATTGTAATTAAAATGTAGAGTATATGTAAGAGCTCAGGTATCAGCACTGCTAACGATCTACACTATATAACAGACAATTCATAGAACTGCTCAGCACTAATTGGAAGTGTATAAAATTAATGTTAATATTCTTATACTATTAACGCCTTTGACCCCCATCACAAACTTTATTAAAGGGAAACTATACCCTTAGCAATATAGGCCTCTCTAAAATATCTTGGGATGCACCGAATCCATTATTTTGGATTTGGCCGAATCCCCAAATCCTTTGCGAAAGATTTGTCAGAATACCGAACTGAATCTGAATCCTAATTTGAATATGCAAATTATGGATGAAAAGGGGAAAACATTTTTTACTTCCTTGTTTTGTTACAAGTCACGCAATCCCCCCCTAATTTGCATATGAAATTAGGATTTGGATTCAGTTCAGTCAGCAGAAGCATTCGGCCGATTTTGAATCCTGCTGAAAAAGGCCGAATCCTGGCCAAATCCCAAACCGAATCCTGGATTTGGTGCATCCTTGAAAATATCACATAAAACAGCTCACATGTCAAACCCCACTTCATCTACCCTACTAAGGGCACTGAGTATACAAGTATGGGATCTGTTATCCAGAAACTTGTTATCCAGAAAGCTCGGAATTATGGAAAAGCGACTCTGTTCTATTCAAATAATCGACATTTGTTAAACATGATTTCCTCTTTCTCTGTAATAATAAAACAGTCACTTGTACTTGATCCCAACTAAGATATGATTAATCCTTATTGGAGGCAAAACCAGCCTATTGGGTTTATTTCATGTTTACATGATTTTCTAGTAGACTTAAGGTATGAGGATCCAAATTACTGAAAGATCTGTTATCTGGAAAACCCCAGGTCCCAGGCATTCTGGATAACAGGTCCTATACCTATACTTGATCCCACCTAGGATACAATTAATCTTTATCGGAACAAAACCAGCCTATTGGCTTTATTTAATCTTTACATGATTTTCTAGTAGACTTAAGGTACAATATGAAGATCCAAATTAAGGAAATTATCCAGAAAACCTCAGATCCTGAGTATTCTGGATAACAGGTCCCATACCTGTACTTGATCCCACCTAAGATACGACTAAACCTTATTGGAAGCAAATCCAGCCTATTGGTTTTATTTAATGTTTACATGATTTCCTTGTAGACTTTAGGTATGAAGATCCAAATTACGGAAATTATCCCTAAAACCTCAGGTGCCGAGGATTCTGGATAACAAGTCCCATTCCTGTACAGAACTTGTCTTGGACTGACCTTTTGGAGCTGGTTAGACATCTATATACTTGTAATTCATATCCTTTTTGTTTCCACTGGATTCGACTGATGCTAAAAATAAGGTAGAGAGGTACAACACACAGGTTAAGAGATCAAAGTCAAGTTTATTGAAGCCCTTGCACATCTTCTAATGATGCACCAGCCAATAGGACACCTGCCTCAGCCTCTGTTTGAAATTGAAAACCACTCGGGTCCTTTCTGATAGGCTAATATACCGTATGTTTTCAAATTTCATGGTTTTATTTGTTTTGTTTTTTAATTAAAATCTGCCAAAAGTGTATTTCTGTTCTGCCCATTTGGGTCATTCCTCACTGTTTTAATGGAATATTTTAGATTCATTTGATGGATGGACACAATTAATACAATCATTTTAAACCTTCAATGAATCATCTGGCATTTTTCTGAAATTTCATAGCAGTGAGAATTTTAATGTTATCCTTATTTTATAGGTAAGATGATGTTTTCCTAAATGCATTGTGAGAAGCTGAGTATTCTGAAGCTCATCTTGTGTTCAGATATTATCAGATTGAGTTTTGGTTCAGTTTTAGGTCATGGGACAATTGAAACAGAAATCCTCAGCCAGGTTGGAGATTTTCTCCTAATCAACTCAACATTCTTTACTATGCCAATGTCATTACCGACTGGGAGGTGGGAATCAGTGATGGGGGCGAATTTCTCCAGCTTTGCCGAAAAATTTCCGAATTTCCCGCAAAACTCTTGAAACAGCGAAAAAATCCTGAAAATAGAAATTGAAAATTGGACTTGCGTCCATAAAATCGATCGCATCATTTTTGACACTGGCGTTAAAGTCAATGGGTGTCGAGTTGATGCGCTGCGATTTTGACGCGAGCAACTTTTCGGACATGCGTCCAATTTTATTTTCGACACAGGTGAAATTTCTCTTGAAATTCACAGATTTATTTGCCAGTGCCAAAACGTGGAAATTCGCTGTGCCAATGTCATTACCAACTGGGAGGTGGGAATGAGTGATGGGGGCTAATTTCTCCAGCTTTGCCGAAAAATTTGCGAATTTCCCGCAAAACTCTTGAAACAGGGAAAAATTTGCAAAAAAAGTCATGAAAATAGAAATTGAAAATTGGATTTGCGTCCATAAAATCGATTGCATCATTTTTGACACTGGCGTTAAAGTCAATGGGTGTTGAGTTGATGTGCTGTGATTTTGACGCGAGCGACTTTTCGGACGTGCGTCCAATTTTATTTTCGACACAGGTGAATTTTCGCTTGAGATTCACAGATTTATTCGCCAGTGCCAAAATGTGGAAATTCGCTGTGCCAATGTCATTACCAACTGGGAGGTGGGAATCAGTGATGGGGGCAAATTTCTCCAGCTTTGCCGAAAAATTTGCGAATTTCCCGCAAAACTCTTGAAACAGCGAAAAATTTGCGAAAAAATAATGAAAATAGAAATTGAAAATTGGACTTGCGTCCATAAAATCGATCGCATCATTTTTGACACTGGCGTTAAAGTCAATGGGTGTTGAGTTGATGCGCTGCGATTTTGACGCAAGCGACTTTTCGGACGTGCGTCCAATTTTATTTTCGACACAGGTGAATTTTCGCTTGAGATTCACAGATTTATTCGCCAGTGCCAAAATGTGGAAATTCGCTGTGAATTCATGACAGGCGAATTTATTCGCGCATCACTAGTGAGAATATTAGGAATGGGTGATCCGTTGGGATACTTGTATATGTAAGCAGGATATCAACCCATTTGACATTTCAGATTGACAGTATGTAGAATAATTCAGAAGTATAACATGTATAAACGTGACAATATTGTCTGGCACCCAATACATTTGCATTTCGATTTAGGATGCTGCTGAATTATTCTACATATACAGACATGGAATCCAAAATTTCAGGCTAATACTTATTGGGACCACCTGGTGTTTTCTGAAAAAGGTGAGGAGATAGTACCTACTTGTTCTAAAAATCTTTCTCACATTAACCATTTCATTTCTTTTTTTGTTTTGAGGGTCAATCAGGCGGTTATCAATATAGTCAAATATTGCTTATTTTTTTATGTACAAAACAAGAATGTACCAGTGCATTTTACTCATTTGGAGGAAGGAAAGGAATGTGCTTGAAAAAGTTGTGTTTTTGGCTACTTTATGGAAACTTTCGGCAAAAACCCTACTAGTCCCGCCCATCTCTTCCTCTTCCTGCTGCCTCCTTTCCCAGGCTGTGCAGCACTCAGCTCACTGCACTATAGGACAGGAACCAATCAGCAGATAGCTGAACCTGATAGGGAACTGAAGCCTGGCTTTGCTTTTGTGACTGCAGGACTGTGATTGGCTATCCACCTCCCAATGTTCTTCTGACAGGGATCGTTAGAACACGCCCACCCCTCATTTAAAACACAGACAAGGACCAGTCAACATCTACAGGGAACTCCAATAAAGGGGCTATTTTTTAATATTTTTTTTAGCCCAAATGAACTCAACACCATAAAATTAGGTTTTTTTATGCCTCCTTTAATATCCCTGAGTATTTTTAAAGGAAAAAAATTGTCATTATTTTTTTGTTGATACAATGCGTACACAAACTAAATATTTAGCTTAAGTGCACATTAAGACTTTAAGACAAAGTTTGTTTCACTGTGTGAGTGCAGTTAAGAGTGTTAGCTCAGCTTTTTTAGTATCACTCATTTCATTACATCTAGGATGTTGATGATGATGATGCAGTGTTACCTGAGCTTGTTGGGTAAGAGTGATGGTTGAAGAAGGATAAGGCAACTTTACTTTTGAACACAAAGACAAGGAGCCCCACAGTGAGAAAGGACATCAGCAAAGCCATAGTGATTTCTACTCCTATTGGTTCAAAGCGTCTCTCTATTAAAATAAAGTAAAACACTGTTAGTCAATTGTGATCAGTGTTAGACTGGAACACCAGGGACCCACCCAAAAACCTTTGACCAGGGGCTCACCAATTAATCTTATATCAGGGGCCAATCTTAGTACTGTTATTCTTCCTCTCCTCATTCACCTCTATTCTCCAAGTCTCCTTTCATACTATACTCCATCCCATCTATTTAGCCTCATAGAAATAGGGAATGATCATGAAATAGGCCTGGGCCCACCAGGACTTTTCCTGGTATCCCGGTGGGCCAGTCCGACCCTGATTATGATACAATAGGTAGTTGTAATTCAAAGGGGGGTTATTAAAAAAAGAAAGAAGAAGAGAAGGAAAAATAACTCAAAAGTCACATCACTCAGTTGGTCTCTCCTACGGTACGATGGTTATGGGCACAATTTTGCTTTAAACTAGTGGTCCTCATACAGTGGCTAGCGAGCAACATGTTTTTCACCAACCTCTTGAATGTTGCTCCATGTTGCCTCAAAGCAGGTGCTTATTTTTGAAAAACAGACTTGGTTGCCTAAAAACCAAGTGTACAGCCAAACAGAGCCTCCTTTAGGCTGCCATTTCACATAGGGTAGAGTTCTGTGTGGGCCCCCGCGCCCAACCCAGACCTACTAGGTGAGAGCCAAACCCAGAACTGCTGGCCATCTAAAAATCCCCCTTTTCCAACTGCCGGAACCTACTGGCAATGCCCCAATCTTAGGCCAGACCCAGGGCCCACAAGAACTGGAAGTGACATCACTGGTGGGTGGAAGAGCGCATATTAACCAGGTCAGGGGGGAATCTTTATTTTTAACAACAGAAGGTGGGGGAAATGTATCCTGCAATCAGCTTGGGTACGTACGGACAGCAGTCTTTCTACCCAAAACCCGACAACCTTGTGTGTATTCCACGGGCACCGATGGAGGACTCTAGCATAGGGGCTACCAAATACCCAGTCCCAGTCCTTATTTGGCACCCCAGGAACATTTTTTCATGCTTGAGTTGCTTTCCAACTTTCTACATTTGAATGTGGCTCATGTGTAAAAAAGGAGTTTGTAAAGGAGAACTAAACCCTAAAAGCAAATAAGGCTAGAAATGCACCAGCCTAAAAGTGCAGCACTTCTATAACAGTAATGAACCAGGTCTTCACAGTTGTACACAGGAGCCATCACTGGGGAATCTAAGCTTAGGCAGTGTGGGAAATAATCAAGAAATCATAATTAATGCTACCTGGCTGAATATTAAATTCTGAGGCTGGTGTTTGAGCTGCCATGTAATGAGAATCTGTATTAATTACCAATGCCATGATTGGGACTGTTATATTCTATTTACACAGTATATAATGAGTCGGTCCATAAGAACAGGTAAGTGACAGCAACCCAGAGCATGTGCTGGGAGTCAGCAGAAAATAAGATCAGGGGCTATTGGGGCATCTTCATTCCCTGATAAACGGATGTGGTGGCCTTGGGCCGGCACCCCAAAACAAAATGTGCAGCATTTATGTGCTATTTTGTTAAGGTTTAGTTTCCCTTTAAAGCAATTGTGTGTCTAGTTTGCATCTACCCGCAGTCAGCAGCTCCAAGAGGCACAGTGTGAACAAACCCATAGGAAATAATGGACTTCATCAACTCGGTACGTATAAGATAAAGTTACAATATGTACACTGTATATACTGATCTTGTGTTAGATCCAAACCTACTGATCAAATCCCCTACCCCATTATTTACTACTCAAACTTACCTGCAACATGTAGCACTGGCAACTGACCCACCTTTCTTTCTTCTTCCTTGTAATCCTGAAGTGATGTCACTGTAGACTGGAACTCAGCAACTATTTAAACACAATTTGAGAGAAAAACACCTATTGACTCTAATTCATTTGCGGCAAGAACAAAATGTGAGGGAAAAAAAAGCCAGTTGACTTTAATGCATTTGGCAAAGTTTTGGCGCAAATTTTGCCAGTTTGTGAATTTTTTTTACACTGGATTTGGGTTGAAATAGGGCTTAAACCCAACTTGAGAAAAAATACCCATTGACTCAAATTAATTTGCTGCAAGTAAAAAATTTGAGGGGAAAAAAAGCAAATTGACTTTAAAGCATTTGGCAATATTTTGATGAAAATTTTGCCAGTTTGTGAATTTTTCCACTGGATCTGGGTTGAAATGGGAAGGGCACACAAACCACACCTTTAGATTTCACTCCCATCTATTGATATAACGGCTGAAAAAAGTCCATCCATTTCACCCACTCCAAATCCAATAGTAAATTGATGTAGAAATGTAGATCTTAAGATCCCAATATGCTTTGATATTAATGCCACTCGTAAATGCTCCTCTTATAGTCATTAACTGAATCAGCATCACAACATCATCCAGCAGTGCATTCCCCAACCTCACTGTCCTCACTGCAGTGTCAGAACTGGCCCACCGGGATACCAGGAAAACTCCCGGTGGGCCCAGGTGTTAGTGCGCCCTTTTGCTTCTATAAGTTTGGCCTATTTCATGGTCATTCCCTATTTCTTTATGGGGTTGAGTGAGTAGAGTATAAATAATAGTTTGGAAAGGTCCACTGTCTAAGGTTTTCTGGTGGGCTCATGTTCTTTGGTTTTCTGGTGGGCTCAAGATCTGGCATCACAATCCAACACTGTCCTCACTGTGATGAACCCCCTACTCTGTTCCTTTAAATGACAACCACCTACATTGCTTCAAATGAAAGTTCTTTTCCTCTAGTCTGAAGGGGAGGCCTCTGGTACGGTGATTCTCTTTATGGGTAAAAAGGTCCCCTGCTATTTGTCTATAATGTCCTCTAATGTACTTGTAAAGTCTAATCATGGCCCCTCACAAGCGCCTTTTCGGGTGCAGGTATTTGCTATAAATCAGGTGACTGTGCAAAGCTTTGCTCACCTGCAAACTGGACACTGATCTCATTGCTCCTCTTCCTCATGGTGTCATTTGTTGTTCTGACCTCACAGGTATAATTCCCACCATTCTCAAGGAGCACTGAAGCAACCTGGAATGTGTTTTCCAAGCTGAATACCTGAACTTTGTGCCCATCTCTGTAGAAAGCAAACTGCAGCTCTGTAGTCTCTCTGTGTGGGCTGAGCTTTGTGTCACATGTTATGGTCATGTGATCTACTTCTGTCAGGTGACTGCGATTCACTTTTATCACTGGTTTGGAGAACAGCTCTAGAAAAAAAGTTTTATCAAATAATGTAAAATATAAATGGTTGTGTGAATTATTTGCATTGTAAACCGTATAATTTATAAATAAAAAGTTAACCATAAGAATCATGACAAAATCCCCTATCAGTTCTTAAACCCAACTTGAGAAAAACCACACATTGACTCCAATTAATTTGCCGCAAGAAAAAAATGTGAGAAAAAACAGCAAATTGACTTTAATGCATTTGGCAAAACTTTGACAAAATGTTGCCAGTGTGTGAATTTTTTTCACTGGATTTGGGTTGAAATGGGAAGAGTGCACAGACTAAACCTTTTAGCTATCACAACAAACTATATCAGAAAATAAAAGCACAATTACGGCTGAAAAAAGTCCATCAGTTTTACCGACTAAATGAACCCAATCGCAAACAGCAGAGCCAGAAATAGGAGTAGGTAGAAGAGGCACCTGCCTAGGGTGCAAAGATGTGGGGTTGCTGAGCAGGTACCTACTCGTTTTCTGCCTACACGCTAGTCCTGGCAGCTACCTCCCCTGTGCTCTTGCACATGCGCACAGTTGCGAGTGCTCACTTCCGAGCGCATGCCTGCACGTACAGTTCCGAGTGCACACACGTGCGCGCACACAGGCGGTTGGTATCCTGCCGGGTGCCTAGGGCGCCCTGTAGGCACGGCCGGGCCTTAGCAAACAGATGTAGATCTTAAAGGACCAGTAACATCAACATTTTTTTAAAAAAATTCGTTAGTATACATCGAAAAATAAACACCAAGACAAATAAAACGTTAAAATCGCAAAGCTTTTATTAAGAAATAACTTACTGAAACTCCACTTCTGCTCCTATTCGGAAAAGTCGACAGGGCGACCATCCATCGTGCAGCTCTGGATTTCTCCTCCCTGGCTATCTCTCCTATTGTACTGACAGCAAGTGAAGGTGGGAGGCTTCAACCTACTATCAACCTACTATCCAAGCAGAGCTCCACCGAGAGGGACGCCTGGGTTGTGCATTTCGCGGAGGCTACAAGAAATCGCAGTGCTGGGGAGGCTGCCTGAGGATATGGCTTTGCAGAACTTGCTGCCCCTTTGGAGAGATCCCACCCCGGACTGTTGCTGCAGCTTCGTGGCTCGCCAGAGCAATGTGGGTGTATCTATAGCCGGCTTCGGTTTAACTACCCTCTCCCGAGTACAGAGTTTTGGGAGGAGCCTCGAACCCGGGCTCCCTCAGCTGCTCATAGTATTTTAGGGAATGGCTGTGCCCGTTGTCCCTCACAGTCACAGCGATTCACCATGAGGCCTGAACCCCCTGATTCACCATGAGGCCTGAACCCCCTGATACCCTCAGCCCAGTGCCCGTGTCATTTTACGAATCTCCCGGAGAACCAGTGACCAAAGCCTTTCCGAGCCCACAGTCTCTGTGCCCATGACTCTCAGTCCCCTCCCCAGGAACCTACTGTCCTACCATGGGACATAACAAGCTTGTGTACATCTCATCACTCCCAAGTGCCTTTCTGGGGTGCAGGAGCTTGAGCCAACTCTTCACTGTGTGCAGCATCTGAATGGAGAGGGGAGCAACAGAATGAATCACATTATGTAAATCTGCACCTGGGAGCGCAATGCCTCTATACACTGAGCGACCTTATTAGGGATATTGGCATGGGAACTGGCGCACAATGGTTTGGGCAAGTGGCTGGGGCTGGGGACTGGGAAGGGGCACAGTCTCACACACTCACTGACAAGGCAGGAGGATTCCTGTAGTTGCACCATGTGGGACTCTGAGGATCCGATTCCTGCCCCCGTGTCACCTGCCGGCATCAGAAGCAACCCCTATGCAAGAACTGTACAGAGCACGCTGATGAGCTCTGTACAGACATTTATTAGGATATCATTATCCCTAATAAGATGTAAATTTTTTTAAATTTTTTTTTGATGTTACTGATCCTTTATATATTGATTCCAATATTCTTTAATATTAATGCCACCCTTAAATGCTCCTCTTAAGGGCATTAACAGAATCAGCATCACAACATCACCCGGCAGTGCATTCCACAACCTCACTGTCCTGACTGTGATGAACCCCCTACTCTGTTCCTTTAAATGAAACTTCTTTTCCTCTAGTCTGAAGGGGAGGCCTCTGGTACGTGATTCTCTTTATGGGTAAAAAGGTCCCCTGCTATTTGTCTATAATGTCCCCTCGCAAGCACCTTTTCCAGTGTAGGTAATAATATACATTTGCTATAAATCAGGTGACTGTGCAAAGCTTTGCTCACCTTCCACCTGGACACTGATCTCATTGCTCCTCTTCCTCACGGTGTCATTTATTGTTGTGACCTCACAGGTATAATTCCCACCATTCTCAAGGAGCACTGAAGGAACCTGGAATGTGTTTTCCAAGCTGAATCCCTGAACTTTGTGCCCATTTCTGTAGAAAACAAACTGCAGCTCTGTAGTCGCTCTGCGTGGGCTGAGCTTTGTGTCACATGTTATGGTCATGTGATCTCCTTCTGTCAGATGATTGGGATTCACTTTCATCACTGGTTCGGAGAACAGCTCTAGAAAAAAAAAAGTATTATCAAATAATAATGTGAAATACAAATTATTATGCCTTATTACTGCCATTGATATAAACAAGCACCCCAGGTCTAGCACCCACTTAAAGGGATACTGTTGTGGGAAAACATGTTTTTTTCAAAATGCATCTGTTTTTTCCCCTTAGACTTAAATTGAGTCTTCACGTGATAAACAGTGAGATAAGTTTTTCTGAATTGAATTGCATCTCATATTGAGTTTTCACGTGATAAACCTTTTTCTCACTGAATTAAATCTGGCCCAAAAGGGTGATTCAATTAGATGAGAAATACATCTCCTAATTCAATTTCAGATTTTCTCATAAAGCCAGATGCAATTCAGTGAGGAAAACTGTTTATCGCATATAGGGTTGCCACCTGGCCGGTATTTTACTGGTCTGGCTGGTAAAAATTATGTTTGATGCCAATGTTATTAATAGGGAAAAACGACAAGAATACAGGAAGGCTGGTATTTTTTTCTAGAAAAGGTGGCAACCCTAATCGCATATAATGTCCTTTGGAAGTCTATGGGAAAAAAACTTTACTGGATCCTGCTGTTCAGGGTTCAGCTTATTCCCCACATTCTCCAATATGGATTTAGCCAAATACCAAACCAAATACAAACCCTTGTGTCTGGCATACTTTTCCGACACACTGGGGTAAATAAAATATACATATGCGAAGCACACACAGCAAATGTATTAAGTCATGTAGGGTTCCGATTCTGTTCAGCCAGGCTCTTGGATCTGGCCAAATCCGAATCCTGTAAAAAATTGCTTGGATTTGGTGTATCCATAGAAAAAACTGGACCTGAACTACATAGATCAAAAGTTTTCTCTCCTCATTGAATCTCGCCCATCATTTTTCATGTGATAAAGCATAAAATAACATTTTCTCATGGGCCAGATTGGTTGAATACCTTTCCTGGCTCACAGTTTTTTTTTTTTCCCAAAAACACATTTTCACAATATTTATTTATGAGCTTTTTTTTATTTCACTTGTGGCTTGAAATGTCCACCATCACTGAGAAGGCATAAACCATTATGTTCTATGGCCAGAAGTCTTTTTTATTTTATTAGTTCAAAAAGTTTTTATGAAATGGTCATTCGTTTTATTAGCGATTTTGACCCAAATAAATACAAATTAAAATAGTAATTATTTAAGTTTACCTTTTATGGCAATTTGTTCTTCACTAGCATAACTATAATATATGACACCGTCCTTCACTTGTCGGGTGCATCTGTACAAACCACTCGTTGTCATGTTTGCTCTTCCAACCAGAAAATCGGCATCAGAGGGAGAGGATCCTATAACCTCATTGTCCTTGTACAACACAGCGTCTCTGGCAGAATACCCAGGATACCCTGCACAGGACACATATAATTCATCCCCTTCAAATACAAACGCTGGTACTTTCAGTCTGAGCCAACCTGAAACCAAAGGAAAAATTATTGTAAGTGTTTATTATATTTTGCAGTCCTAGAAGAGATCCAAGCCACTCTGAAAGGCATAAATGTTATCAGGTGACAATATCACCAGGGCATTCCCCAACCTCGTTGTCCTCCTAAACATGTTGAACCATTCGTTTTGCTTCAGGTAAAAATTCTCTTCTTCAATTATAAAAGGGTGGCCTTTGCTCCACCACTATCCATTGTTTCTTTTGCCAAAAAACAGAAAAAGGCAACAGTTTTCATGAATTCTTTTATTCTACACAACAAAGGAATAAAAGATAAAGCTTTTGTTAAGTACCTTCTAAGAAAATGTTATTGTGTAATAAAGCAAAGAACCAATCACAGTCCTGGGGGCAAATTCACTAAGATGCGAAGTTGCGCCAGGCGCAACTTCGCCGCACTTCGCCAGGCGTAGCTTCGCCAGCGCTCTGCAAATTCACTAAAATCTGAAGTTGCGCACAGGGGTAGCGTAAGGTTTCGAAGTTGTGCTAGCGTTGATTCGCTATATAAAGCAAAGTTACGCTAGCGAAGGCTAATTTGCATACGGCGCGAAATTCAAATTTCAATGGAGGAACACGTATCTGCACTACAAATGCCTAGAAAACCTTCAAATCAGCAAATAAAAATTTTATTTTGCCCTACACATGTGCCCACTGTCTAGGTAAGTTGCCATGAGTCAGGAAATGTAGGGGGGAGGAAGGGGAGCCCCAAAAATTTTTCGATCTTTTTCAGCCTATCACCCATCATGTAGAAAACACGCCAGCGTTTTTTTGGACTTAGAAAAAAAATTGACTTTTTTTTAAACAATCCCTATCTACTCTATTGCGCTTCGCCAGGTCTGAGGTGGCGAAGGAAGTCTAGCGTAAAAGGTAGCGTTCAGTACACTGCGCAAGTTAGTGAATTTGCGTAGTTTTCGTCGCTAGCAAAAATTCGCCTGGCGTAAGGGTGCGAAGTAACACTAGCGAAACTACGCCAGCGTTCGTTCGGGAATTTGCGCAGTAGCGAAAATGCCAAACGCTAGCGAATTAACGCTAGCGTTCGCATCTTAGTGAATTTGCCCCCTGGTATCTGGTAAATTCTCTCTGTCTTGGTCACACCATCTGTCATGACACTAATGACGATAATTATTCTTTTAAAGACGCCAGTTTAACTATTTTCAAGTAAGGAATAATCATTTTATTGATTTTTTTTTAATTATTAAGCCACGTTAAGAAGGGGTAAAAGGGGAAATTAATTTCAACCACCTGCTATGAGAAGGAAGGAAGCTAATGACCACCTAAAATTCAGCTGGTTCTATAGAACAAATTATGACTTTGGCTAATGAAGCACGGGGAGGTCAATTTACTCATTTTTAAATTCCATTTTTTTTTTAAATATCTGAATAGCTTGAGTATGGGGCCCCTAGATTCCAATTGACATTCCACACACCAATACACACACTTAATAAGAACCCAATGGATGGGAACACATTCGCCACCATTGAAGAAGGAGGAGGAGGCCAATCCATTGTGCCATATATTTGTCCACATTTCTATCCAATAATAGATAGCTCAACGCAGAACAACCATATCATCTTTGGGTTTGTTAATGTAATAAAAATAAGTGTTATAATAGGAAATAAACTTACTATGAGCAACTTGCAGTGTGACGGGTTCACTCTTAACACTGGTAACTGTTTGGCACTGATAGCTTCCTCCATCTTCTTGTTTCACATGGTCAATTTTAACACTCTTTGCTCCAAGATACAACGGGATGATCTGGTTGTCCCTGTACCAGTAATAGATCTGGTCTTTTGGTTCAGGGGGATCCACATTGCAGGTGAGAGTTACAGATTCCTTGGTGAACACCGTGACCCAATTAGGATCAAAGCTCACAATGGGTTTGCTGGAAGATCCTGAAACGGGACACAAAAAAACCCTTGATGGTTCCCCTTCCCAGTACATCTTGAGTCATTCCCCAATCAATGCACACTGCTTCATTTAAGCCCAAAGTATTATCCACCCATTTCCAATTAAGCTCCAATCAAGGTCCCTGTACACTGGCCTGTCCTTTACTTCATCCAATTACTTCATCCAATTGATTGGCCCATGGCTCTATGCAAGGTGTCTGCATGTTGGGCAGATCATGGTAACCATTCAAAGCTCTACAGACATTAAGGGGCACATTTACTTAGGTTTGAATATCGAGGGTTAATTAACCCTCGATATTTGACCGTCGAAGTAAAATCCTTCGACTTCGAATATCGAAGTCGAAGGATTTACCGCTATTCCTACGATCAAACGATCGAAGGAATAATTGTTCAATCGAACTATTAAATCCTTCAAATCGACCGATTTGAAGGATTTTAATCCATCGATCGAAGGATATTCCTTTGATCAGAAAATTGTTAGGAAGCCTATGGGTACCTTCCCCATAGGCTAACATTGGCCTAGGTAGGTTTTAGGTGGCGAACTAGGGGGTTGAAGTATTTTTTAAAGAGACAGTACTTCGACTATCGAATAGTCGAATAGTCAAACGTTTTTTAGTTCGAAACGTTCGATTCGAAGTCGAAGGTCGTAGTCTTAGGTCGAAGTAGCTCATTCGATGGTCGAAGTAGCCAAAAAAAACATTCGAAATTCAAACTATTTTTCCTCTATTTGAGCTAAGTAAATGGGCCCCTAATTATCAGAAGGGTTTCTAATAAAATTTACTTTTCTGAGAGCACTTACCTGCATTTGCTGTAACCCCTGTGATAAAAACACAGAAAACACAGAAATATTTATCATTCTGTTTGTTTTGTAAATGTTTAAAAGGCATACTTTAATGATTTTATTTCCCATATATAACAATAGTCCTGTATCTATTAACTTCAAATTGTGCAATTTTCTTTTTTTCTTACTCCATTTCAAAAACTCAATTGTGTTAAATTGCAGGGGAAAAAAAGTGACTGCAATATTATTTTATTCCAATTATATTCTATGAGTCTTTAAAATCCTGATTTGAAAATCAAAATGCTTGAAAATGGAAATACATAAACAGAAGCATTTATTTTTAAATTTGAGTCTAAGTTTTTGCAAAACTTGCCAACCCTATGATGAACCACATGACTGACTAGCAACCAATAACAGCTTGGGTGTCGGCTAACTTTCTCAGGATGGCACTGGTGAACAAAAAACTAATTAAGCATTAGTTAGTTCAGAACAATTACATAAAAGTGTTTTCATTGTCCAGTAATGGTAAGAGGAGAAGGAAGGTAATCAGATTACACATCCCAGTTATAGCCCTTATATATATATATATATATATATATATATATATATATATATATATATTGAACTGCTCCTTATCTGTAAGAAAAGCATGTTTACAAATATATAGAAACATTGGGGTAACAGTCACCCTGCTATAGTTCCAGGGGTACCCAGGGTACAAATAAACACTCACCCCAAATCTCCCCCTAACTGACCTTCAGACTGGGTCCCTTAGCTCATAACAAGGTTACAGATATATAGAAACATTGGGGTGTCACCCTGCTATAGTTCCAGGGGTACCCAGGGTACAAAATAAGCACTCACCCCAAATCTCCCCCTAACTGACCTTCAGACTGGGCCCCCTTATCTCTTAACAAGGTTACAGATATATAGAAACATTGGGGTAACAGTCACCCTGCTATAGTTACAGAGGTACCCAGGGCACAAATAATCACTCACCCCAAATCTCCCCCTAACTGGCCTTCAGACTGGGCCCCCTTATCTCATAACAAGGTTACAGACATATAGAAACATTAGGGTAACAGTCACCCTGCTATAGTTCCAGGGGTACCCAGGGCACAAATAAGCACTCACCCTAACTGGCCTTCAGACTGGGCCCCCTTAGCTCATAACAATGTTACAGATATATAGAAACATTGGGGTAACAGTCACCCTGATATAGTTCCAGGGGTACCCAGGGCACAAATAAGCACTCACCCCAAATCTCACCATAACTGGCCTTCAGACTGTGCTCCCTTAGCTCATAACAAGGTTACAGATATAAAGAAACATTGGGGTGTCACCCTGCTATAGTTCCAGGGGTACCCAGGGTACAAATAAACACTCACCCCAAATCTCCCCCTAACTGGCCTGTCAGACTGGGCCCCCTTAGCTCCTAACAAGGTTACAGATATATAGAAACATTGGGGTAACAGTCACCCTGCTATAGTTCCAGGGGTACCCAGGGTACAAATAAACACTCACCCCAAATCTCCCCCTAACTGGCCTGTCAGACTGGGCCCCCTTAGCTCCTAACAAGGTTACAGATATATAGAAACATTGGGGTAACAGTCACCCTGCTATAGTTCCAGGGGTACCCAGGGTACAAATAAACACTCACCCCAAATCTCCCCCTAACTGGCCTGTCAGACTGGGCCCCCTTAGCTCCTAACAAGGTTACAGATATATAGAAACATTGGGGTAACAGTCACCCTGCTATAGTTTCAGGGGTACCCAGGGCACAAATAATCACTCACCCCAAATCTCCACCTAACTGACCTTCAGACTGGGCCCCCTTAGCTCCTAACAAGGTTACAGATATATAGAAACATTGGGGTAACAGTCACCCTGCTATAGTTCCAGGGGTACCCAAGGCACAAATAAGCACTCGCCCCAAATCTCCCCCTAACTGACCTTCAGGCTGGGCCCCCTTAGCTCCTAACAAGGTTACAGATATATAGAAACATTGGGGTAACAGTCACCCTGCTATAGTTCCAGGGGTACCCAGGGCACAAATAAGCACTCACCCCAAATCTTTAATAGAGCAGCAGTAGGAGAAGAATGGAGTAGGAATAACTAAGGATTTCTAATACAAAATATTTTGGCTGATTAAAAGTAAAAAAGTAAAATAAAACGTTACTCACAGAAGAAGAAGAAGAGAAATTGCAGAGGTGCCATGCTGATTGTACGTGACATTCTAAGTAGGAACACAAACAAAACACGTCCCTATTCCCAGTACAGAACTGTACAACCGTTTCGTTTCCCTGGAAGCCCAGAAGTTTGGGGAGGGATAATAGTGACGTCACCACTATATTAGGGCCAATAATAATACAACTACAGACATTAATGCAATTAAAAGTATCTAAACTGTTTGAAAACAATCCACCGCACCCCCTAGTTGTCTAATAGTAGTCCCTGTCCTAATTATAGACATTATTTAAATAGAAACTCATTTGCCAGGGGGTTGTCATTG
Source organism: Xenopus petersii (assembly GCA_038501925.1). Taxonomy (NCBI): domain Eukaryota; kingdom Metazoa; phylum Chordata; class Amphibia; order Anura; family Pipidae; genus Xenopus; species Xenopus petersii. The sequence goes on along the minus strand of CM076686.1, from coordinate 4,986,996 downwards.
TGCTGTTATCTCTCCATGCAGCTGTGTGTTTGCCATTCCATGTGTCTGTGGGAGGAAATGAAAGCAGATGTTAGTTCCCATCCTAAGTTCCTTGATGGTTCCCTGAGCTCCACATCTGTTTCTCCTCCTTGAGTCTCTGGGTCCTGACGCCCCTCACCCGTGCCCAGAGGAATGAGTCTGATTTGCACATACAGCCAACTGACCCCAGACCCCAATAACACAAACCTGTCCCCTTTTATGCGAGACCCACCCCTATCATAACAGTATGGCCCCCCTGAGTTGACTGCCCCCTATTGTCTTACCCTACACTTGTTTCTGAAATATTTATATTGCTTTGTGGCAATTGTTAGAAATCTTATTATAACTTGGTTCCCCTCATGAAGCTCCCCCCACCCCAAATACTAAACTAGGTCCTTGGTTCTACAGGGATGGGGGGGTTATATCTAAACCTATATATGAATACAGTTTTCCTCTCTAAAATGTGTTTTGGGTATGTGAAATGATTGTTCTACTTACTGATGACCCTTTGGCTTATATTACTAGGCTTGGTATGAAGGTCAGTCTGTCCTTGTGTATTTATCTTGTGCCTTACTTATCTCTGTTTTGAAATAATCCACATATTGTGATAAGTCCTGAGAGCTCAGAATTTATCTCAATATGTGTTTTGGCAAAGACAAAAAAATATTTGTAATTGTTTAACTCTGGGAATTGTCCCTCAACCTGAGAGTAAAACCCATAGATTATACTGGTGGCACTTTGTTCTATGGAGTAACCTCAAGAACTCATAGGGGGGGAAACTTACTAAAGGGTGAAGTGGCTAAAGATGGTGAAAATTCACCAGCGTTCCTTTTTTTTTTCCACTTCGCCAATTTACTTAATCCGCTAGAGAAGGAGATAGCCTCTGGCGAATTTTCGCACTTTACCTCTATCGCAAGACGTACTTCGCCAGCTCAGACCTGCTGAAGTGCAATAGAGTAGATAGGAGTTTTGTCTAAGTCCCAAAAAAACGCTGACGTCTTTTTTTATAGGGTGATAGGCTGAAAAAGATTGTACATTTTTTTTTTGGGTACCCTCCTTCCCCCCTACATTTGATATGAACATACGGCACCTAAACTATACTGTGGGCACATGTGTAGGGCATTATATAATTTTATTAAGGTTCCTGGAATGTATTTGTTGCACCATATACGTCCATTGTACTTTAACTGCACACCGTATGCAAATTTGGCAACGCTAACGTAACTTCGAACTGCTGATGGCATTTTCGCTAGCATTCGGAACCCTGTGCGCAACTTCTGATCTTCGTGAATTAGCGTTGTCCAGTCAAATTTACATCTGGTCAAGTGTTGCGACGTGTGCGAAGCCATCGCTTGGGAATTTTCCCAGTGGCCTTTATTATAATCACATATATCATATCTATATATAGGCCACCTTAACACCGATTAGTGAATTTGCCCCATAGACTGGGAGCCTATCCATCTCCATGACCTACTCATCTGGATCATAGGAGTTCCCTGGGGTTTACTGAGCCTTGTCTGCAGCTACTAAAGATAAGTATAGATTTACACCTGGCAGATACATTAGATAGCTTCAAGAAGGGAAATTCCTGAAATTAATGCGGCACAAAGTTTTTGTTTTTGCTTTTCTCTACATGACATAGAAGGTAGACAGGTTTCACTTGGACATGAACGTGTGTCTTTTTATCAACCTCATCTGCTCTATAAATAACAATGGAATCCCGTCAAAGCCTAAAGACAGTTTCAGCATCGTAATTGTTTACATCCCTAAATTATCTAAGAATAACTTACCGTCACATGCCTGTTTTTTGTTTCCTGAACGATACACTTGTTTTTGCAGTTCTGCTAATGCTCTGTAGTTTTTTTTTTTACACCAAATATACATATATATATTTTTTTTTTTTTTAAAACGGAGCTTAAAGGGGTTGTTCACCTTTAGGTTAACTTTTAGAGGCACATTTATCAAAGGTCGAATTTCAGATGCATGTGAGTTTCTAAAAACTCCCCTTAACTATCATAAATTCAACCAATTAAAATGTATTAAAAAAATCTAAGTTTTAAAACTCGGATGAATTAAATCGACCCAACAACTCGAATCCGAATTCGATTTGAATTTAAAAAACTTCCGAAAAAAACTCGAATGTCAGGAAGGCTGCAGACAACTCCAAATTGATCCCTGGACCTCTCCCATTGACTTAAACAGCAATCCGGCAGGTTTTAAGTGGCGAATAGTCAAATTTGAGTTCTTAAAGTGCCAGAGTGTGATAAATCTCGAAAATCAACTTAGAATTTTTTTAAAAACTCTAATTGGATTTGACAGTTTTGATCATAAAAAAAATTGAAATTGAACATTTTCAATTTGACCCTTGATAAAGTTGTCCTTTAGAATATTAGAAAATGATATGCTGAGATAATTTGCAGTTGGTTTGTATTTTTTATTATTTGCGGCTTTTGAGTTGTTTCTCTTTTTATTCAGCAGCTCTCCAGTTTACAATTCCAGCCATGTGGTTGTTAGGGTCCAAATTACCCTAGCAACCATGCATTGATTTGATTTAAAGACTGGAGTATGAATAGGCGACGCCTGAATAGAATGAGAATAGGATGAGTAATAAAAAGTAGCAGTAACAATATATTTATAGCCTTTAAGAGCATTTGTTTTTTAGATGGGGTCAGTGACCCCCATGTGAAAGCTGGAAAGTCACCCAGCACTAATTCGCAACAAGGCATGAATGGCTTCCAGTATCCATGCCCTTCTGGCCATCAAATCCTGGGAACCTGCACACTGGACATGAAACAGTCATAGAAGATGCCGACCCCTCTGTATTCTCAGCTTATATATGGGACAAGATGTAACTATTGGGGGGCATAAAAATATAATGGGGCTCTGTTCTCCTTTAACACATTTTCCGGATTTCATATTTTCCCAAATTTTACACAGTCTATTTCTGGGGTGCTGAGAACTGGGGGTTCTACTGTGTGAGGCAGATTTAAACTATACAAGTCAATAATCTCTATGAAATACAAATGAAAAATCGGAACACTCAGGAGGCACGGGTAGTGATGGGCGAATGTATTTGCCAGGTGCAAATTTGCGGCGAATTTGCACGATTTGCCGCCGGCAAATACATTTGTGAAATGGCCGTGAAAATTCGCTGGCGAAAATACGCTCGCATCAAAAACAGCCACCGGTGTCCAAAACAAGATGCCGGCGCCGTTTCGTGGATTTTTCGCTGTTTTGGGAATTTCGCAATATTTTCGGCGAAGCGTGGCAAATTCGCACATCACTAGGCACAGGTTGTCTTCAACTCAGCTGTATTTTTGCACATATAAAAAATATGCTTCCGATATATTTTCTATACTATGATTAATACGTATGTTTTTAAAGGGGTGGTTTGCCTTTATATTAGCTTTTAGTATCTTATAGCATGGTCAGTTCTTACCACCTTTTCAATTGGTACATATTTATATATTTTTTTTATCTTGTATAGTTTATTATTTGCCTTCTTCTTCTGACTCTTCCAGCTTTCAAATGGGGGTCACTGACCCCATCTAAAAACAAATGCTCTGTAAGGCTATATATTTAGAGGCAGATTAATCAAAGGTCCGAGGTGAATTTTCTAATGAAAAAAAATCGAATTTCGAGTTATTTTGTGTACCTCGACTAGGAAATAGTCCAAATGAGATTCGAATTTGGAAAAAATTAAAAAATTTGAATTTCAAAATGTACTGTCTCTTTAAAAACTTGACTTCAACCATTCGCAATCTAAAACCTTGCAGTTTTAGCCTATGGGGGACCTCCTACAACCCATTTGGATGGTCAATTGGATGGACTTTGAAAAATCGAATTTTTTTAAAAAAAAAATTTGAATCGAATTTGAACAAATACACTATTAATTTGATTCGTAACGATTCGAATTCGGGCCAATACGGACCTATTCGATCAAAATCGGACCTATTCAACCAAACAAAACCTTCAACTTCATTTCGGTGGGTCTTTTTGAATCCGAATTTCAAAATTTTTTCAATTTGAAATTCGACCCTTGATAAACATGCCACTTATTGTTATTGCTACTTTTTATTTCTCATCTTTCTATTCAGGTCTCTCCTATTCATATTCCTGTCTCTTATTCAAAGCACTGCCTGGTTGCCAGATACTAGATACTGATATTTCAAGCTGGAGAGCTGCTGGATAAAAAGCTAAATAAATCAGAATCCACAAGTTATTTTAAAGGTGAACAAACCCTTAAACCATTGTTAGGGCATTAAATGATTACATTTAAAATGGTTGTAACAGGCATGTTCTTTACTTTATGCTTTCCTTTTTTCATGGATTTTTTTTTGAGAAAAAGTATCAACCCAGCAATAGAAACCAGTCAGTTATTGATCGAATTCGATTCAAAGTTTTTCCTAATGTTTTTTCAAAGTCCACCAATTGACTCCAAATGGGTTCTAGGAGGTCCCCCATAGGCTAAAACAGCAATTCGGCAGGTTTTAGAAGGCGAATGGCCAAATTTTTAAAGAGACAGTACATTTCTATATTAGAATTTTAAATTTTTGTTTTAAATTCAAATCAAATTTGAACTATTCCCTAGAAGTACACAAAAAATAGCTTGAAATTCGATCTTTTTTTCATTCGAAAATTCACCTCGACCTTTGATAAAGCTGCCCCCTAATGTTTATGTTTACAGCAGACTTAAGGTATGACGATACACATTATGGAAAGATCCATTATCTGGAAAAGTCCAGGTCCCAGGCATCCTGAATAAGAGGTCCCATACATAGTGATGGGGGAATATGCGGCATAAGAATGTTTATACATGTATGGGTTGTGATGGGCAAATTTATTTGCCAGGCGCCAATTAGCGGCGAATTTGCGCGATTCGCCGCCAGCGAATAAATTCACTAAACGCCCGTGAAAATTCGCCTGAAAAAATTCGCCGCCATCAAAAAAACATTTTGCCGGCATCGAAAAAAAACGGGCGCCAGCGTCAAAAATGAGACGCCGGCGCAGTTTCACAAATTTTTCGGCGTTTTGCGAATTTCACAAATTTTCTGGCGAAGCAAAATGGCGAAATTTTTTTTTTTATGCCGGCGAATTTTTTCGGGCAAATTCGCCGCGAATTCAGGCCTGGCGAATAAATTTGCCCATCACTACCCATACATGTATAAACATTCTTATGCATTCCTTATGGTGGGAGAGATGATTATCCCATTACATTTTCCATTTCCGTTCCATCTATCTCTGCACGTTCTGTTGATCCAACTGTCTTTATATGGTGGAAGATCAGACACACAGTCCATATGAATATAATACAGGACAATATCAGTCTGATAATATTCAGCAGAGAGTGGCCTGGAAAAAAGCAAGAAACAACAACATAAGAAAATTATTTTAATTTTTTTTGTTTGTTTAAAAATGGCAATATGCAATACAGATACAATATCCTGTGTTAGACAAGGGTGGGTCAAAGGGGGAAATCATATCTCTGCTTTTCTTCATAGAAATAAAGAAACCTTCCTACTGATAGTAAGAAAAACATTCTTTGGCATGACATTTTGGTGACTTATAAGCTAATTCATAAATTGTATGGTAGTAATTATCAAATTTCTCCCGTTTGTGTTTATTCACTACAGCAGAGAGGAAAAGTCAATGATTTTTTGATGTGCGCTGAGTTTCGTGCAATACCCTGAAGAGTTTTTTGAAAATTCCGAAAAAATCGTATGAAAAAATCGTGAATGTCTGACTTTTTACGACAAATCACATTTCCGGAAAAATGTAATAATAAGTGTAAAAAAAACCCGATAGGGTTTGCAGCAGAAAATATTGAGATAAATTTGGACATTGATAAATAACCCCCCTAGGGTCAGATTTATCAAGGGTTGAATTTTGAATTTAAATAACTTCCAAATTCGAATTCAAAAATACCAACCGAAATTTATTTAAAAAATCAAATGTTTTTTTTTTTTTGGCCGAATAGGTCTGTTTTCTATCTAATTTGAATCATAAGAATCGAAGTAATAGTGCATTCGATTGAATTAGAATTCGATTCGATTCGATTAGAAAGTTTTTCCAAAAAAAACCTTAGATTTTTAAAAGTCCACCAATTGACTCCAAATCCAACCATAGGCTTAAACAGCAATTCGGCAGGTTTTAGGAGAGAAAAGGTGGCAACCCTACATATTGGTGTGTATACTATATATTTATATATATATAATCCTCCAATGAAGAAGCCGCACTCGCAGGTCTTGTCCAAATGTATAAACCGTTTATTTAAGAAACTAACGTTTCGGCTGCATCTCAGCCTTTGTCAAAGTTACAAATTATGTAACATTGGAGGATCGTTTGTGTACTGGTGGCACGCACCCAAGCAAGAATATCCACATTGTCGTGAGTGCTGTGATTTTGGGGAATATATATATATATATATATATATATATATATATATATATATATATATGTGTTGCAAAGAGGATCAGCACACACTATATGTCAGGTGAAGAATCTTTTCATTTATTGTGAAAATAACATCAAAATCCGACGTTTCGGTCCCACCTGGGGACCTTTTTCAAGGATTCATCCTGGTACTGTGGCAAAATATATATATATATATATATATATATATATATATATATATAGATGCTTGGGTGTCCGCACTCTGTCTTTGTCGCAGGCGATGTGCATGATCAATTGGAATGGTACAATCGATGCAGGGATCAGCACACTCTAGTAAAGGTGAATTAAAGTGTTTTTATTTGTAACACAGCATTGTCCAAAATTTCGGTCCCACCTGGGGACCTTTATCAAGGATCACACAGAATTGTCGGCCGAAACGTTGGACAATGCTGTGTTACAAATAAAAACACTTTAATTCACCTGTAGGAATGTGTAAAATAGCCATCCTCGGTATTATTTAGCAGGCAGTTTCCCTAGTGTTATAGACACCTAACTGGGTCCTAAAATACAGTTGGGAAGGGTAACTGTTTCCTATTCCTGCTTTAAGCTATGCCCCTTGTTGTTTCCCACAGTGACCAGTAGATGGCATTGTGCTAGATTATAAAAGACTCTGAAGCCATGCTTTCAGTGTCCATCTTGTGCTGGCTCTAGCCTGTGCAGGAGGGAGAGCTCGAGTGGAACCTAGACAGGTCAGGTCTAGTAAGAATAGGCTACTCACCTTTCTAGATCACTCTAGGAGTGTCAGACAGTCAGTATTATTTAGCTGAGCAGCTTGAGGCTCCTACAAGGACTGTAGTGGGATTAAGATCCCAGGGTACTAATTGCCCAGAAGTAGAGACTAACGGGGGAATGTAATAAAAATCGCTAACGGAAAAACTATTCGTAATGTGAAAAGTTATGCCTTTGTGCGAACAAATTTTGCTTTGTGCGAATTTAATATAGCTTTTGCGAGCCCGGAAACTGTTTAGCGACCACTTCCGACAGTGAAAGACCGTTTGCGATTTTATAGTTTGCGCCAATGCACAGTCAATGTAATAAAACTTCTTACTGAAAAAGTCGCTATGTTTGCTCCAAAAGATTACGACACCTTCAAGCACTTCTTATGAGTGCGCAATTAAAATTCGCAATGCGCAACTGAAATTCGCAATTCAATAACAGTTTAAGGAACAATATTACATTGCGAGATGTGGATTTTTAGTCTTATTGGTGCGAATTGTTTTGCTCTTTGCGACTTTTATTGCATTCCCCTGTAAGTGTACAGACCTAGGGTAGAGAGTATTCCCCTCAGGTTCCACTTAGGGAAAAGGCTGAAAGCTGCATGTATTGTTCCTATCTCTGAGGAGAATCATACTGACCAAAGGTGCTGTGAGTACTGCCTATTCAATGTACTGTATGATCCTGCAAATGTTCTGATTTATGTACACTCCACTGAGGATTGTATATTGTGCTCAATAAATCTGTTCTATGGTTAAGTTATAAGAACCACTGGCGCCCAATTATTTGCACCCTGAATACAGTTACAGTTGCACTACACCCTGCTTCCACATCACTGCGAAGGCTCACTCCCTAAGATTTTATGGTCTCATCCGGAGCATATGTACTGGTAGTGAAGCTTATAGTAGAGTAAGGTGCACTCAATTTACTATAGCGCTACACACCTTTACTAGAGTGTGCTGATCCCTGCATCGATTATATATATATCTCAAGCACAATAATCATGCACGTTGTGGTGAACACTATTTAATCTTTTTAGCAGGTGTCAACAATGACATTTATCTCTTTGTTTAACAGTAGCACAGGTACAATCAGTAGCAGTTATAATGATCACACAATCACCCTGTATGTAGATATGAGCCTCTCTGCTCCTCTTCCTCACACTGCCGGTTGGAGTTTGTACCTCACAGGTATAATTCCCAGAATCCTCCAGCTGAGCTGAGGGGACTCCATATTGGTTGGATAAACTGAATCCCTGCACATTGTGCCCATTTCTGTAGAAAACAAACTGTAGCTCTGTAGTCTCTCTGTGTGGGCTGAGCTTTGTGTCACATGTTATGGTCATGTGATCTCCTTCTGTCACCTGATCTGGGATCACTGTTATTAGTGGGACAGTGAACAACTCTGAAAAAGAAAAAAATAAATTTATTAATATGACTTAAAAGGGAACTATTATGAAAGCAATCGTTGGCAAAAATAATCATTGTTTCCAGTTATTAAAATCTGTGCATTAATTATAATATTGCAGTCATTATAGTGAATCCATTCCTATCTGCTTCTCTCCTACTTGCCTCCGGCCAGCTCTGAGGTTGGGGTCGGGATCATTTCCATAACAACTCACTTTAATTGGCTGTCGGAGCTGTCAATCCTAAACTGTGTCGAGCCAGCATCGGTAGCTCAGTGGCTTCAAAGGCTCCGTTGTTAGTTTCTCACATAGAAACGGATTTGTGGCAAAGAAGATATCCACAGTTACTGAGTCCCCCTTTATTTCCACATGCCTTTCTGGGAGAAGTGGAGCAGTTTTGTGTGAAACGGAGAATGGAGCTTTAAAGTGATAAAACTAGCGATGCTGGCTGGGGGGTAGGGGGGCTGCCACGGGAGAGGAGTTTTTTTTAAAGAACGGAGGGTTTGAAGCCACTGAGCTGCCAATGCTTTACACACTGGGGGAGGGGATCAGGTTAGAGCAGATGTTATGTGTATGGGTCTGTCAGGGAATGGAGTCTTGGGGGGCAGGAGTTATGTGTAAGGGGCTGTCAGGGAATGGAGTCTTGGGGGGCAGGAGTTATGTGTATGGGTCTGTCAGGGAATGGAGTCTTGGGGGACAGGAGTTATGTGTAAGGGTCTGTCAGGGAATGGAGTCTTGGGGGGCAGGAGTTATGTGTATGGGACTGAAAAAGAAGGTGAGGAAGCAACTGAACTAGCTAGAACTGCCTTTGCAAGTGATAATAATGGAGTACAATGGCTTAGCAGAAAGAAAATAGCATTAGAGAGAATGCGTGAGAAGAAAAAAGTGAAGATAGGGCCCCCTTAAAAAATTTTTTTTTAAAAAACGGGGCACCTGAAAATATTATATAAACATTGGTGCCAGGACCCCCCATCACAAGTTAAAAAAAATTGGGGCCTTAGAAAATATTTTTTAAAAAACATTGGTGCCAGGACCCCCCGTTACAAGTTAAAAAAAAATGGGCCCCCAGAAAATAGGCAGGGGCCTATAGAATATTAAAATAATACATTGGTGGCCAGGGGATTAAAAAAAAACAAAAAAAAAACACCCATTGGTGATCAGTAGAATTGAACTTGTGGCTTCAGGACTTCAATTTCGGCTCCTTTTGTGACTTTGGCTATTTTCATGGCTTTGGAACTTCGACTGTTTGACTACATTAGGCTGTTTGGGACTTTGGAAGTCTATGGGAATGTGATAGGGACCTTAGACTGTAAAATCCACTGTAATTGTAAGCTTATTGGGACAGAGACTGATGGGAATATGACTGGGACCTTAGATTGTAAGCTTCACTGGGGCAGAACTGATGGGAATATGCTAGGTACCTACGACTGCAAGCTCACTAGGACAGGGGCTGATTGGAATCATGTATAATCTTATAATATTTCAAATATTAAGACAAATAGAAATATGAGAAATTGAATTCACCTCATCTATTTGATGCAGCCAGTGCCATACAAGGAGAGAGTGTCTCCTCACAGTCATTGCATTATTACATTAATCCTGAGATCAGATAAAGATGCAGTTGAACCTACTTAACCTTGATGTATTAGTGTAACTACTTGTAACATCCAGGGTACCAGAATGTAGAATGTATTGGGGGGTTGTAAACTGTCCAATAGACAAACTCCAGGACTTGGATGGGGCTGTGGACTTTATACTATACAGAAATGCATTGGTTGCCCTACACTATACTGACTTAATGCTGTTTCCTAAAGACAGACTAGCATTGGGTTTTGGTACCATCTTCTATATTTAAATCTAGGGGGTGTATTTTCTGCTTATTATGTCTTGTGAAAGGTCCAAATAAGGACAGAAACATTGACAATGAAATGTTTCCAACTTTTCACTGCATTATGAAGTCCTGGAGTGCGTCTATTGATGGGACCTGCATGTGTGAAGCTTGAGACAGCACCTAGGCATGTGAATACTACTTCATTCGGAGTGCACACATGGGATTATATACTGTTTATATATATATATAGTATATATATATGGGGCAGGTGAGGTGGCAGCAGAAGTTTGCTTGCAGGGAGGGAGAGGCAGACACATTCCCACATTCTTATGGCTTATTCTCAGCACTGTCAGCAGCTTATTCTGACTCTATAAAGAATGTCACAGTGAATCACATTATGAAAGGCCAAGGAGCGCAACTCCTGTCCTGCAAATAAACTGGACAGGTGTCCAGGAAAAAGGGATAACTATGGACCTTTCTGTCCATTGTCACGGCCATAATTTCTTATGTCTATGGACCTGCTCTGATCCATGATATTAGAGAAGTCCATGAACCACATCTTCTCATTGGGGGGAATTCACAAAAGTGTCGGTAAAAAAAGTAACCCAAATTTGTCGTATGAACGGCAAATTCACAAAGGCAGATGTTCCCATCTCTGAATGTCTGGTAAGTCTGACAATTTTCTAAAATGTCGTATATCTTTTCATCGTACAAACGACATTTACCAAGACTTTTTAAACGACAATTTGTCTGACATTTTCATTTTGGAGAGCCTAAAGTGTCTGAAAAATTGTCGGTAAAAAAAATGAGTTTACGAGTAATTCATAAAAATGTCGGGAAAAGTGGCGCCGAAAAAACCACGCCCACTTTTAACGACGCTAATTCAAAATTATCGCACATGTCGGAAATGCTCTGTGAATTTGTCGGCTGTTGCTACGACACTTTCTATGACATTTTAAAGACATTTTTTCGTTCCCGACACTTTTGTTAATTCCCCCCCTTGAGTCATCAACGTTGGACTGCTGGGAACCTCACAGCTGGGCCCCCATTCTAGTCCCTCGTGGAGCCCCTTTATGACATCCCTTCATGTGCTGAAATTTGATAATGTACCAAGCCAGGTATTGCTGAAACTATAATCTAAAAACAACTACTAATAAAAGAGATTTATATTTACCTGTGACTGAAAGATGTTCATCAGCAGATATGTAATTGTTAGCTTTACCCACAGACTTATAATTTATTTCTGTTGTACATTTGTATGAACCCGACATATGTGTCTGTGCTCTCCCAAGCACTAAATAGTCTGAGCCCCGAGACTGAATGATTGAATCGTTCTTGTAAAAAACTGCTGTGTTTGTTATTTTATATTTAGGGTGAGTGTAACATCTGAGAGTCAGTTCCTCCCCCTCATGGACACCAGGGGGCGCCTGCAGGACGACTTTATCTGAAATAAAGGAAATGATGTTTCTATTAACACGCTTTTCATTTGAACAAACACTTAAAATCAGCAACAGAACAATAATATGCAGCTGCTTTAGATGGCCAGTATAGGTCTAAAGTGAAGGGACACTAAGCAGTAGGGAAGGGGGACATACAGAAAAACAGGAAAAAAGTAATGAATGGCAATGAAGGTGTGAGTGTGGGGAAAATAACAAATAAAAAAAATGAGTTGGGTCCTCTTCCAGTCTTTTATAATATGTGGTGTTAAACTGTCGTCTATTGGCTTCTTTTATATAATCTGTGGTGTAAAAAAAAAATCAGTTGTGTTTAGCCAGGCTCTGAGATACAACCGAACTTTTGTTAAAGGGATACTGTCATGGGAAAAAACATTTTTTTCAAAATGAATCAGTTAATAGCGCTGCTCCAGCAGAATTCTGCACTGAAATCCATTTCTCAAAAGAGTAAACAGATTTTTTTATATTCAATTTTGAAATCTGACATGGGGCTAGACATATTGTCAATTTCCCAGCTGCCCCAAGTCATGTGACTTGTGCTCTGAAAAACTTCAATCACTCTTTGCTACTGTACTGCAAGTGTGTGATATCCGCCCTCTCCCTTTTTCCCCCCCAGCAGCCAAACAAAAGAACAATGGGAAGGTAACCAGATAAAAGCTCCCTAACACAAGATAACAGCTGCCTGGTAGATCTAAGAACAACACTCAATAGTAAAATCCAGCTCCCACTGAGACACATTCAGTTACATTGAGAAGAAGAAACAGCAGCCTGCCAGAAAGCATTTCTCTCCTAAAGTGCTGGCACAAGTCACATGACCAGGGGCAGCTGGGAAATTGACAAAATGTCTAGCCCCATGTCAGATTTCAAAATTGAATATAAAAAATCTGTTTGCTCTTTTGAGAAATGGATTTCAGTGCAGAATTCTGCTGGAGTAGCATCATTAACTGATGCGTTTTGAAAAAAACATGTTTCCGATGACAGGATCCTTTAAGCAGAAAAAAAGCCAGCAGCACACCGAATCTGTTTGTAGTTGTGTTCAAAGATGAAAATTTATTTAGCCCATATGCAAAAAGGCAACGTTTCGAGCCTACCAGGCCCTTTATCAAGCTTTATCGGCTTGGGAAGGCAAGTATTTATAGGGAGTTCTGGATTCTGGAGTATCAGAGAAAATGCTTTATTAACACTTGGGAAACATTAACACTCCATACCAGCCCTTCCTCCTATTTTGTCACCCTCATCATTCATTTATTGATACAGTGATGACCATTTACACATGGCTTTAGATTAAAGGACTATGTCTATGAAGATTCTCATTTCTCCAGGTCACAATATGCTGTGTCTAGTAGAATTAAGTCCAAAGCAACTGGAAATATAGGGAGTGTAGATATCAGGGTTTTAGAACTAAAGCCCAACTAAAGAAGTAGAGCCAGAACAAGAAGGGAATCAGATGGCACTTGCGCATGCAAAATGTGCTAAATATGTTTGGTTTATTGAGATCTGCACACCACATTTCGGAGGATCTACTCTTCTCAAAGTAAAAGGGATAAAAGGCACTTTAACAGTAAAGATATTTGTCTCCAAAGATGCCCCAGTAGCTCCCTATCTTCTTTTCTGCTGATTCACTGCACATGCTCTGTGCTGCTGTCACTTACTGAGCTTAGGGAGCCACTCACAATATACAGTACACATAGAATAGAAATGTCACAATATAAGGCTGATTAGTAATTAATACACATAATTACTACATGGCAGCACAGAAACCAGTGCAATTAGCATCAGAATTGAATAATCAGCAAACCTGTAGCATCAGCTTATATTACAGCCAGGGAAGCTCATTTTCTGCTGGATAATTAGTGACGAGCCCTAAGCTTAGCTTCTCAACAGCCAATCAGAGCCCACTGAGCATGTGAGTGTCACAGACACTTTCCAAGATGGTGACCCCCTGTGACAAGTTTGAAGTCCTGGATCATTGCTGCTATTGACAAGCTCAAACTTTAGCCTCGTGCAATAAGTTCACTATATAAAACATGACATTTTTAACCATATTCATCTTTAGGGTTTACTTCTCGTTTAACAAGAAGGCCAGACTATGGACATGAACTGCATGATTATCATAGCTTGGTCTCAGATTACTATTGCTGTTCTAACAAGTTCCAGGCATACATACTATGTATACTAATAAGTCATACATTAAGGGGCAGATTTATTAAGGGTCGAATTAAAAATTCTGTCTCAAATTTTTGATTTTTTTTATGGTCAAAACTGTTAAATCCAACTAGGAAATTAGGGGAATTTCTTTTGGAGGAAAAAAACTCAAATCTTGTTTGATTGAATTTGATTCCAGTTTTCAGGTCATTTACATTCATCCAACTTTTAAAAATTAAATAAATTTCGAATTTAAGGGCGTTTAAAAAAAATTCCCATGAATTCGAAATTAGACCCTTGATAAATGTGCCTGTAGTAATAACATTATCTCTATATACATGAACAAACCTCAGTGCCAGCTATTGGCATGTGATTCAGCTGATAATGAGACTGGTACAGAACTGGCAGTTGTACAGGGGAAATAGACATACAATAAAGAGAAGGAAACTATAGGGAAATAAATGAGGAATTAAGACATTTCTATAGAGCATCAAATTCCTTATCATTTCTTGAGGTCTCAGAGCTGGGGTGGGTAACTCACCATCACTAACTGTCAGATTAATGGCAGCACTTCTCTCACTGGTCTGACACTGGTACCTCCCACTGTGTTCTCTCTGCTGGGCCCTCTGGATAATATAGTTCTTCTGTTCCACTCCTGGTATTGGGTTATTGTCTCTGTACCAGGAATATTTCTCATTCCCTTGTGCAGGAGGGGCCCCGTTACAGGTCAGAGTTACAGAATTACCAGTGAGTATTGGGGTCCAGTTTGGGGAGAAGGAAATCATCGGTCTGGCTGCAGCTTCTACACAATAACACAAACAGGCAGAATAATCAACTCTTCTCATTATCCATCAGCTCCATAAAATAAAGAAATGAAAACAAAACACCTATTAAAATGAGTTGGAATAAATATAAATACATTTAAATATATCATCAAACATAGAAATTCATTCAAATAAAAAGTATTTTCGGCATTCCAGGAGGAATGTGACCATTTGTCAGTAAATACACTTGCTATATTTTTCCCTTGGCTGGTGCTACTTTTAGGAAAATAAAATTGATTGGCCGTGGATTAAACCTGTGCAGGTTTTGTAGTGTTTCCATCACATATATCGATCTGTCCCTCTATTTATACTGCATCCTTTAGATTTATAGTCAATAGAGAAAGTAACAGTAATGAATAAACAGGGTAATAATAAACCAGTAACCTTTGCTGCTTGAACTTCACTTGTATTAAAAATTTTATACTTATACTTATACTCACCCATGTTTCCCATCAGCAGAGCTGCAAAACAAATATAAAAAATATATTATAATTAATAATTATACACTGGCCCTTTAAATTAACACTTGAATCACTGTGCCCAGCTGCACTCACTAGTGCCCCCCCCCAGCTCTTTAGCAGTAAAGATCTGTGTCTGATTAGTAAATGGATGTTACACACAGCATAGAAACCAGTGTATTCTAGTCATTTAATAATCACCCCTGAAGCATCATAAGTAAACTGATGTTCTGCTAATATTTAGATGTTTTCCCACAACCTCCAAGACTGAATTCTCACCAGCCGAGAGCTCACTGAGCATGTGCAGTGCCACTGACCCCCAAAAGATGCCTAACAAGATCAGAAATATAAGGGCTCCTTTGGGTAACTCCAGGGTCAGACTGGGCTGCCAGGAAACCGGGTGAATACATGGTGGGCTTCACCAACCCAAACCAGCACTTGCCCAGGTCCTGCTCTAACCCCTGATTGTGTTCCACAAAGGTAACAGAGGGGAAATGGAGGGGAATAGTGTCTGGGGGGCTTCTAAGGGGGTGGTGACAGAGGTATTGGGGCCCAAGACGGGGTAGGGGGACCCTGGGGTGGAATCCTTGGTGGGCCTCCAGGTCAATGCCGGGCAACTGTGAAGGACTGGATTAGCATTAGTTCTGTTATGGGGCTGCTGAATCTCTGAGTTGGCACAGAAATGTCACTAGTATTTCTAGCTTTATTCTTGTGCATTAGTTCATGTTTAATCACCAATTAAAACAGTGCTGAATGGTTACTCCTCTGAAATATTTATCCCACAAAAGACAAATGATCAAATAAATGAGATTATGATTAAAGAGTGAAGTTCTTGTACTTACAGAGCAGAATGACAGACAGAGGGATGGACATGATGGAGTCTCTGGTAGATAGAGAGTAAGTATAAAAGCAGAAACCACCGGCCACAGGAAGTCTCTTCCTCTCATAAATACACTTTCTGCTTCTCTATAATTTCACACATTATTTTTCTGTAAAGGGGAAGTATCTGGTAGAATGTATGTATATTCTCACTGCACTGGTATGGACAGAAAACATTTGGAGGGGGTGTATGAGTGAAGAAAGCTTCAGATTATACATTAGGAGGGGATGTACTCTATACAATATACTGTAATTGCTTTATGGACCTCCATCCATCCATCTCCTGAAACCTTACAACTGGGTAACACACCAGGGTGGGTATTTATGAAATAAAAGTGCAAATAAGCCCAAATTATTTAAAGACTATGGGGTTATTTATCAAATTCTGAATACAAAAATCTCAAATAATTCAGATTTTTTTTTTACCAAAAAAATATGATTTGTTTTGGAATTTATTATACCCAAAGCTGAAAAAAATCTGAATCTGAGAATTTGCCATCTCCAAGCAAAGGTCTCGTTTCAATATCATGGTCTGCGCTGAGTTTTGGGCAAAAATCTGATTTTTTTTTATGGATTTTGGCGCCAGAAGTCCAATTTTGGTGGGAAAATACTGAAAATTTGTCTTACCTGAAATTTTCCTTTTCTTGAGTCTGCAGGGATGGGGGGTTACATCTAAACCTATATAACAATACAGTTTTCCTCTCTAAAATGTGTTTTGGGGATGTGAAATGATTGTTCTACTTATGATGGCCCCTTGGCCTATATTACTAGGCTTCCCGTTAATTGTATTAATTATTGTAAAGTGTATTTATCTTGTGCCTTTTTTGAAATAATCCACATATTGTGATAAATCCTGAGAGCTCAGCATGGATCTGAATATGTGTTTTGGCAAAGACTAAAAAACAACAGTAATTGTTTAACTCTGGGAATTGTCCCTCAACCTGAGAGTAAAACTCATAGATTATACTGGTGGCACTTTATTCTATGGAGTAACCTCAAGAACTCATAGACTGGGAGCCAATATATCTCTAAGACATACTCACCAAATCATGAGTTGGGAATTACCCCCCCCCCTTTGCTTTCCTCTAAATGACTTAGAAGTTAGACAGTTTTTACTTTTTTCAACCTCAACTACTATGTAAATAAGTATGGAATTCAATCAAAGCCTGAAGACTTTTTCCGGCTCAATATTTATTTACTTAGTGTCACGGTCGGCACAAAACACCAGAACAAACACCAGGCACCCTGGTCTCGGCTTGTGCTTCACCAGTAGTGTGACCACCTTTGAGCCTCGGGAGGAGCCCTCGGCTTACTTGGATGTCACCTGGACTTAAACGAGAGGTGCAAGATGAGGGTTCTGGATAGACAGAGGGGCACGACTATAGATAGAGTCTTTAAGGCCAAAGGTCACGGTACAAGCAGGAATAGACAAATTCGTGGTCAGACTGGCAGGATCGAGGCAGGTAGATAGCAGGATCGTCAGGCAGGCAAGGGTCAAAACCAAGTAATCAATCAGATGAGGCAGAATCGGAATCAAATAACAGGCAGGAGTCAACCAGGAAGTCAATCAGGAGGGACAGACTGAATCAGAGTCGGTTTCAGGCAAGGGTCAGGTTATGGAGGTCAGAGAAGTCAAAAGTCAGGCCAGGTCAAAACACAGAAGTTCAAAACAAAATTCAGGCAAAACAGGTACTAGCACAAAGCTAAGGAACCACCAGGAAACAAATCCTATCACGGGCAAAGAATACAGTGTAATGGCCCTTTAAATACCCATAAGGCTTCGCGCCTGTGCCTATAAAAAGAACAGAGACACGCCACATGTTACATAGTTACATAGTTACAAAGTTAAATTGGGTTGAAAAAAGACAAATTCCATCAAGTTCAACCCCTCCAAATGAAAACCCAGCATCCATACATACACCCCTCTCTACTTTTAATTAAATTCTATATACCCATATCTATACTAACTATAGAGCTTAGTATCACAATAGCCTTTGATATTATGTCAGTCCAAAAAATCATCCAAGCCATTCTTAAAGGCTTTAACTGAATCAGCCATCACAACATCACCCGGCAGTGCATTCCACAACCTCACTGTCCTGACTGTGAAGAACCCCCTACGTTGCTTCAAATGAAAGTTCTTTTCTTCTAGTCTAAAGGGGAGGCCTCTGGTACGGTGATCCACTTTATGGGTAAAAAGGTCCCCTGCTATTTGTCTATAATGTCCTCTAATGTACTTGTAAAGTCTAATCATGTCCCCTCGCAAGGGCCTTTTTTCCAGAGAAAACAACCCCAACCTTGACAGTCTCCCCTCATAATTTAACTCTTCCCTCCCTCTAACCAGTTTAGTTGCACTTAGTCTCTGCACTCTCTCCAGCTCATTTATATCCCTCTTAAGGACTGGAGTCCAAAACTGCCCCCATACTCCAGATGAGGCCTCACCAGGGACCTATAAAGAGGCAGAATTATGTTTTCATCCCTTGAGTTAATGCCCTTTTTTATGCAAGACAGAACTTTATTTGCTTTAGTAGCCACAGAATGACACTGCCCAGAATTAGACAACGTGTTATCTACAAAGACCCCTAGATCCTTCTCATTTAAGGAAACTCCCAACACACTGCCATTTAGTGTATAACTTGCATTTATATTATTTTTGCCAAAGTGCATAACCTTGAATTTATCAACATTGAACCTCATTTTCCAGTTTTCTGCCCAGTTTTCCAGTTTAGACAAATCACTCTGCAAAGTGGCAGCATCCTGCATGGAACCTATAGTTCTGCACAATTTAGTCTCATCTGCAAAAATAGAAACAGTACTTTCAATGGCCACCTCCAGGTCATTAATAAACAAGTTGAAAAGCAAGGGACCTAGTACAGAGCCCTGCGGTACTCCACTAACAACAGTAGTCCAATTAGAAAATGTTCCATTTACCACCACTCTTTGTAGTCTATCTTTTAGCCAGTTCTCTATCCAGGTACAAATACTATGTTCCAGGCCAACATTCCTTCATTTAACCAGTAACCTTTTGTGTGGCACTGTATCAAATGCTTTAGCAAAATCTAAGTACAGTAAATCACATCCACTGCCATCCCAGAATCGAGGTCTCTACTTACATTCTCATAAAAAGAAATTAAGTTAGTCTAGCAAGATCTATTACGCATAAAACCATGCTGGCACAAACTCATAGTATTATGATTTCCTATGAAGTCCAGTATCTTATCCTTTATTAACCCTTCGAAAAGCTTTCCTACCACTGACGTCAGACTAACTGGCCTATAGTTTTGAGGCTGAGAACGGGATCCTTTTTTGAATAGAGGCACCACATTAGCAATTCGCCAGTCTCTCGGCACTATGCCAGATCTCAATGAATCCTGAAAAATTAAGTAAAGAGGTTTGGCAATCACAGAGCTAAGCTTGCTAATTACCCTGGGATGAATACCATCTGGCCCTGGACCTTTGTTAATCTTAACATGTTCTAGTCTCTTTTGAATTTCATCATTTGTGAACCATGCATCATTAGTTGTATTACTAGAATTGGGACTGTTAAGAAGGAAACCTTCACTTACTGATTCCTCATTTGTGTAGACAGATGAAAAATATGAATTCAGAATCTGCGCTTTTATTTTGTTTTCATCAACCAGCTGACCCCCCTCTGATAGTAAGGGACCCACCCCTTCCTGCTTCATTTTTTTACTATTAACATATTTAAAAAAATAATTTGGGATTTTTTTTACTGCTTGCTGCAATATCCTTTTCTATAGCAATTTTAGCTTGCCTTATAGCTTCTTTGCATGATTTATTGGCCTCCTTGTACCTTATAAATGTTTCGGCTGTACCAGCTAACTTGAAAGTTTTAAAAGCGCGTCTTTTCTTACCCACCTCAACACCAACGCTTCTATTGAACCAAAAAGGTTTTGCTTTGCAACGACGTTCCTTGCTTACAAGTGGACTGACAAGTAAATTTATTAAGCAGCATTTTAAAGACTTCCCATTTTTGTTCTGTGTTTAACCCTGAGAAAAGCATTTCCCACTTAATATGTTGCAGAGATGCCCTTATACTGTCAAAGTTTGCACGTCTGAAATTTAGTGTTTTACTTACTCCCTTATAGAATTGCTTCTGCAACAGAATCTCAAAGGAGACCATGTTATGATCACTATTCCCTAAATGCCCCTCACCCACACAAATGTTAGAGATGAGTTCAGTATCATTAGTTATTACAAGGTCCAAAAGAGAGTTATTCCTAGTTGGTTCTTGAACGAGCTGGAATAAAAAGTTGTCATTCAGCATATTTACAAACCTACTAGCTTTTTCTGTCTTAGCAACCCCATTACCCCAGTCAATGTCTGGATAATTGAAGTCACCCATAGCAACAACTTGACCCAGCTGTGAAGCCGCTTGTATCTGCAAGAGTAGCTGGGCTTCATACTCGACACTTATACCAGGTGGTTTATAACATACACCAATGATAATTCTTTTTGTTACCTTTTGCCCAGTCAAAATCTCTACCCAGAGTGATTCTACACCCTCACCAGTGCCAGCTATTGTTATTTCTTTAGCGCATGGCTTTAATTCAGGCTTTACATACAAACATACTCCTCCAGCCGCTATTTAATTCCTCTCTCCCTCCTAAAAAGGGTGTAACCATTTAAATTCACAATCCAGTCACAGGTTTCATCCCACCAGGTCTCAGTGATACCAATTATATCATAATTTTTAGAGCATGCAATTAATTCTAGGTCTCCCATTTTACCTAACAAACTCTGTGCATTTGCAGCATACAGTGGAGGTTACTACTTTTACTTTTGAAATTTGCATTACTTAGTGAAGGGCATGTGCCCTTAGTTGACGCATCAAGGAGAAGACCGGCGTGGCGGGCGTCCCAGCCGAGAGCGCCCAGGGTAAGCTGCCGTTACACCTAGATTATCTAAGAATAACTGTCAGTCACATCCATATTATTTGCTTCTTGTATTACTGAGGGTTCTGGATAACAGGTCCTGAGGGTTCTGGATAACAGGTCCCATATCTGTACTATAAATAGTATGTATGTTTTAAAGTGGTAGCTCACTATGTTTTATCTGTTTTAAGTTTTTTAACTATTTGTCTTCTTCTTCCATTATCTCTACTCTATTCTTCCCTTTTTTCGAGGATTTTTTTTCGAGAAAACAGAGTATGAATTCAACAATTCAACAAGAGAAAGCAGTCAGTAATGGACCAGTTTAATCAGATCAGATATAATATAATCAGAGATAATATACTGTATAGCTAAATCTAAAAACAACTGGACATAATAACAAGAGATAATGATGATTCTGATAAATGATAAACATTCGTATTCATTCCTTATCGTGGGAGAGATGATTATCCATTTATATATTCCATTTCCATTCCCTCCATCTCTGCACGTTCTGTTGATCCAACTGTCTTTATATGGTGGAAGATCAGACACACAGTCCATATGAATATACTACAGGACAATAACAGTCTGATAATATTCAGCAGAGGTGGGTACTTGTGTTGGCCTGGGAACAAAACTATGAAATAACACAATGAGAAAAGTCTTTTGTGTGTTTAAAAATGGCAATATGCAATATAGAAAGGCCGTCTCCCATAGACTCCATTTTATCAAAATAAGTAAACATTTTAAAAATGATTTATTTTTTCTGTGTAATAATAAAACAGTAACTTGTACTTGAACCCAACTAAGATATAATTAATCCTTATTGGAAGCAAAACCGGCCTATTGGGTTTATTTAATGTTTACATGATTTTCTAGTAGACTTAAGATATGAAGATCCAAATTACAGAAAGATCCGTTATCCAGAAAACTCCCAGGTCCCAAGCATTCTGGATAGCAGGTCCCATAACTGTTCTTAAAACATAGAGATATCCCTCCTTTATCAGAATGTTTTTAAATTAGCTACAAGATGTATAAAGCTTAAAACAAGTACTGGATGATTACACCATGTGTTCAGATAAAAAAAAATAAAACGATTGTAATATATTTCAGGTTAAAAAACATTGTTTTGCCTCCAAAAATTGTAATGGCGATACTCTCCTTTGCTTTAAAGTTACTAAGTACTCTGTTATTTAATAAATACATCACAATTAATTATAAACTTTTCCAATCACTGGTAATTGATTCCCACAGTTGTATATAACTTTTAAATGATGCTGGGTTGGATTAAATATCCAGTTAATAAATTATAAAGTGAATAAGTGCCAATGTAACAGTTCATCCAGTATAATTAATGTAATTGTTCAGATTTCATAGATGAGTAAGAAAAGGAATTGTAAGGAGTAGTGATGGGCAAATTTATTCGCCAGGCGCGAATTTGCGGCGAATTTGCGCGATTTGCAACACCCGCGAAAATTCGCGGAAAAAATTCGCCGGCGTCAAAAAAAATTTTTCAGAAAAAAACGGACGTCAAAAACGAGACGCCGGCGCTGTTTCACGAATTTTTCGTTTCGCGAAATTCACGAATTTTCCGGCGAAACGGAGCAAATTCGCCCATCACTAGTAAGGAGGTGAAGAAGTCCCGTTATTACTATCTTAATTTTTCTATCTTTGGGGCCCCACAAAGATGGAGAAGTCAGCACTTCTGAGACTGTGCTCTCAAGTTTTACCTTGTCTGTCTATTGTAAGAGCTAATGTCCCTATGAAACCACAAATCCCAGAGTACTTAAGAGAGAAAACAGATTAAAGCAATTGTTGACATGATTTCTGAGCAACAGCAAAGAAAGGATCACTTTCAGAAAAATGGTATAACCCATCTATATAAAATCAGGCAGGGATATCTCTTTGTTTTAATTACTAATCCTCAACTCACTGACGCAAGTCAGATCCCTCTCTTTAATCAGCTCTAAGGTACCAATAGTTAGGTCTTCTCTCTATTTAACTCTAGGTCCAATACATGTATCATTAAATCTGTACAAAGGCTGATGAACCTCTTCCAGCAGACAGGCCACTGTGGAGCATACATTTTAACCCTTGTTCACTCATTACTTTATGGGTGGTTGAATTTACCATAAAAACTATAGAAACAAGAGCTTTTAATGTGAGTGTGCCTTATAGTTTCCATTTCCTAATAAAAGACTGCATAAAGCTCTTATATCTATTATCAGAGTGCTACATTCACTCTATATTTTATGGTATAGCTATAATATATTGTATTTTATATGGTTTAATACTAAATTACACTATGTACATTGCAAGTCATTGATTCTAACATTTTTTTAATTGTAATATAGGTGCCATCTCAGGTTATTATGCCTGGTCATGTGCTTTCAGAAAGAGCCAGCACTTCACAATGGAACTGCGTTCAGATAAGCTATTGTTTTTCCTACTCAATTGAGACTTGGGTTAGCTGGACTTGGATTTTCAATATTGAGTGATGTTCTCCTATCTACCACTAGGTGGGGCATGAGAGCTTTTTTAGCAATGCAAGCGTCAGGGAACTGCTATCTGGTGAACTGGCGAGTAGTGATTGGCGAATCTGACCTGTTTCAATTTGCTGAAAATTTGCAAAACAGCGACAGTTTGCCAAAATGCATTGAAGTCTATGGGCAACAAAACATTTTTTGACAAATTTGTTTGACGCGCAACAATTTTTTTCACCCATTGGAATCTATGGGCATCATTTTTGCGGCGAAACTTGGCTAAACATTTTGCTCATATCAATACTGCCTATTGTTCTGTTTTGTAAATTTTTTTTTTTCCTATAACAGAATCCCTTTAATCATTGAAAATAATAAGATTAATGTCAGTAGAAACATTACATCAAACTGTGAGCTCATGCCCATAGGAACTAGTGCATAGGCTGAAAATTGACGTGACTTCCCATTCTATTAGCAAATGCTTTGTGTTCTATGCCAGTAACCCTTTAACCCTTTGCCTGCCAAGCAGGTATGATGTACGTTCTGGCAGGCAAGGGCCTTAACTGCCAAGAACGTACCTAGTACGTTCTGGCAGAAATCATGCACTTAGCAGTGTTGACAACCCCTGGGCAACAAGGCTGGGGGGCTGTCATGTCGGTCCTGCAACAGGATTGTCGCAGGGCCGACCTAAAATCGCAAGAAGAAGCAATTTACCAGCTCCCCCATCTTCCTTCTTCTCTCTGCTTCACTGGCGACGCCCACGCACTTCCTGGCTGCAGTGACTCATCACACACGCTGCTCAAGAGCAATCTGACTGTCCCTTCTGCTCCAGCAACGGTAAGTGGCCTTTATTTTACACATTACACACTACACATACACTATACTACACTGGTATAGATCTATACACAGTTACACACTCATTTTAATAAAGATTTTTTTTTTGTAAAGTTATGTACACTTATTTGCACTTATTTCACACTTATATCCACACTGTCACACCACTTTTAGAAGTGTATACACATGTATACACAAAAAACTCACAAAGTGTTTTTTTTTTTTTTTTTACTTTTTAATTTTGCTAATCTGTGTTTTTTTTACCCCTAAAAACCATTTGTTTTGGCAGCATGACTATTGGGTAATCGATTCTGGCCACTAATTATGCTGTTGGATCAGTCATTTTGTTATTTCATTGATTTACACAATTTTTGTGGTTTTATTGCAATTTTATCCCTGGATTATTTTTCCTTATGTATCTTTAGTATAGTTTTGCTGTTTGGAGCTTTGGTATAGAAAGATATATTTTACTTTGTTTGATCCATCAGAATATGTACTTTCCAAAAATATATGCTGTTCTGGGGGCTTTTTACAGTTTGGGGGTCTTACAACACATAAGCAAAGTCGGGGAACTGTTTTCAGCAGCTTAGTTGGCTAGTGTGAAAATTCTTATGCATGTTTTTCATTTGGGGTCCGTACACACCACATACTTTGGTAAATCTATGCATATTGGGCATCAAGCTATTCATTAGACCTCTGACGTCCATATTTAGGGTGATGTTTTACGTAAAACAATTTTAGGAAAGGTTTGTGACTTGGTACTTTGTAGTACAAAGACACGCATACCCAATTTAGATTTGTGGGAATGCGTACTTTCCGAAAATATATGGTTTTCTAGTGTGAACTTACCCTTTTCTACTTTTGCCCCCCCCCAAAACTATGTAAATGTGTTGATTTTGCAGTAACTAAAATGACAGACCATATGGGGGTCTTCATTTTGGGGCCCCTATATGCCACGTGCTTGGGTACACCTATATATATTGTGTATCAAACTGTTCAGAGGACCCTAGGCTTTCATATTTGGGGTGATTTCTCTTGAAAATTCATATGCATGTTTTTCATTTGGGGTCCGTACACACCACATACTTTGGTAAATCTATGCATATTGGGCATCAAGCTATTCATTAGACCTCTGACATCCATATTTAGGGTGATTTTTCTTTGTACGTAAAACATTGTGTGCAAAAAATTCGGCAAACTGCAACATTTTTAGGCAATTTTCAGAAATGTTGTAAAAACCTCTAAGTTTAGAAAAGCTTTGCAGTTTGGTAGTTTGGTGTAGAAAGACGTCTTTATCTTTGTTGGATTCGTCAGAATGTGTACTTTCCAAAAACATATGGTTTTGGGGGGGTCTTTGCTGTTAGGAGGGTCTTGAGGCACATAATATGAAGTCAATGGTCTATGTTCACAGAAGGCGAATCGGCAGCGGAGAAAACTCATATGCACTATTTTTATTTGGGGTCTGCACATGCCAGCTGCCTTGGTATATCTATGCATATCGGGCATCGAACTGTTCAGTAGACCTTTGGCATCAATATTTATGTTATTTTAGGCGATTTTCAAAAAATGTAAAAACCGTTGCTTTTATCACCAAATTTAGGAAAGACTTGGGACTTGGTACTTTGGAGTATAAAGACATGCATACCCAATTTTGGTTTGCGGGAATGTGTACTTTCTGAAAATATATGGTTTTCTGGGGCGATCTTACTTTTTTCTACCTTTGACCCCCCATATTTGGGGTGATTTCTCTTGATACCTAAAAGTATGTGGGTAATACGATGCCGCAGGGTAGAAAATTTGAGGTGATTTTTGGAAATGTCGCCAAAATCACCAAATTTAGGAAAGGTTTGTGACTTGGTACTTTGTAGTACAAAGACACGCATACCCAATTTAGATTCGTGGGAATGTGTACTTTCTGAAAATATATGGTTTTCTGGGGTAAACTTACCCTTTTCTACTTTTGCCCCCTCCCCAAAACTATGTAAATGTGTTGATTTTGCAGTACCTAAAATGACAGACCATATGGGGGTCTTCCTTTTGGGGCCCCTATAAGCCACGTGCTTGGGTACACCTATACATATTGTGTATCAAACTGTTCAGAGGACCCTAGGCTTTCATATTTGGGGTGATTTCTCTTGATACCTAAAAGTATGTGGGTAATATGATGCTGCAGGGTAGAAATTTTGAGGTGATTTTTGGAAATGCCACCAAAATCACCAAATTTAGGAATGGTTTGCGGCTTGGTACTTTGTAGTACAAAGACATGCATAACCAATTTAGATTCGTGGGAATGTGTACTTTCTGAAAATATATGGTTTTCTGGGGTGGACTTACCTTTTTCTACTTTTGCCCCCCCCAAATGATGTCAATGTATTGATTTTGCAGTACCTGAAATGACAGACCATATGGGGGTCTTCCTTTTGGGGCTTCTATATGCCACATGCTTGGGTACACCTATACGTTGATTTTGCAGTATCTGGAATTACAGAACTGATAGCTCAAATGAGGTGTCTACATTTTAGGACCCCTATATACCACATGCTTGGGTACACCTATACATATTGGGGATCAAACTGTTCAATGGACTCCAGGCTTTTATATTTGGGGTGTTTTACATTGATACCTAATGATGTGTGGGAGATATGATGCTGCAGAATGGAAGCTTTGAGGTCATTTTTAAAAAAAATTCACCAATTTCTATAAAACATTATAACTTTAGGAAACAATTGCAACTTGGTAGTTTGGAGTACAAAGATATATTTACCCATTTTTGATTCACCAGAATCTGTTCTTTCTACTAATGGGTAGTTTTCTAGGGTAAACCTACTGTTAGTGGAATGTTTGGCCTTGAAATCAGAAGTATGCTGTTTGGGGAGTGGTGCTTTGGAAATCTGGTAGTTTACTGCTTAGAGATTTTGAGAAGTGAGAAATCTCCATAAAACTATATATATTTGGTATTGCCGCGTTCAGGAGACATAGACCTTTCCAAATTGGCTGTGTTCTCGTACATAAAATAAATGATATTTTTGATATATGTGATTGTTCTTTGTGAAACATGATTTTTTTTCATTTTATTAGACACTTAGAAGCCTATATTTTATTACAGAAGTAGAATTACTCCAAAATTCTTGCATATTTTGAAAGTTCAGGTTGTCCTGAAAAAAACAATATATTGTTTTCCTGGGTAAACTAAAAGACCGCCCCAGGAAAGGCCCTTAAAGTGAAAGAGTGCAAAATATCTAAAAACTGCTTGGCAGTAGATGTTCGCATCTAGGACAAAACGGCTGGCAGGGAAAGTGTTAAAACTGACGATCACCATCACAACAGATAGAAGTGTTTTTTTTACACTAAAATATGTTCACTTCTTGAATTTGTGATACATTCTTTTTTAAAAAGGTGCTAATGATACTGGAGTAATTTCTGAAATTGAACGTAAATTTCACATTATCATACAAAAACTCCATAAATTGTTGCAATGTCTCCCTAGTTTTGTCCAGATGATTATTAAGTGTTCTATATAGCGCCCAAAGACGTAGATATATTCCTTAAAGGAGAAGCAAATTCTAGACGCACTCGGGGGTGCCAAATGTTAGACACCCCCAAGTGATTGTATCGACTTACCTGAAACCCTGAGCCGGTGCTCCTATCAGCAGAAAAATGCACCGGCCTGGGGTAATACCAGTGAGCACCACGGAGCGATCCTCTTCCGTCTTCTTCTATCTTCACATTTCCCGGACTAACGCATGCGCAGATGAACGAAAAAACCAACTTTAAAGTTAAAGTTCATCTTTTCATTCTAATGCGCATGCCTAACATTTGGCACCCCAAGTGCATCTAGACTTTCCTTCTACTTTAAAGGGATTACAATCTTTATATAAAACCTGGAGTGAATTTGACACCCATGTCCCATTTCTTGATATTGTACAAAGCCCAGTGCAGACCATGATATAAATTGCAAATGAGTCATCTGCTATTGACTTATACAGGACCTTGACAGGTTTGAGATACAGTCGTTTCACATTTGGACTTTTAGCAGCCTCAGGGTATAATAAATCTTGAAAAACTATTTTTTTTTGAGATTTTACCATTTGAACTTTAATAAATAACCCCTTTATGTTGTAACTTAGCAAACTAGAAAATGTGCTTTAAAAGTAACAAACAGACAGAACTGCCTTAGTAGAGGGCAGGGTGCTGACATAAAGGGACAGATCAGTGCTGTAAATGGTCAAGATGATGATGATGCAATGGGAAGGAGCAATGAGGTAATAGGTGGACTGAGGACAGATTCTGTAGGGATGGAGAATGGGTAATATTGGGGCAGACCCAGGCTTACATGGGTGGGACAGGGTCACAAGGAAAACAGCAAATACTGGCCCTGGTTTGGGGACGTAGCTAGGCTGCTAAAATACTGACAACCCTAAATGAAAACAGCAACAAAGTGATAAGAATATGAGTGGGTAGGTGTTTCTACATTCTCACCTTGTAACTGGATATCCAACTCATTGCTCCTCTTCCTCACACTGCCAGTTGGAGTTTGCACTTCACAGATGTATTTCCCAGAATGATTCAGTGCAAATGAAAGAACTCTGTATTCAGATGAAGAAGAACTGAAATGTTGCACCACTTTCCCATTGATATAGAAAGCAAACTGCAGTTCTGTAGTAGTTCTGGGATTTGTGTCACATGTTATGGTCATGTGATCTCCTTCTGTCACCGGATCTGGGGTCACTTTTATTTGTGGGGGACTGAACAACTCTGGAAATAAAATTCTTCCAGTTGAGAGGTTATTGTTGATTAAAGAACTGTACCTTGAGAACTAATACTTAATATATAATGTATTTAATAATAATGGACCTGCCAAAGAATCTTACCATATTAGTATATACAATATATAGTATAGTAAATATTGGTCTTTTACATTTTTTTTCCCTTTGAGCTGCCATTTTGTAAAGGTCTGTGTGCTGCCTCAGAGATCACCTGACAGGAAGTACTGCAGCTCTAACTGTAACAGGAAGAAGTGTGGGAGTAAAAAGACACAGCTTGTCCATACATTGGCCAATGCAAATGAGCATGTATGTCTGACCATGGTTTGCTTGTAAGCACAAAAACTCGCATGAGCCAGGGGTTGCCCTCGCCAATGAAAATGAAAATTTACTATTGAACATTATCTAATGGCACATACTACTAGAAATGGATTCTTTATTTGAAAGTGTTTTATATGCGGACTGTTTTATGCAGGGCTGTGGAGTCAATACATAAATCCCTTGACTCCTCAGTTAATGGTACCTCTGACTCCAACTCCGACTCTTCTGTCTTTAAAGGAAAAGAAACACCAGGAACTGAAAGTCTATCAAAGTAATTAAACTACAATGTACTGCTGCTCTGCACTGTTAAAAGTTGTGTAAGGCGCCCCACCAGATGGGTGTACTCTCTTACATCCTTGCGCTCCAGCTGGCGGGTACGTCTTTCCTTGTGCAAGCGTGCAAAAACCTAATTTGCATCATTGTGTGTTTGATGATGTCACAATATGCACGGTTGCGAGTTTCAAAGCTTCTGTCGCCATCTTTGTTTTGGGTTATGTTTTATTTGCCATTATGTCCTGATTCCTAGTTGTTGGCGCCAAATATCCCGATTTAAACCTGTTCAGTCATGTATTCCCTGGCTTCTGGTTGTCTCAGATCCTGCTAAAGCCCCATTTACTGCTTGTTTTTCTGGTTTTGACCTGTTTGCCTGTTCCTTAGCTACGATCCATGCTGCCAGCCCCTGACCATTGCCTGTTTTTGACCACGTCTATCCCGATTCCTTGTCTGTACTTGTTTTTGCTTATCTGACTTCTGCTGTTTGTAGAATCTCAGTTAGAGCTGCAGCAGAAAGTTTGGGGCCAACAGGGCATTGGTGAAAAGCGGGACTAGCTGAGCTGAGTCAGATTTGAACCCGCAGCCTAGTTCCCATCTAACTAGTACATACTAGTTGTGTATTTGCGTCAGAAAGAATACTATAGCTTATAAGCTGCTGCATGAGGGCAGCCATTCAAGCTGGAAAAAGAAGCCTGGTGGGGCCCCAGTCTGGCATATATTAAAGAATACAGAATACATACAAATACAGGTGATACCTGTTGAAGTAGTAGATAGTAAGCAGGTTAATGAGCTGTTTGGTGAATAGTATTCAAATAAGGGCACAGATACTGTATCTATAGTGAATATAGATTGGGTTTCATATAAGTAGGGGCAGCCAGTTGTGAACTGTTTCTGTTTTTCACTTACTGTTTTAAGTGAAGACACCCTGCTTCTCATTTAGCTCGAAATAGTCAATCACAGGTCTTGCACCCCCAGGAGCAGGTGACCAGTAAATGCTACCTTCTGATTGGTTGCTATGGGTTACTGCTCCTGGGCAAACGTAGTGTCTTTTATTACATAACATTACATAAGTCTTTTGTACATGTAGCTGACTTTCTACTGGATTAGATGCTGGTCTATAAGAAGCTTCATTGAATTCAGTCATGAGTTTGCAGAAGTGTAAAGAACAAGCCAAAAACTTTCACACTTTCATCAATATATATTAAAGATGTAACCCCTAGACGCCCCCCCAAAAAAAAAAAACTAGGAAAGAGAACAACCTGCATCCCTAGAATTACGACCTATGTGAATGCTATTTTGTACAGTATAAAAGCAGCCTGGTGTGTGTTAGTTGCAGCCACCAAATTAGAATTAAAGTATGGTGATCCAAATTACAGAAATGTCACTTATCCAGAAAACCCCAGGTTCCAGACATTCTGGATAACAGGTTCCTTATCTGTAGTAATAACGCCAGTGGATTATGCAAAATCTTATCTGTCGGTTGCACATTGATTATTAGCAGTTATACTTCAGATACAGGTATAGGATCCATTATCCAGAAACCCATTATAAGTTCCCAATTACGGAATGGATAGCTCTAAAAGACTCCATTATAATAAAAAAATTCAAATTTTTTAAAAATGATTTCCTTTTCCGTGTAATAATAAAACAGTAGCAGGTACTTGATCCCAACTAAGATATAATTAATCCTTATTGGAAGCAAAAGCAGTCTATTGGGTTTATTTCATGTTTACATGATTTTCTAGAAGACTTAAGGTACTGTATGAAGATCCAAATTATGGAAAGATATTTTATCCGGAAAATCCCAGGTCAAGAACATGCAGAGAAAAAAGCACAAGTATCTTTGAGTGTACATTGCTTTTCAAGAGACACAATGTGTGGGAGACACTAACATCGTATTCACGAATAAAACACCAATGGCACATCCAATGCTTGTGAAACCAGTTGTGGGTTTATTAATTCAGCTCATAAATGGCAACATATTGGGCCTGACAAAGGGTCGTGTAGTGGCCCGAAATGTTGCCATTTATGAGCTGAATTAATAAACCCACAACTGGTTTCACAAGCATTGGATGTGCCATTGGTGTTTTATTTATGGACATTGATTTTTGGGGCCAGACACCCAGAGGCACCCGACAACGAACAGGTAACATGGGTAGTAGCATTCCACTTCAGTACCAACATCGTATTCAGCATTAAAATACGAACTAATATATGGGAAATGCTCATAATACTAATCATATACTCAATGCAATTCTAAACCAATATCAATTCTATATAAAATAGAATCAATTCAAATAAGATTTAGTTGACATCTGCATCTTTGTATTCTAACGAGAGGGACTTGTCAGTGAAAATTTATATCTGGAACGGTCTAAATCCTAAGACGGACGAATGGCTAGTGTCAGAGGGTTGATAGTTGTTACCCCCGCCCCCTATGACGCCATAACGCTATAGGGCCCAAGGCAGGATGGACTATAAGGGCTAATGGTCAACTGTGGACAATGGTCACTCATATAGCTTATACTAGGTCATACAAACAAAAGATCATCACTCTGTTACTTAAATTCCAGAGTGTCAGCATAGTGTCAGCATGTCTCGTTTGCCCTTTTGC
The DNA here is from genome assembly GCA_038501925.1 of Xenopus petersii. Taxonomy (NCBI): domain Eukaryota; kingdom Metazoa; phylum Chordata; class Amphibia; order Anura; family Pipidae; genus Xenopus; species Xenopus petersii. Next base: position 4,954,635 of record CM076686.1, on the reverse strand, counting down.
AGAAGTGTTGCTCAATAGCTGTCTGTATCACAATGGCTATGTTTAGCCAACAGATGTCTACAAGGCTGTGGACAGTTGGAACCAGAAATCTCTTATGTTGCAAAACTGCACATCTTCCAGGAATGTACAAATATATGCCAGTAAGTCTCCTCGCCAGACCATGTATGGTATTTCCGTATACCCCATGTCACAATTACTGTAAAAGCCTTCTGAAAGATATATAACGCTTGGACCAAGAGGTGGGTCTTTGGTGAGTCCTTGGGTGACATTCTGTGTGTTACTCCAACAGCTTACCCAGACAAAACTGTTATGTTGTATTATGTATGAATAAATTGCCTGACTATTACTAAAGGTTTTCCTTTACTGAGTTTTGTCTTACACAAGGTCAAAATGGTACTACTAAAAATACCAGCAGACTGCTCTAGTAAGGAAAATGTATCCAATTTATTTTAAGAAATTGAATATATAAAAAAACGGATATTGAATCTTTTTGTTAAGATGTCCCTACAGATGGGAAGTTTCTACTCACCCTGTATCTGAATATATGACACTTTGCTCCTCTTCCTCACACTGCCGGTTGGAGTTTGTACCTCACAGGTATAATTCCCAGAATCCTCCAGCTGAGCTGAGGGGACTCCATATTGTTTGGATAAATTGAATCCCTGCACATTGTGCCCATTTCTGTAGAAAACATACTGTAACTCTGTAGTCTCTCTGTGTGGGCTGAGCTTTGTGTCACATGTTATGGTCATGTGATCTCCTTCTGTCACATGATCTGGACTCACTTTTATTTGTGGGGGACTGAACAACTCTGAAAGAGAAAAAAACTTTAAATATGACTTAAAATCAGTTACAGATGATTATTAACAAGTATTTATAAAGTACCAGCATATACCAGAGTGCCGTACAATAGTAGAAGAGTATAAACATTAAACATACATAGAACATACATACTGATACATGAGTTTAAGATGGTCCTGCTCATTAGTCCTTATCATGGGAAAAGAGAATGAAGGAAAGGTAAAGTGACAAATACAATATTATTGGAGATGTACTGATTGGCAGTGGCTTGTAGTGTATCATATAGAAAAAGATAATATGAGATAGGCTAAATGAGGGTTATAAGGGATCAATGGGGAGATATACAGAGGAAATAATAAGAATTCTGGGGCAGAACATTGGAAAAACCTTTACAGAGATAAAGAAGAAGGAGCTTCTCTGTTGTAAAAGACGTTGAAATTGGGCAGCAGGAAGATGACAGTTGCATGTAGTAGTTGGGCAGAATGGTGGAGCAGTAGTTAGTATTATTGTTGGGCCTACAGGTGAGGGCAACCCCACCCCCACATGAGAGCTAGGCTCCACCCACACCAACCCCCCCCCCTTGACTCACCCCACTGCAAGAGGGAGCAGGGCATCAGCAAGGAGATTCTGTGAGGAAGGGTTACAAAAGGGGGACGCTGACTTGTACAGATAACCCTAACCCTAATACACTAACCCTAATACTAACCCTAACCCTATTAGGCGTCTGCCTTTTCTGCTCATTGAGGCATGGCCTGGGGGAAATGTAATAAGAACATTAGATTATAAAGTCTCTGGGGCAAGAATTGATGGGAATATGATAGGGACCTCATTCAGTGCAATACAAGAAGGAGAGAGAGTCTCCTTACAGTCATCACATTAATCCTGACACCAGATAAGGAAACACTTAAACCTAATTCATTACAAAGCCAGGGGAGAAGCAAAAGGCTCCCTTTCAGAATATATATATGGAACATAGAGGAGCACTCACCAAACAAAAACACAGCATGCTGGGTGCAGGTAAAATGTGTGCAAAATAACCAAAAAATACCGCACTCAACAGGCTCAGTTCGAGTAAGTGATTTTATTAGACGGTAGGAAGATCCCTATGATGTGATCGTTGGAATTTCTTTTGCTTGTCGAATAAAATCACTGAGCCTGTTGAGTGCGGTATTTCTTGGTTATTTAATACACATAGAACAGGTCAGAGGTGCCCCTTATCTTTTCTTTCATAAGACGGCCAGAATATTGACATGAACTGCATGATTGACATATATTGGTCTCAGATCACTCCAAGGCTGGATTTAGAAATGGTGAGCCCCTAGGCCACTCTCCCCCGCCTGTTCCCAACCCACTCACACACATCCCCATTGTCTATCAGTTTGTACACCTCTCTGCCCCCTACCCACCTGTTCTCAACCTGCTCACACACTCCTAGCAGACCACTCGCAAGCTCCTTCCTCACAGCCCCACCACTCAACTCTGGACGGGTGATTAGATGCAGATAGCAGGTGGCATTCATCATCAGCAATTTGTCACCCTAGGCCCATGCCTTTGTGGCCTGCTCATTCTCTTACAGTTCTAGAAAACTCCAGACATACATGTTGGATAGTGATGAGCGAATCTGTCCCGTTTCACTTTGCCAAAAAACTAGTGAAACCGAAAAAATTTTACAAAACAGTGAAAAATTTGCAAAAAAGAATTGAAGTCAATAAGGGGGTTATTTATCAAGGTCCGAATTTATCTCAATATCGGCTGCTACAAACTCCGATCTAAGCCGCTCGGGTTTTTAATGCTATATTCTGGCTTGAGGTTAAATAAATTCCGAAAAATTGGGATTTTTTTAAACACAAAAATATCAATGAATTTTTTGGATATTGGGGATTTTCGGGTATTTGGAGTTTAGTACATAACCCCCTAAGTGTCAACATTTTTTATGCTCACAACTTTTTATTCTCACTCCAAATGCATTAAAGTCAATGGGTGTTTTTTCATGAGGTGACTTTTTTGTCTCCGTGACTTGTTTGTTGCGGCAGTTTCCTGAAAAAAAAAAATCACAGATGCCGAAAATGCAGAATTTAGCTGTGATTGTACGCCTGGCAGAAAAGAAATTGGCTCATCACTAAACTTGTTCCAGGATAAAATGTCAGGCACTCAGAAATCCCACAGACAGGCTTGTACAAGAACGGAGAACTTTATTTTAGGCCATAAAGTAAATAGTTACATAGTTACATAGTTAAATTGGGTTGAAAAAAGACAAAGTCCATCAAGTTCAACCCCTCCAAATGAAAACCCATCATACATACACACACCCCTCCCTACTTTTAATTAAATTCTATATACCCATATATATACTAACTATAGAGCTTAGTATCACAATAGCCTTTGTATTATGTCTGTCCAAAAAATCATCCAAGTCCCTCTTATAGTCATTAACTGAATCATCACCCGGCAGTGCATTCCCCAACCTCACTGTCCTGACTGTGATGAACCCCCTACTCTGTTCCTTTAAATGAAAGTTCTTTTCCTCTAGTCTGAAGGGGAGGCCTCTGGTACGTGATTCTCTTTATGGGTAAAAAGGTCCCCTGCTATTTGTCTATAATGTCCTCTAATGTACTTGTAAAGTCTAATCATGTCCCCTCACAAGCGCCTTTTTTCCAGAGAAAACAACCCAAACCTTGTCAGTCTCCCCTCATAATTTAACTCTTCCCTCCCTCTAACCAGTTTAGTTGCACTTAGTCTCTGCACTCTCTCCAGCTCATTTATATCCCTCTTAAGGACTGGAGTCCAAAACTGCCCCCATACTCCAGATGAGGCCTCACCAGGGACCTATAAAGAGACACAATTATGTTTTCATCCCTTGAGTTAATGCCCTTTTTTATACAAGACAGAATTTTATTTGCTTTAGTAGCCACAGAATGACACTGCCCAGAATTAGACAACGTGTTATCTACAAAGACCCCAAGATCCTTCTCATTTAAGGAAACTCCCAACACACTGCCATTTAGTGTATAACTTGCATTTATATTATTTTTGCCAAAGTGCATAACCTGCATTTATCAACATTGAACCTCATTTTCCAGTTTGCTGCCCAGTTTTCCAGTTTAGACAAATCACTCTGCAAAGTGGCAGCATCCTGCATGGAACCTATAGTTCTGCACAATTTAGTCTCATCTGCAAAAATAGAAACAGTACTTTCAATGGCCACCTCCAGGTCATTAATAAACAAGTTGAAAAGCAAGGGACCTAGTACAGAGCCCTGCGGTACTCCACTAACAACACTGGTCCAATTAGAAAATGTTCCATTTACCACCACTCTTTGTAGTCTATCTTTTAGCCAGTTCTCTATCCAGGTACAAATACTATGTTCCAGGCCAACATTCCTTCATTTAACCAGTAACCTGTGACACTGTATCAAATGCTTTAGCAAAGTCTAAGTAAATCACATCCACTGCCATCCCAGAATCGAGGTCTCTACTGACATTCTCATAAAAAGAAAATAAATGCTTTATTAGCCTATGATTAAATGTCTAAAGGCACAAAATGTGTTAGGCTATGTATTCATTTACTTAATGGCCTAAAATAAAGTTCTCAGTTCTTGTACAAGCCTGTCTGTAGGATCTGTGACATTTTCCTCTTTGTTGAATAACTGCATCTAGAGATGTAGATCTGGGGAATGAGCACCAAGACCCCACTTACTACTGGTGAGATCATAAGCCAATTGGCCTTACAGTGAGATTTTTATTTTAAATGCAGGTTCCAGGATAAAGCAGCAACTATGAAGCTCTTTGTCCAATGACACATTTGTAATTTCTAATGTGTAATGGTCTGATACTCGGTGTGACAGTAGTGAAGTCACTGAGCAACTGTCTCATCAGTAACACTCACATCTGGGCCCCATTCTAATCCCCTTGGAGCCCCTTGATGACATCCCTTCATGTGCTGATATGTGATTATGTACCAAACCAGGTATTGCTGAAACCATAATCTAAACCTAAACTACTAATAAAAGAGATGTATATTTACCTGTGACTGAAAGATGTTCATCAGCAGATGAGTAACTGGTAGCGTAACCCACAGACTTATCATTTATTTCTGTTATACATTTGTATGAACCCGACATATGTGTCTGTGCTCTCCCAAGCACTAAATAGTCTGAGCCCCGAGACTGAATGATTGAATCGTTCTTGTAAAAATCTGATGTGTTTGTTATTTTATATTCAGGGCGAGTGTAACATCTGAGAGTCAGTTCCTCCCCCTCATGGACACCAGGGGGCGCCTGCAGGACGACTATATCTGAAATAAAGGAAATTATATTTTCTAATAAATGTCATTTGTACAAACATTTGAAAGCAGCAACAGAACACAAGAATCCATCTGCTTCACATCACTAGCATCTCTCTATAGAGAAGGAACACTGTACAGCAGGGACAAAACAAAGAGGTGAGGGGTAAATATAGGGAATATTAATAATAAAAAGGTGGAAGGTCACAATAAAGTTACAACAGAGTATAGAGATAACAATCACACGCAGAACCTTTAGATTCTGACACAGAAGAATAAGACCTGATTGGCAGACTTCTACCAACAGCAAACTGACCAGCCAATCACTGATTCTCATGCAACGTGGCCAATTGGAATGCTGTGACACAGGCTCTCAGTCTGATACAATGGTGTCACACTGCATTTTATAAAATACCCAGGGTATACCTCATGTATACAATATAATCCTCCAACAAAACTTTATTATATATTTCACATTTCTTTATCACAAACATATACACAGTGGGGTCATTTATAAACACTGGGCAAATTTGCACCTGGTAGTTACCCACAGTAACCAATCAGATGTGTACTTTCATTGTTTTCCTTGCAGCTGACGGAAAAAATCTAATCACTGATTGGTTGCTACAGGGCCGGAACTAGGGGTAGGCAGAAGAGGCGGGTGCTTAGGGTGCAAAGGTGGAGGGGCGCCAGGTACGTACCTCTTCTGCCACCTTACCCCTAGTTCAGACCCACATGTGGCAGCAATCTTCTTCTTCCTCTCTTCTCTTCTGAGCATGTACACGTATGCTCGGCTTCTGCTCTTTGTTTTTTATTTATTATCATTATGTTGTTTAGTTTGTTTAGCTCTCCAGTTTGGAATTCCCATCACTGGGGCGCTGGGGTCCAATTCCCCCTAGCAACCAGGCAGTGTTTTGTATAAGAGACTGGGAGATGAATGGAGAGGGTCTGAATAAAAAGCAGAAATAAATTAAAAAAAACTATAAAAAATGTCAACCATTTGCTAAGAATAGACTATTGTAGAGTTAAAGGGATCCTGTCATCGGAAAACATGTTTTTTTTTCAAAACACATCAGTTAATAGTGATACTCCAGCAGAATTCTGCACTGAAATCCATTTTTCAAAAGAGCAAACAGGTTTTTTTTTTAAAATATTCAATTTTGAAATCTGACATGGGGCTAGACATTTTGTCAATTTCCCAGCTGCCCCTGGTCATGTGACTTGTGCCTGCACTTTAGGAGAGAAATGCTTTCTGGCAGGCTGCTGTTTTTCCTTCTCAATGTAACTGAATGTGTCTCAGTGGGACATGGAATTTTACTATTGAGTGCTGTTCTTAGATCTACCAGGCAGCTGTTATGTTGTGTTAGGGAGCTGTTATCTGGTTACCATCCCATTGTTCTGTTGTTTGGCTGCTGGGGGGGGAAGGGAGGGGGTGATATCACTCCAACTTGCAGTACAGCAGTAAAGAGTGATTGAAGTTTATCAGAGCACAAGTCACATGACCAGGGGCAGCTGGGAAATCGACAATATGTCTAGCCCCATGTCAGATTTCAAAATTGAATATAAAAAAATCTGTTTGCTCTTTTGAGAAATGGATTTCAGTGCAGAATTCTGCTGGAGCAGCACTATTAACTGATTCATTTTGAAAAAAAAAAAATTCCCATGACAGTATCCGTTTAACACTTAAAAGTAGCACAAAGGTGAACCATCACTTTAATTCATATCAAACAGGGTTTAGGGGTTAGATGAAGTACATGAATGTGATACCCCTGCGATTATAGTAAAGGAAGAAAGATTCCAGTACAGCCAGCTAATAATACTAATAAGTCCTACATTCTCTCTTGGGAGAAGTTAGACTCACAGCTTAAAGGACAATTCGCCTTTATTAACAAAACTGTAATAACTGAAAAATCCACAGAAATATGTTCAAACTTTTATAACCTGACACATTTTTAAAAATGAACATGGTAATTAGGGGGTGTGATCACAAAATGGGTGTGGTCAGAAAATTGCCACGCTACGCACTGCAACTTTTTTGTCCCTCTTTTTATTTCCAAAATGTTGGGAAGAATGCACAATAGTGTCTACAAATATCAAAATTAACATTTTTATTTTTTAAAAAAAACTGGAATGGCCGTAACAATATTGAATTAAAATAGCAGTTTCATAGTGCAGCACTTGCTCTTTCTGAAAGCACATGACGAGGCAAAATTGTTAGGTTAGGAATTCAATTTTACACAGTAGAGTGAATTATCTGCAGTGTAAATAATGTCATTTAGAAATATAAACTACACCTTAAAAAACATCTCTATGAAAACTTCAGTTACCATGAGCTCCTGTGACTAGTGATGGGCGAATTTATTCGCCAGGCGCGAATTCGCAGCGATTCACTGCCGGCGAAAAAAATTTGCGAATTTTTCGCCATTTCACGAATTTCACGAATTTCGTCTGCTGACCAGACACGCTGCCGCTGCCGACGGGATAGAGGAGGACAGTCGGGAAGAAGGAGGGAGACGACAGGGGGTCACAGGGCAACACGGCAGAGCCCATGAAGTGTCCTGAGTGGGTGTGAAACGCGTAGGGCAGATGGAGATGCAAATATACATTTTTACAAATATACATTTTTAACTTTGTATAAATAAAAATATTTTTTAACTAATTTTCTTTGGTCCTGTGGATCTGTTTGAGTGCCGGTCGACCCTGCTTTTTCCACATATTTGTTGCCGTGCCGCTCCCTAAAGCTGGGGTTCTGGGGCTGGTGCACCCGGACCATATTTACTATTTGGTGAGTCATTTACAATTTATTCTGGAGCACCACTTTTCTTCCTATTTTTGAGATGCCTGGGAATGCCAATTTCTTGGTCTCCTCACATGCAGTGGTTTAAGGGGGGGGCAGGGCATTGGAGGGGAGAAATAAGAAGGGGCAGCAAAATGAAATACCAGAAATACCTGACTGTGCTGTAGATGGTGACCCCTTCCAATAGAGGGTATGTGCTGCCTTACAAATGGAGGCTGTGTGGAGTGTGGAGCTGCTTTGCTGGAGGCTGGAGCAGGGGAACAGGACAGGCCAATGATTGTCAGGGCAGCCTTTACATTCGGCCAATAGTAAGCCGCACGTAGAATGTGGGAGGGACTCCGACCCTGGTTAAGTGTTTGGCTGCCTGAAACGTAGAATTTACTTGCAGGCTGCAGCCAAGCACAAGGCAGACAGTCCCTAGCAGAGCAGGGTCCTCAGCATGCAGGCAGCTCGGGCGGAAGTGATTGAAGCATGTGGAGGGCGGTGGTAGGCTCACTGCCAAGGACTTACCGGTAACATTTGTGATTTCATTTTAGTGGGCCCACACCACCTACATATGTGTCACCAGGACCCCATGGTCAGGAGCGAACAGAAGCTGGGGCCCACCGGGTTCATTCTCGGGGCTCCGGCTGGCCAGTCCGACCCTGGGGCTGGAACAGAACTGGCAGTTGTTAGGGGGAAATAGAGATACAGATGGGAGGTTGATGCAATAAAGAGAAGGAAACTATAGGGAAATAAATGAGGAATTTGGACATTTTTATGGAGCAACACATTCCTTATCATTTCTGGTGGTCTCAGAGCTGGGGTGGGTAACTCACCAACACTAACTGTCAGCTGGAGGGCGGCACTTCTCTCACTGGTCTGACACTGGTACCTCCCACTGTGTTCTCTCTGCTGGGCCCTCTGGATAATATAGTTCTGCTGTTCCTCTCCTGGTATTGTGTTATTGTCTCTGTACCAGGAATATTTCTCATTCCCTTGTGCAGGAGGGGCCCCGTTACAGGTCAGAGTTACAGAATCACCAGTGAGTATTGGGGTCCAGTTTGGGGAGAAGGAAATCACCGGTCTGGCTGCAGCTCCTACACAATAACACAAACAGGCAGAATAATCAGCCCCATGAAATAAAAAAATTAATCAAAAACATCTATTAAATGAAGCTGAATGAATATAAATACATGTAAATCTATAAATCGATCATCATACATGGAAATTCATTCCAATAAAAAGTTTTCCTGCATCCAAGAGGAATATGACCATTTTTCAGTAAAAACATTTGCTATATTTTTCCCTTGGCTGGTGCTACCTAGGAAAATAAAATGAATTGGCCCTGAATAAAACGAATGCAGGCAGATTCCCCATCTGAAGTGAAGGAAGGTGAGGCAGAGCACAGTCCTGAGACTTAGGGGCCGATTCACTAACTTCGAGTGAAGGATTCGAAGGTAAAAAACTTTGAATTTCGAAGTTTTTTTTGGGCTACTTCGACCATCGAATGGGCTACTTCGACCTTCGACTACGACTACGACTTCGAAACGAAGGATTCGAGTAAAAATCGTTCGACTATTCGACCATTCGATAGTCGAAGTACTGTCTCTTTAAAAAAAACTTCGACCCCCTAGTTTGCCATCTAAAAGCTACCGAACTCAATGTTAGGAAGGTCCCCATAGGCTTGGCTAACTTTTTTCGATCGAAGGATATTCCTTCGATCGTTGGATTAAAATCCTTCGAATCGTTGGATTCGAAGGATTTTATCGTTCGATCGAATGAATTATCCTTCGATCATTCGATCGAACTATCTGCGCTAAATCCTTCGACTTTGATATTGAAGTCGAAGGATTTTAATTCCTAGTCGAATATCGAGGGTTAATTAACCCTCGATATTCGACCCATAATGAATCGGCCCCTTATTGTAATGAGAACACCTGGTGCACAGTGTTAGGAGAATGAAATCCTCCAGTAAATCATCAATAGAAATACACTGGCACTCAAGGCAACTTCAATGCAGGGTCACCTCTTGCTGGTTTATTAGGTGCGAACGTGCAACGTTTCGGGGCGAAGCCCTTTATCAAGCATACTACAATAATCATTGTGCAGACAATATAAGGAGTGACTTAAAAAAATGTCCATGTGCAACATCAAGTTACAACAAGAGTTATTACAGATGAAACTCCGGAAATTCACCCGCGACACCAGAGACGGCGAGAGGGGGGAAGACTATACCTGGAAGGATACAAGATGGAGGTTCCGATACTACAGGCGCTCAGAGGCTTCCTTACCTGACAGATCTTCAACTGGAACGTCGGATTGCGGACAAGATTCACCGGCCTCGTCACAAAATCTTTCAGTTCCTTTTTTAGGGGCAAGCCAATCAAAACGCGGCGCAAGATACGGAGGGGACAACGGAAGCCGAAATTACAGCCAACGAAGCAAACACAAGAGACAGTACCGCAGGTAACCTCCGTGTTTAATCTTTCCAATCATGAACTGAACAATTGTGAACTGACTGCTTTAGAAAAAGGCTTAGGGGCAAATTCACTAAGATTCGTAGTTGTGCCAGGCGTAACTTCGCCGCAGTTCGCCACACTTCGCCAGACGTAGTTTCGCCAGCACTCCACAAATTCACTAAAAGTTGCGCTCAGGGGTAGCGTAAGGTTGCGCTAGCGTTGATTCGCTAAGCAAAGTGAAGTTACGCTAGCGATGGTTAATTTGCATACGGCGCCAAATTCAAATTTCAATGGAGGAATACGTACAATCACTACAAATGCCTGGGAAACCTTCAAAACATCAAATAAAATTTTTATTTTGCCCTACACATGTGCCCACTGTATAGTTAAGTTGCCATGAGTTAGGAAATGTAGGGGGGCCCCAAAAATTTTTTCAATCTTTTTCAGCCTATCACCCATAATATAGAAAACACGCCAGCGTTTTTTGGGAATTAGAAAAAATGTGAACTTTTTTTGAAGCAATCCCTATCTACTCTATTGCGCTTCACCTGGTCTGAGGTGGCAAAGGAAGCCTGGCGTAAAAGGTAGCGTTCAGTACACTGCGCGCGTTAGTGAATTTGCGTAGTTACGTCCGTTGCGCAAATTCGCCAGGTGTAAGGGTGCGAAGTAACCCTAGCGAATTTACGCCAGCTTTTCGTTGGTGAATATACCAAGTATGGAAAATGACCAACGCTAGCGAATTGAAGCTAGCGTTAGACGCTTCGGCGCATAGTGAATTTGCCCCTTAGCGTTTGTTCCTACACATACAACTCCGGCCTTTGATGCTTCGATTGATTTATTCAGGTTTACACGGTCCCTGAAACTTAAAATGGTTTTTTTCAGATAAACAGAATAATATGGAATTAGAGTCTAGGCTGTTATCTGTAAAAAGCAAGTTGGGGGTAAAAAGTAGGTTTGTGCCTCCGGGCAATTACCCTTGCGCTGATGCGTTTGAATCGATTGTAACTTCCGAAATGAATAAAATACAGCAGAAAGCTTCTAAACAGTATGTAAGAAATATGTCTGTAAGTGAAAAAGCTGCTTAAAAAACCTTGTAACAGAATGATAACATCACTAAGGCTGATAAGGGAGGTGGTATTGTTGTTCTCAATACAAGTGACTATAGAGCAGAAGCTAAACGTCACTTGGACAATTCCACCCACTATAATGGATTCAATTCAGACCCTACTTTCAGATTCATGAGTGAACTAAATATCTTTTTGAATTCAGCCGTAATGGAAGGTGTTATCAGCGATGAAATTTACCAATTATTAATAACAACGAATCCTAAAGTTCCAAAAATATATTTTCTTCTTAAAGGGATACTGTCATGGGAAAAAAAAATGTTTTTCAAAATGAATCAGTTAATAGCGCTGCTTCATTTCTCAAAAGAGCAAACAGATTTTTTTATATTCAATTTTGAAATCTGGCATGAGGCTAGACATATTGTCAATTTCCCAGCTGCCCCAAGTCATGTGACTTGTGCTCTGATAAACTTCAATCACTAATTACTGCTGTACTGTAAATTGGAGTGATATCACCCCCTCCCTTTTTCTCCCCAGCAGCCAAACAAAAGAACAATGGGAAGGTAACCAGATAGCAGCTCCCTAACGCAAGATAACAGCTGCCTGGTAGATCTAAGAACAAGACTCAATTGTAAAAACCCATGTCCCACTGAGACACATTCAGTTACATTGAGAAGGAAAAACAGCAGCCTGCCAGAAAGCATTTCTCTCCTAAAGTGCAGGCACAAGTCACATGACCAGGGGCAGCTGGGAAATTGACAATATGTCTAGCCTCATGTCAGATTTCCAAATTGAATATAAAAAAATCTGTTTGCTCTTTTGAGAAATGGATTTCAGTGCAGAATTCTGCTGGAGTAGCACTATTAACTGATGCATTTTGAAAAAAACATGTTTTCTGATGACAGGATCCCTTTAAGATTCATAAACACCCGACTAACCCACCGGGACAACCCATAGTATCCAATGTTGGGTCAATTGGGCAACCCATAGCCATGTATATCGATATGTATTTACAAGATGTGTTACCCACTTTACAACCTTTACAACAGTGAATTATTTCAGCATATTCATGCATATATGCGCTTTGTCGACGATTTTTTCTATGGTCAGGATCCAGGGAGACCCTTAACAATTTCCTGATCCATCTAAATAGCATTCATCCAACGATTAAATTCACCATGGAATTAAATGCCACTGAAATACACTTTTTAGATGTGAATGTTAGCCACAAGGATGGCAAATTTATAACTACTGTTTACACAAAACCGACTGATCGTAATAACTTGTTGAGGCTGACATCTTACCATCCCCCAGGTCTTATTAAAGGACTGCCAAAGAGTCAATTTTTACGGGTAAAACGCATTCGATTTATAGGATATTGAGTCCAATAAAATGTTACTCAAATTTGTGGAAAGAGGCTATGAGAAAACTAGTTTAGAAGCTTTCAGGGATGAAGTAAAGAGTAAGCCCAGGAAAGAATTACTTTCAAAAAAATCAGTGGTTCCCAATAAATATTGAAATGAAAATATTGGGGAATTTTGAGCACTGATCCTAAATATGGCCATTTATTCCAACAGCCACCCTTACTTTCCTATAGACGTGGGAAGAACATTGGGGATTTAATTAAACCTAAAACATCACAAATAAAGGGGAATCTGATTGAAAAATCCAATTTAAATGGCACTTTCCCATGTAGAAATTGTGGACATTGTAACAGCATTATATTGGGTAATCATGTAACACACCCTCAAAAAGGTTCAAAACATAACATTAGAGGCTGTTTCTCATGCGATAGTAGCGATGTAGTATATTGCATTAAGTGCCCCATGATACGCAACTACAAATAGAAATATTTCTATTTGAAGATTCCCCATCTCACCTTTCCCAGGTGTCTCTTACACAGACATAGACTTGTACCTGCTCAGTACAGAAGCAAAACAGGTGGGAAACGTCAGTAATATGGAGGAACCAACAACTTTAATCTTCTTCTGAAAGGAGGACCAGCCTGGGGAAAAGCAACTGAATTCACTGGAAGAACTGGAAGGCGGCTAATACATTGGCACCTCTCCTTTGTGTTACAGTTTCCTTGTTAAGATCCATTCAATGAAATACTGTAACCAGCACCTGGGCTTATTGATTGATTCAAGTGGAAGATCTTCCATGCTTTATATACACTGCACATAAATATCATCATCATCATCATCATCAAATATATTAATTGAGAATTAGCACACAGCACATACAGATGAAATCATTGGGATTTCACATTTTGTCGCAGTCTCATTTTTTAGTCCTGCAGTCCAATAGTTTCAGTACATTACTTCAAGGCCATTGAAGTCTAGTTCCAACTAGAGACAGGATTTAGCATTAAAAAATGATGCCACAACAAAATGTGAAATCCCGATGGCTTCATCTGTATATTACAGTAACCACTGGAAGTACAACGTGTAACACAAGGGGTAATATTTCCAGCTCTCCATGTGCAGCAATGTGTCCAGTCCCATCATTATTCTACTATAATACTATTTGTAGTGTTTCCATCCCATATATAGATCTATCACTCTATTTATACTTTATCTCATAGATTTATAGTCAATAGAGAAAGTAACAGTAATGAATAAACAGGGTAATAATAAACCAGTAACCTTTGCTGCTTTGAACTTCACTTGTATTAAAAAGAATGCAGACTGTACTGTATATGTATATATCTTATACTCACCCATGTTCCCCACCAGCAGAGCTGCAAACCAAATATAAATAATATATTATAATTAATAATTATACACTGGCCCTTTAAATTAACACTTGAATCCCGGTGCCCAGCTGCACTCACTAGTGTTTCCCCCACACTCACTACTGTTTCCGCACTCACTGTGTTTCCAAAGATGCCCCAGTAGCTCCCCATCTTCTTTTCTGCTGATTCACTGCACATGCTCTGTGCTGCTGTCACTTACTGAGCTTAGGGAGCCACTCACAATATACAGTACACATAGAATAGAAATGTCACAATATAAGGCTGATTAGTAAATGGATGTTACACACAGCATAGAAACCAGTGTATTCTAGTCATTTAATAATCAGCCCCTGAAGCATCATAATTAAACTGATTTTCTGCTAATATTTAGATGTTTTCCCACAAACTCCAAGACTGAATTCTCAGCAGTCCAGAGCTCACTGAGCATGTGCAGTGCCACTGACCCCCAAAAGATGCCTAACAAGATCAGAAGTATAAGGGCTCTTGTGGGCAACTCCAAGTTTAGATTGGGGCGGTGGGACACCAGGTAAAAACCCAGTGGGTCCCTCCAACCCAGACCTGCACCTGCTTATGGCCAGCGCTACCCCCTGATTGTGTCCCTCTGGGCTTTGATTGCGGCATCAGCTACCACAGGTATGAGAGGGGGCCTAGAGGGGGATAGTGTTGGGGTGGGGGCATCTAAGGGGGTGATTACAAAAATATGAGGCCCGGCGGGGTAGGGGGGTCCTGGGGGGGAATCCTTGGTGGGCCTCCAGGTCAATGCCGGGCAACTATGAAGGACTGGATTAGCATTAGTTCTGTTATGGGGCTGCTGAATCTCTGACTTGGCACAGAAATGTCACTAGTATTTCTAGCTTTATTCTTGTGCATTAGTTCATGTTTAATCACCAATTAAAACAGTGCTGAATGGTTACTCCTCTGAAATATTTATCCCACAAAAGACAAAGCATCAAATAAATGGATATAAGGGTAAAGAGTGAAGTTCTTGTACTTACAGAGCAGAATGACAGACAGAGGGACGGACATGATGGAGTCTCTGGCACATGTAGTGTGAGTAGAAAAGCAGAAGCCACTGGCCAGTAGACGTTTCTTCCTCTTCTAAATACATTTTCTGTTTCTCAATATTTTCACATATTCTTTTTCTGTAAAGGGGAAGGATTTGGTAGAATGTATATATATATATACAGTATTCTCACTGTGCTGATATAGACAGAAAACATTGGGGGGGTGTATGAGTGAAGAAAGCTTCAGATTATACATTAGGAGGGGATGTATTCTCTACAACATAATTGCTTTATGGACCTCCATCCATCCATCTCCTGAAACCTAACAACTGGGTAACACACCTGGGTGGGTGTTTATGAATTAAAAGTGCAACTAAGCCCAACAATAGTCTAATGACATTATGTAGGTCTATATTTATTAGAATTAAAAGTAAATATGAATAGTTACAGATATACCAAATACATCAGAGAGCATGAGCATAGGCTTATACTGACAGTTGGGTGGTTGATGGAGTCTCACGGCACCCAACACCAGGACAAATGGCAAGCACCCTGGTCTCGGCTCGTGCTTCACCTGTAGTGTGACCACCATTGGCCTCGGGAGGAGCCCTCAGCTACTTGGATGTCACCAGGACTTAAACGAGAGGTGCAAGACTAGAGGTTCTGGATAAGCAGAGGGGCACGACTGTAAAGCAAAGTCTTTGGACAGAAGGTCATAGTACAAGGTGTTAGGCAATAGAGTAGTCAGATCAGGCTGGGTCGGGGCAGGCAGAGAATAAGCGTAGTCAGGCAGGCAAGGGTCAAACCAGGAAGTCAATCAGACGGTTAAGCAGAATCGGAGTCGGTAAACAGGCAGGGGTCAAGATCCAGAGGTCAGAATCGTCAAAGCCAGGCAGGGGTCACAACAGGAATCAAAACAAGTTCAGACAGATTTAGCTTAAAGCTCAGAAGCACCAGGAACAAACTCGTATAACGGGCAATGAGAATCTGCATAATGGCCCTTTAAATATTTTCAAAATTCGCCCCATTGTGCACTGACTTCAACACACCAGCAATAAACATAGGAGAGATGCGACGCGTGCGTCCTAGCAGTCAGCGCGCACAGGGAGAGAAGAGGATGCGGCTTATGGCGGGCGTCCCTGCCGGCCCCCTCCCACTAGACCGCCAGGGTAGGTTATTACATGGAGTCTCACACCTTCAGTCCAGCTTGTGCTTCCACTTGTAATGTAACAGTGGTGATGGGGTTCAGTTGGGTTCACCCCCAGGTTGCAAGGCCATCCTGAAATGATCTGAGACAGAAGAACAAGGCTTTTTATACATTTTAGCTGGCAACTGCCCCTACACTAATCCTCCAATGAGAATCCCAGCTGATCTGTATAAATCTGGCTCCATGTTCTTCAATTGGACTTGAAAGCATTAAGCACAGTTTCCCCTTTAACCTCCTATTTGGGACTGGTGTAGACTCAACACTGTGCAACACACGATTGCCTTCAAATCACTAATTCTATTTTGTTTTAGGGAATATATTGCAGTAACCCATAGCAACCAATAGCATGTTTTATTTTAATTGTCAAACTAGTAAATGTTTCCTGTTCCTGGTTACTATGGGTCTTTCAACTGGCAGCAAACTTTACATCATTATTGGTATTTATTACAACAGTGAATATTTGTGTTCCTAGATCATTAAAGAAAAATAAGGGAGACTTCTATAAAATAAATTTGCAACCATTCAGCCCAGAAACACCTATAAGCTAACTTTTAGGGGCCCATTTACTTAGCTCGAGTGAAAAGGAATAGAGGAAAAATAGTTTGAATACCCTTCGATCGATGGATTATAATCCTTCGAATCGTTCGATTTGAAGGATTTAATCGTTCGATCTTACAATTATTCCTTCGATCGTTCGATCGTAGGAATAGTGGTAAATCCTTCGACTTCAATATTCAAAGTCGAACGATTTTACTTCGACAGTCGAATATCAAGGGTTAATTAACCCTCGATGTTCGACCCTAGGTAAATGTGCCCCTTAGTGTATTATAGAATATCTAT
This sequence comes from Xenopus petersii, assembly GCA_038501925.1. Lineage (NCBI taxonomy): Eukaryota > Metazoa > Chordata > Amphibia > Anura > Pipidae > Xenopus > Xenopus petersii. The sequence goes on along the minus strand of CM076686.1, from coordinate 4,937,445 downwards.
TTCTAAGCAACTTTTCAATTGGATTTCATTTTTTAATATGTTTTATTTTAATTATAATAGAGTATTTAGCTATAATATAGTTTTTTTTTTAATTATTTGCCTTCTTCTTCTTACTCTTTCAAGCTTTCAAATGGGGTTATTTTTTTTTAAAAATCCTCTATAAGGCTACACATTTTGGGGCAGATTTATCAATGACCGAATTAAAAATTTGAATTAAAATTTTGATTTTCAAATGTTTTCATGGTCAAAACTATCAAATTCGACCAGGGAGTTTTTCAAATTTGATTCGAGTTTTTTTTAAAAAATTCAAATTAGATTTTTTCTAAATTTATCATACTCTGGCCCTAACTAATTAATTTGATTATTTATTTATTCGCTGTTTAAGTCAATAGGAGACATCCAGGGATTGATTTGGAGTTATTTTCAGCCTTCCTGAGAGAAAAAATGTAATTACGTTTTTAAACTCAAATCAAATTTGATTCGAATTTGATTTGAGTTTTAGGGTCGGTCCTAGTTTAAAAAATTAAATTTTTATAATAAATTTCAATTGGTCAAATTTCGAGTTTATGGGAGTTTAAATAAACATGAATTCAAAAGTCGACCTTTGATAAATCTGCCCTGTTATTGCTACTAGAGATTGTGCTTTGGAATGAAAATCAGAAATATCAAAGTTGCTGTTGTGTCTGTGACCTTAGTGGGTTTGTCCAGCAATATAGACATTGTGCAGGATATTTACATATTCACCATATTTGCTTTAGAAATCCAGCAGCAGAATTGCTGGCAGTTGGGGCCATGCCACATGGGACTTTTTGGGGTAATTTAACCACTTTATTTTTATGTAGCCTAAAAACTAGTGTTAATGAGCCGTCCGGGTAAATCAGTTGTAGGAATGGCAATTACAGCCAAAATGTTGTCCCATGTCCCATGTGCCATTGCCTCTATGGATCAGTTTAATGAGATAACAAGGGACAATGATGATTGTTAGATTTATTAGCATTCATGTGATACAGAGTCTTTACCATAAAGCAAGACAAGACTGCTGGGCTTTACCAGTATGAATTAGAGACAAGAAACATAATTCCCCATCCAAGTACTAAGATAGTAATGTTTCAGAAAGAAAGTGATGCAATTGAAAATGTTGCACAATTAGACTGTATTGCATAATAATTGACATTCTTTTTAGTGTACGAGGAAACTTTTTTTTTTTATTTTTATTACAATATATTAAAGAAAATCAAATGAAAATAAAAAAGAAAGAAGATTAAGCCCCCCGGGAGGCCAGGGAAAGCGATGAAGACAGATTTGGAGACACTCGGGATTCATCTCTTCTGTCCTAAACACAGATTTCACCCTGCGTCGAACAAAAAGGTGTGAGCAAAACAATATGTACATAGTTTGAGTAAAAAGTCTTTAAAAGTCTTTAAAAGTAATTTGAAATGTAGGAGCAGCAGCAACACCGCTACCTCTATATAAGAAACATCACAGCGACCCAATAACCCGTGTGAAATATATTGTTTATATAACCACAGTGTTACGAGTCTAACAGGAATCATTAAAAATGTCACCAGTGAAAATGAAAACAACTCATTGCAGCTTAAAAGTGTCATTTTTAAAAACTGCCAGTCCCTTCACTGACGTCAGTTACAATAAAGGACACAATTAAAACCGTCTCTGATGTTCAAAGCAATTCCCAACTCTGCCTCAATCTGTACCAGGAAATCTATGTACAATTACTCATCACAACCACTCATTATGCTCTTCTATCGATCTGCTCCTCAACTTGTCTCATTACCTCTTCATATAATGAAATTTTATAGGCTTGAACACCATTCTCTGGAATTCACCAGCCTAAATTTCTTCCTACAGTACCTCTCTGCCTTTTAAACAGGCTTTTAAATCACATTTCTTTAGAGATCCCAATTTGAATTTATTGTGGTCTGAGCTGGGTTTAGCCTGAGAATCCAACTTTTTCAGGGTTTTGGGGGGAAAAAAATTAAACATTTAGGGATTTAGGAAAAAGGCAGTATAATTCGTACAATCGAGTTTTCGTTCGATTTTTAAATAAATAAGCTAAATTTGGGTATGGGAGTTTGATTGAGCTTTTTTTATTAATATTTTGAGATAAATTCAGATTTTACTAAATAACCCCCTTAATGTTTAAATGTTTTTTAGCTCAAATTATGGAAAGATCCATTATCCTGAAAAACCCATATCCCAAACATTCTGGATAATAGATCCCATACCTGTAATAATAATACAAATAAGAAGAAGAAGCACAAGAGGAACATTCTAACCAATGATACGGTGTTTACTTTTACTGGCCTAACCATATAGACAATGGTGATTCATAAATATACAATACAGAACTTGATGTAGCCTGACCTTTTGAGCTTGATAGACCTCTATGTACTTGAAATTCAGATCCTTTCTGTTTCCAGTGGATTCCACTGATGCTATAAATAAGACAGAGATAGTGTAAGTCTATTTTGTTGTGGAAAAGCAAAACCATTCAAGCGGGATATATTTTGTACCTGTGAGTAATTGGTAGGCTATATAGGATTGGAGTGTCCACAACACACTTATGAATATATATGTACATGTAGGGACCCTGAGATTTGGGTTAAATTACTCAGGCAGTTCCCCCATTTGGACACCTAAGGGTCCTTTAGTTAACTCAGACAGCTATGTCCCTGGCTGGGTCCACATTAGTTCACAGAGTATGTGATAATATAAAGGGGTTTAGCACCATGTGGTCGGGTCTGTCCTGGGACTTTGCCTCACTAAGAGGTACTACAGGTCCAGGTCTGCCGGTGAAGTTAGTTAAGTGTGAGTTAGTGATAGTGAATATGGTAATAGTCACTCTAGGAGTGAGAGTCAGCACAGGGTAGCTAGTGAGGAGATGTGGCTCCAATGAGGAGAAATAGTGAGGTTAGGACCCCGTGGTATTTGAACCACTAGAGCAGGGACTACAGTGGGTGAGTTGAGGACCAGATAGGGTGCCAAGATACAAGACCGCAGGCTGAATACAGTGGGTGAGGAGAGGACCAAGTCCGGTGCCAAGATACAAGACCCCAGGCTGAGAATCCCATGCCTTAGTGTTCATCCGGAGGGATAGTGCCTAGTGAGAATGGCAACTATCTCCTAAGTCTATTATTGCTGTTACTTTGATATATTGGATACTAGCTCATCTGGAGCACCTTGTACCCCCTGGAGGGAATATTGCTGTTTGAAGCTATCCTATTATGTCTATAAACATCTAAGTACCTATGAACTACTCCATTGCAACAGTTCTTCATTAATAAACAAGTTTATGTTACTGCAAAGAAACTTGTCTGGCTGATTATCCTGCTGCATTGAACTACACCAGGTACCGGGAGTTGCAGGGAGTTGCACGGGTACACTGGGGGCACACTACAAGCAGTTTTAGCCTGGTTACACACAGCCTTAATACACAGCAAAAGTACACTCAAGGGTGTGCTACATACAGAATGGGACTTCTACTCCGATCCAATAGTCCACCAATAAATCGATATCACAAATCACAAATTAGCTAAATTGACTTAGATTAAAAAGCAATATTTATTTATTACCATGCCATATGTAAATAAAAACATTTAAAAACAAACAACGCTGCTTAAAGGATGAGGGATCCCTCCTAATTAGATATCAACTCATCAGGCGAATTCAACACGAATCGTGTGTGAGAGAAGCGTGCAAAGAAATGTTGCTATAGGTAGTTGACTGGAATAATTTAGTGTGTTATAACGACCAAGAACGTGACCAAAAAAAAGATTGAGGCTTAATAAATAATAATTTAATAATTGTAATAATAATAATTTTAATGCTAAAATAAGGACTTTTTTTTCTTTTTCATATTCCTAAGAAAATTGGTGATGACCAATAACATGAATTCAGTAGCTATCTACCAACATGCTGGTGGAAGGACAACGAAGCTGAACATAGAAGGAATATCATACTCTATTTCTAGGTTTTGTACATTATGGGTCACATTTACTAAGGGTCGAATATCAAGGGTTAATTAACCCTCGATATTCGACCATCATAGTAAAATCCTTCGACTTCGAATATCGCAAATACTTTGATCGAACGATCAAAGGAAAAATCGTTTGATCGAACTGAGGATTTTCCTTCAATCAAAAAAAGTTTACCAACCTTATGGGGAAGGTCCCCATAGGCTAACATTGATGCTCGGTAGGTTTAAAGTGGCGAAGTAGGGGTCAAAGTTTTTTTTAAAGAGACAGTACTTCGACTATCGAATGGTCGAATAGTCGAGCGATCTTTAGTTCGAATCGTATTCGAAGGTCGAAGTAGCCTATTCGATGGTCGAAGTACCCAAAAAAATACTTCGAAATTTGAAGTTTTTTTCATTCTAATCCTTCACTCGAGCTTAGTAAATGTGCCCCTATGTACATAAGGAGCAAAATTAAGCTAAGTATTTAGTTTACACAGCCTTCACTCGAGCTTAGTAAATGTGCCCCTATGTACATAAGGAGCAAAATTAAGCTAAGTATTGAGTTTACACAGTCTATCATGTCCAATTATATATGTTCTTATCTCCCCTTTTGTTGCATATAATAGAGAAAAAAAATGTAAGCACTCGATGTAAAGGTGGCCATAGATGTTACAATTACGATATTTCTAGGAAAATATGTTTCCAGGAAAGATTTGTTTCAATACACACGTGTAGAGCTGAATCATCAGATATACAGGGAGAAACAATAGAATTCTACCTGTATCTGATGATTCAGCACTAACAATGGCTGATGTTCAGATGCCTTCAAAGACGCCCACTCAAAATTTTCAGGCCAACCTGATCGACAAGCGACCGATATCCAAGTCTTCCCTCGGCACGTCTCCCACCATACACAAACCGAATATCGTACTAAAATTCATTATCGGTGTGTCTTTGGCCACCTTTACCCATGATTGAACAATTCTGTTCCAATTTGTTCTAAAAATGTGTTCCATCTTTGTGTGAGTGCAATGGAAACTATTTTTAAAATATGGTCTTTACAATGAAAGTGTAATCTAAACTTTTCCAACAATTTAAGCATTAATCATTGCATTGAGTCTAGAATGGTGATGATGAAGAAAACGAGGAGCTGTTACCTGTTGGGTAAGTGTGACGGAGGATAAAAGTTGTGTTTTTGAAGACGTAGACAAGAAGAGCCACAACAAGAAAAAATATCAGCAAAGCTATAGTGATCCCTACTCCCAATGATGTATAGCTCCTCTCTATTAAAAAGAGACATAGAAATATTGTTAGACAATTATTATAGGAAAGGGAACCTATAGTTTAGCTTAGCTGGTTTGCACCTTGGGCCTACAATGGGTTTCAACAATGACTATCCTGTAAGACAGTTTAGCAGAGATATATCCCTGCACAATAGTGTCTATAGACAATATAGAGAGCATCTTCTCCATCTGGTACAGTTCTGGCCCATGATCCATTCTTTCCTTATTACAAATACAAATTTCTATCATGACTTCAAGAACATCCCTTACAGGACAAACAATGCCATTAGCCACTGGCTTTGTTAGAAAGTAGAGATGAGCGGAATTTTCAAAAATTAGATTTTTGTCACCCATAGGGGTAAATTTTATCAAAGAGTGAAGTTCCGCCACTAGAGTGAAATTCCGCAGCTCTCCATTCATTTCTATGGGATTTTGAAAGGTGTATTTATCTATGGGTGATAGTGAAAGTTCACCCTTTGATAAATACGCCTATAAAAATCCCATAGAAATGAATGGAGAACTGCGGAATTTCACTCTAGTGGCGGAACTTCACTATTAACTTCACTCTTTGATAAATATACCCCATAGTCTTCAATGTATTTCTGCAAATTTTTTAGCTGTTTCACTAATTTTTGGTGAAATGGATCAGATTTGATCATTACTATTACAAAGGTATTACTGTTATTTTCTTAATAAACCAGTATTTATTTTTAAGGATGAAGTTATAGGAAGTCTTCTTAAATTACTTTCAATCATTCGTAATAGGCTGCAAGAGATTTGACCAGTGAATGCAGTGTCATTGATTCATAGAAATTGATACTGTCCATTTTGCCAGACAGCAATTCAATTACAGATAAGGCATGTTTAAATAATAAAAAAAAAAAAAAACAAACCCTAAAAGTACATATGGCTACAAATGATGTATTTTATGTACCAAACATACTGCACCAGCCTGAAAGTTCAGCAGCTCTATAACTGTAATGATCTAGTTCTTCAAAGCTGAGCTGTGGATTTTATATGGAGTGTCAGTGGCACTGCACATGCTCAGTGTGCTCCGGGCAGCTATTGAGAAGCTGAGCTTAGGGGTGGTGAGAAATCATCAAGCAGAAAATGAGACTCATCATTTATTATAGAAGCTGATGCTACAGGGCTGATTATTAGTGATGGGCGAATTTATTCGCCAGGCACAAATTTGCGGTGAATTTGCATGATTCGCCGCCGGTGATTAAATTCGTGAACCGGCCGCGAAATTCACCGGCGTCTGTTTTCCTGGATGCCGGCGCATTTTTGCCAAAAAACGGATGGTGGCGTAAAAAAAACAGACTCCGGCGTCAAAAAACGAGACGACGGCACCGTTTCGCAAATTTTTCGCCATTTCGTGAATTTCGAACAAAATTTGTGAATTTTTCGGCGAACCGCCGCAAATTCGCCCATCACTACTGATTATTCAGTTATGATTTAGAAAGCACTGCTTTTAGAGTTGCCATGCAATGTGAATCTGAAATATTTACTAATCAGCCCCCATTGAACTGAATTTTTCCCCCTGTTAATCACTACTCACACTGACCTTCAGAATGGACCACTGGCTCCTGACCCACCTCCCTTTCATTTTCCTTGTAATCCTGAACTGGTGTCCCTGTAGATGGGAAGTAAGGCCAATTGTTTACTGTTTAAAACAAATATTTGGTTGCTAAGGGTTACTAGACCTGTGAAAATTGTGCCCAGTTTATTACAGATATTAATTGTCATCTATCCCCATTGTGACAATATGGCTTATAGAATGACTCTGCCAACATTTGGTAAGTGATGTCAATGTATTGCCTAAAATATCCATTTAGACGTATTCACATAAAGGGGTAGTTCGCTTTTGAACTCACATTCAGACCACTGCCTGGTTTCTAGGGTAAATTGGACCTACTGAAATGTTAAACTGGAGAACTTTTGAACAAATTAAAGGAAAAATTCAAAAACTACAAAAAATAAAGCTACCCCTTTAATTGGAGTTTAAAAAGACAGAAACAAAAATGGTAGGACTTCCTCTTGTGGGTAGTGATGGGCGAATAAATTCGCCAGGTGTGAATTTGGGGCGAATTTCCACATTTTACCGGTGCAAAACTGTGGTGAAAATTTGCCGCCGAAAAATCTGTTGCGTCAAAAATAATTTAGCGCGTGTCAGAATAGTCGTGCACATAGTAATTGGTGCGTGTCAATATTATTTGGACACTCATTGACTTTAATGCATTTGGATAAAATAGGCGCACGGATAAAAATTGTTGCATGCATTAAAATTGGCGCGTGTCAAAATGATATTGACGCCCATTGACTTCAATGCATTTCGCAAATGTTTTGCCGTCTAATTTTTCAGCGAATCGAAACAGGACAAATTAGTCCATCACTACTTGTGGGTATTAACAGAATCAGCCATCCCATCATTATCCAATAGGACATTCCCCAACCTCACTGTCCTCACTGTGAAGAACCATCTACTTTGCTTCAAATTAAAGGTCTGTACCTCTAGTCTGAAGGGCGGGCTGTGATACGTTACCTGTCTATAATGATATAATGTACAGGTATGGGATCTGGTATCCAGAAATCCATTTCCCAGAATGCTCCAAATTATGGAAAAGTTGTCTCTCATAAACTCCACTTTATCCAAATGATTTCCCTTTTATGAGTAATAATAAGACAGACGCTTGTACTTGATCCCAACTGAGATATAATTTATCCTTATTGGAGGCAAAACCAGCCTATTGGGTTTATTTAGGGGCACATTTACTAAGGGTCGAAGTGAAATCCTTCGACTTCAAATATCGGAGTCGTAGGATTTACCGCATTTAGTTTGATCAAACGATTCGAAGGATTTTAAGCCATCGATCGAACGATTTTCCTTCGATCAGAAATTGCTAAGAAAGCTTATGGGGAAGGTCCCCATACGCTAACATTGGTGCTCGGTAGGTTTTAGTTGGCGAAGTAGGTAATCGAGGTTTTTTTTAAAGAGAAAATACTTCGAATATCGAATAGTCAAACGAATTTTGGTTCGAAGTCGAAGGTCGAAGTAGCCAATTCGATGGTTGAAGTAGCCAAAAAAAATCTTCGAAATTCAAAGTTTTTTTCATTCGCATCCTTCACTCGAGCTTAGTAAATATGCCCCCAAACGTTTACATGATTTTCTAGCAGACTTAAGGTATGAAGATCCAAATTATGGAAGAATCCATTATCCAAAAAACCCCAGGTCTCGATGATTCTGAATAACAGGTCCCATACCTGTAACTGTTAAGAGTAATCTTGACCCATAACAAGCTTCAATTCAGGTGCAGGTAAAATAAAATGATAGCATCCCTAAATCAGGTAGATTTCAGTGCAAAGCTTTGCTCACCTGCCATCTGGACACTGATCTCATCGCTCCACTTCCTCACAGTGTTGTTATTTGTTCTGACCTCACAGGTATATTTCCCAGAATCCTCCAGCTGAGCTGAGGGGACTCCATATTGGTTGGATAAACTGAATCCCTGCACATTGTGCCCATCTCTGTAGAAAACAAACTGTAGCTCTGTAGTCTCTCTGTGTGGGCTGAGCTTTGTGTCACATGTTATGGTCATGTGATCTCCTTCTGTCGGATGATTGGGAGTCACTTTCATCACTGGTTTGGAGAACAACTCTAAAAACAGAAACAATTCTGTCAATTGATGTAAAATAGAAGAGCTTAAAAGCCTAAGAATAGAACCCCCTCCCCCACAATTCTTTACATAAACATTATGTTTTCCTTATGTTTTTGTTTTTTTTTTTACATTTTTTATTTTTAGTTATGAGAGAAAAAACATAATTGATTATATAAACATCACTCAGGGACTGCAGATACTGGACAATCCCCGGTCAGCAGAATTGTTAAGTCACATTACACGATATTTTGAATTCCTGAGGTATTTAGGTAACAGTGAACAACAATCAAATAAACAGTTATTTCCATCATCACTGAGTACTGTCGTTTTTCTGCACTTACAATAATAAGAACTGTTTAAAGGGTAAGTTTAGATTCTGTGCTTAGTCAGAGTGGGGGTGAGGGAGGGAAAATGGCTTCATTTAATGTAATGTTCCTGTACATCAGCCAAGGGTTCCAGACTTTATTCAAGGCTTTCTGGGAGTCATTTTTCTGGTTAGTTAATTTCTCCAATATGAGAACATTATCTAACCTAGTTTTGACTGAATTAAAGTCTAGGATGGACGGTTTCCATGCTTCTGCTATAACTTGTTTGAGGCTGAAAATATATGCAAATATATATTGTTTCCTTAGATATTTGTTAACTCCTGGGATTCTTTTATGGATCAGCGCCTCTCCTGGGTCTTTCCTGAGTGTAACGCTCACATCGGGGATCCGCTGTAACTGGAGTTAGCCACACGCTGGGAAGTGGGTATGGAGGAAGCCCAGGTAGGTTCCCCAAAAACTATTGCCAAGGTCGTTACCATGAAATCCAGGAGGGCAAGGAATTCAGGAACAAGGAATGCGGGTCATGCAGGAACACACATAATCACATTCAATGACTCAGCAAGGCTCAGGGCTGGGTTTATAAAGGTGATGAGGAATGGGAAACACATGATGGAAACAAGGAGGGTGGAGAAAACTATAGACAGGGAGAATACCTGAACATATAACATAGGAACCAGGACCATTTCTAAGAGTGCACCTCCTAAAGTTCAAGTCACGGGCTGGTCCTTACACTGAGAGTTAGTCCTCCTCTATGTTTGAGATTAGTGTGTAGATATTAATCCAGAATCAGACTGACTTAGGGCATTCCCACCAGATGTGCATTAATGATCCATGTTGGTCGCAGTTCCTAAAGGAGAGCACGTGGGATACCATTTTACTAGTTTTGAGGGTACCAGGTACCACTGGTGTAAAACTTTCTGGGGTGTTTCTTAATTGTTACATTGATTGAGCAGTGTATATTGTCTTTGATAATATCGGACCATTGGTTCCCTTCCATGCATATTTGTAAATCTTTTTCCCAGAGTTGTATAAACCTTAACTCTTTCAGATGGGTTAGGTGGTCATATAGTGTCACTATTGCCCGCTCTTGAGGAAGTATTTGAAGGCACATTTTCTCAAATATTGTCAAATATTGTTGGGTTAGGAAACTGTTTCTCTTTCCATATGGATGTTATATAACTTCTTATTTGTAGGTATTCACTCTGCGGAATATTAAAGGATTCTTGAAGTTGCTGCCATGATAGTAGTTTATTAGTTCTGGTTAAATGTTTTCCTTATGTTTTATACATGGGACTTATATCATATTAAAGGGCACCAATTATGACCAAAATCATTTACTAAGTAAATACACTATGTGAAAGTTCAAGAAATCTGATTTTTAAAACAGTTAGAATTGTTTGTATAATGTAAATGATCAGCTCACTATACCTTCTGCAAGATCTCCCCTATCTCCCCTGCAGTTCTAGCTGAGGCAGCCATCTTGGATTTCACTGGCTCCTCCTACTTATATCTTCCCAGCCAACTGTAGCTCTGAAATCTTGCACATGCTCAGTTCAAATTCCTTGTTGCTTATCAACCCTTCTAAGCTATTTTCAAATCAGCCAAACCTGTGTGTTAGCTGCTGTACAGTAGTGCTGCCCCCTGCTGGAAGTTAGCAGGTGGCAGCACTTCTAGTGGATACTTCTAGTGGAGGAGTTTACTAAAACAAGGCATTCTGGGAAGGATACTCAAAGCAGTGTTACAATCTGAGCATGCTCCTGAAATTTGCACATTAGAGTCTCTGTTAGAGTCTCAATATGGCCTCCCTCAGTGAAAGAACCCATTTGACAAAGTAAGGGATTTTTTTAAAACGTGCAGTTTTTTCAAAAAACTATATATGTAGTTTGATTTAACGTGTTTAGCTTGTACTGGTCAGATTGTTAATAAGTGTTTGATTTTGGCTGTGATAGGTGCCCTTTAAGCATTCTACATAATATTTGGTTGTTTCCCATTCCAGAAACATTTGAAAATCTTGTCCACACGCAATGTTCCAGAATTAAAATTTTATTTTTCAGCAGCTTAAGCATTTTTACTCCAACCATTGGGTTGTAAAGAAGGCCAAGGAAGTTTCTTATCAGACCCCTGATTTCCCCTTTATCAGTTTAGTGTTTGGCACATGCAAATCAGGATCCTGACATTTCCATTTTCATAGAATACCCTTCAGGCTAAAGCTTACTCACTGGTGGCTGTTCCTGCTGAATTGTGCTTAGTATAGGGAATACCTATGCTGCCATAGTTTTATGGGATCTCTCTGTACAGACTATGAGCAAACTTAGGGACTGTTCCTGCTGAATTGTGCTTAGTACAGGGAATACCTATGCTGCCATAGTTTTATGGGATCTCTCTGTACAGACTATGAACAAACTTAGGGACTGTTCCTGCTGAATTGTGCTTAGTACAGGGGAATACCTATGCTGCCATAGTTTTATGGGATCTCTCTGTACAGACTATGAACAAACTTAGGGACTGTTCCTGCTGAATTGTGCTTAGTACAGGGGAATACCTATGCTGCCATAGTTTTATGAGATCTCTCTGTACAGACTATGAGCAAACTTAGAGACTGTTCCTGCTGAATTGTGCTTAGTACAGGGAATACCTATGCTGCCATAGATTTATGGGATCTCTCTGTACAGACTATGAGTAAACTTAGGGGACTGTTCCTGCTGAATTGTGCTTAGTACAGGGGAATACCTATGCTGTCATAGTTTTATGGGATCTCTCTGTACAGACTATGAGCAAACTTAGGGGCTGTCCCTGCTGAATTGTGCTTAGTACAGGGAATACCTATGCTGCCATAGGTTTATGGGATCTCTCTGTACTGACTATGAGCAAACTCAGGGACTGTTCCTGCTGAATTGTGCTTAGTACAGGGAATACCTATGCTTCCATAGATTTATGGGATCTCTCTGTACAGACTAAGAGTAAACTTAGGGGACTGTTCCTGCTGAATTGTGCTTAGTACAGGGGAATACCTATGCTGTCATAGTTTTATGGGATCTCTCTGTACAGACTATGAGCAAACTTAGAGACTGTTCCTGCTGAATTGTGCTTAGTACAGGGAATACCTATGCTGCCATAGATTTATGGGATCTCTCTGTACAGACTATGAGTAAACTTAGGGGACTGTTCCTGCTGAATTGTGCTTAGTACAGGGGAATACCTATGCTGTCATAGTTTTATGGGGTCTCTCTGTACAGACTATGAGCAAACTTAGGGGCTGTCCCTGCTGAATTGTGCTTAGTACAGGGAATACCTATGCTGCCATAGTTTTATGGGATCTCTCTGTACAGACTATGAGCAAACTTAGGGACTGTTCCTGCTGAATTGTGCTTAGTACAGGGAATACCAATGCTGCCATAGTTTTATGGGATCTCTCTGTACTGACTATGAGCAAACTTAGGGGACTGTTCCTGCTGAATTATGTTCAACTTAAAAGCAATACAGTGCAACTCCAAACAATTCCTGGAAGCATTTTGTTTCTTCTTTTTTTCTACCTTCCATTGAGGAGAGAAGCAAATCTAGAAGGGACTGCGTCATGAGCAGTTTTTTTTTTTACAAGGGAAAAATAAAAAAGAAGAGAATACAGTATGAAAAATTAATAATTTTCATTTTTCAAAACACTGAGATGGGACCGAACTGCACAATATAAATTTATAATGGAAATGATCCAAGTTTACCTTTTACAGCAATTTGTTCTTCACTAGCATAATTATAATATATGAGGCCGTCCTTCACTTGTCGGGTGCATCTGTACAAACCACTCGTTGTCATGTTTGCTCTTCCAACCAGAAAATCGGCATCAGAGGGAGAGGATCCTATAACCTCATTGTCCTTGTACAACACAGCGTCTCTGGCAGAATACCCAGGATACCCTGCACAGGACACATATAATTCATCCCCTTCAAATACAAACACTGGTACTTTCAGTGTGAGCCAACCTGAAACCAAAGGAAACATTATTATAAGTGATGGATTCATGTGTATTATACAGTTAATTTACACTGAGACATATGAACACTCACAAACACACATTTACCGTATATACTCGAGTATAAGCCGAGTTATTCAGCATCCAAAATGTGCTTAAAAAGTCTACCTCGGCTTATACTCGGGTCAGCAGGCAGTAGCTGAGATTGCAGTCACTTTTAATCATTCCTATACCAACAGTTCACTTGGGGAGAGACTGCAATATCACACAGTGCCCTCTGTTGGTTATATGAAAGAATAACAGTGCGCCCTCTGTTGGTTAGATGAAAGAATAACAGTGCGCCCTCTGTTTGTTATATGAAAGAATAACAGTGACTGCAATATCACACAGAGCCCTCTGTTGGTTATATTAAAGAATAACAGTGACTGCAATATTACACAGCACCTTCTGTTGTGTAGTTGTGTCTAGGCTTATATTCGAGTCAATACGTTTTGCCAGTTTTCGTAGGTAAAATTAGGTACCTCGGCTTATACTCGGGTCGGCTTATACTCGAGTATATACGGTACTTTCATAAAGAAGACTAAATGCAGTCCTGGAGATCACTGCAGACCTGTCTGAGAAGAAATCTAATCTAATTTTAGGGTGATGACAGATACCACGATAGAAGAGATTAATGATGGGGTGACTAATCTCCTCAGCTATCATCAGCCTTAAAGAAATTAATGAAATCACATTGTCCAGCAGGGCATTCCCCAACCCTCATCTTGAAGAACCATATGTATCGCTTCAGATAAAAGTTCTGTTCCTCAAATATAAAAAATGGGAGACCTCTAGTTTAGTGATAGGCTAATAAATCTGGCAGGCGCAAACTCGTGGTGAATTTCAATGTTTTTCAACTGTGGTGAAAATTTGTCGGCGAAAAATTCCAGTGTGTCAAAAAAAATTGTTGCGCGACAGAATAGTCACGCACAAAAATTTGTCGCACATCAAAATTATTCGGACGCCTATTGAGTAATGCATTTGGACAAAATAGTTGCACGTATAAAAACTGACCCGGGCGTCTAAATTGACGCACATCTAAATAATTTTGATGCCCATTGACTTCAATGCATTTCGCACTTTTTATGGCAAATCAAAATGGGTCAAATTCACCCATCACTACTCTTGTTCTTTTTAGTCTGATAAAAGCTTCACCACTGTCCATCTATAATGTCTTCTATTTACAGTATCTGCAAAAAGTAATCATGTCCTCTTGCGAGCGCCATTTCTCCAGAGAAACAACCCAAGTCTTGCATAGAGTTACATAGTTACATTTGGTTGAAAAAGGATCAAAGTTCACCAAGATCAACCCCTCCAAATGAAACCAATGAGAAAAAAGAAAACTGATGTTCTAGAGTTCTAGAACTAGAGTTCTAATACTATTTTAGGCCATTTTACACATGAGCTAGGATTTTTTTAGAGGCTTCCAATTTTGCATTGGCCTTAAGCCCCATATTCTCTAGATATGGCAATGAAAGAGCAAAATATACAGATAATATCCAGCCTGGGTTTGAACCAGTGACCTGCAGGTTGCTATGTAGTTACCTATACAGCTAAGGTCCTGGTTCAAGGCCTTTTTCCTGTAAACTTTATTTTCTCAGATCCATTTTTTGCATCCATGGCGGAGAAGCATACAAGAATACTGGAGAATAATTTTTCTGCAATTGGTTTGTAGAAGAACAGTCAAACTTCTTTTGATTATGGCTGTAGGTATCATTGTATTCCGTCTCAGGCATGGTGAGCTCAGCTGTTGCTAATGTGGCCACAGGTGCTCAGTATTGGCCAAAAATCTTGCTATAAAACCCCCTGCTCTGCTCATTATAGGTCAAGAATGCGTTGTCCTATGTTCTTTGTAACCTGTGATTGTTGTTACTTTGATACCTTCTACTGTCTCCTGTGTGACTTCCTAGTTCTGAACCCGGCTTATTCCTGACCTTGAGTTTGCCTCACGATTCTGCTCCTGTTCTCTGGTTCTGACTCAGTCCTGTCTGACTACGTCCAGCTCCTTCCTAGAGTATATTTTCCATGCCCTTGTGGACTGGATTCTCGTGCAGTAAGTCCTGGTGGCACCCGAGTAGCTGAGGACCAGGCCCAAAGCAAAGGTGATTGTTATTGGCAGAGGAGCATGTCTAGATAGGAACCCAATGACTCCCATGTGGTTTGGGTTTCTCATATGGAATAGATAGATAGATAGATAGATAGATAGATAGATAGATAGATAGATAGATGATAGATAGATAGATAGATAGATAGATAGATAGATAGATAGATAGATAGATAGATAGATAGATAGATAGATAGATAGATTATCAGTTTACTATCATTTATGTGAAAATTAAAAACGTGGAGAGGAAAGCAGAGAAACTTACTATGAGCAACTTGAAGTCTGACAGGTTCACTCTTATCACTAGTAAGAGTCTGACACTGATATCTTCCTCCATGTTCTTGTTTGACATGGTCAATCTTAACTCTCCTTCTTCCAAGATACAACGGGATGATCTGGTTGTCCCTGTACCAGTAATAGATCTGGTCTCTTGGTTCAGGGGGATCCACGTTGCAGGTGAGAGTTACAGATTCCTTGGTGAATACCGTGGCCCAGTTCGGATCAAAGCTCACAATGGGTTTGATGGAAGATCCTGAAACGGGAAACAAAAAAGCTTGGTAGTTCAAGAATAAAGGAAAGAAAAGGAACTCCAGCAGAATTACTGCAAATGAACTTTTCTTCCGAGTGGTGGCCAACACGGTGTTTGCCACCATTCAGAAGAAAAGTTCATTTGCAGTAATTCTGCAGGAGCTTTTCTTTCCTTTATTCTTGGATCACATGTAGCAGTTGCAGCACAGAGCAACCATAAAAGAATCGACCACAAGTCATTTGAAATTTGTACTGACCATCGTCTATTTAAGCTTGATGGTTCCCATTCCTACATTCTCAGGTGGACAATCAGGAAATTTTGAGTATTACCTCAATGATTGCCGGCAATTTCACATTAGCCCACTTTAATTTACCTCAATTTCCAATGAAGCCTTAAAATAGCCATACTCTGGCCATTCCTCCTCTGTATTCAACCAATTGTCCCATGGACCCAGCAGATTGATCCCATGCACATGAATGACTATAATTCTTTCTTGTGTTTGACCTGCCATACATACATAGACTGTCACAATATGGTCAAAATTGGTCAAACTGCCAAACCAATTCTGGTCATGCATGGGCTGTGTTGGGAGTAGATTATTAAGGGTCATATTAATGAAGCTGTGTAAAAGAAAAAAAGGCAATCTCCATCTGAACCTCAGCAGCACCAAGTCAAATTCAATGTATTTATCAAGGGGCATATGACTTTTACACAGCTTGATACATAGACCCCTGGGCACAGTCATAGAGCTCTATGCAAGGTTCAAAGCGCTACAGACATTATGAATTGCCAGAAGATTTACTAAAAAAAATAAATTTCTGAGAGCACTTACCTGCATTTGCTGTAACCACTGCTACAAAATAGAATACACAAAGAATTATCATTTTATCTATGTGGTATTTTTGTTAAAGAAATATTATAATGCCAAAGCCTTCCTTTTAAAACAATTATTTGATATATTTGTATATCAGTGACTGTTATACAGTTTTCTGTATTTTTGGGAGATGCGCCACAGTTTGGAAAGTTTGCTATTGAGAAACTAGGACAAACAAAAAAATATTACATAACATGGAGCAGAGCTGGAATAGAATACGGGCAGAACGGAGGCACGATGAGTTGCATTGCCTTCGATTTTAAGATCCAGTGGGGAGAGAACTGATGGGAATAATGTTCAATCTCTGTAAAGTACTGTGGTGCTATATAATGTAAATAAGCAATAATAATAGAGTAGAATAAAAGGGTAAGTAAGGATTTCTAACACATTATAGCTAATAGAGAGTGAAAAGGAAAATAAAACAATACTTACAGAGGAGGAAGAAGTAGAAGTACAGAGGTGCCATGTTGATTGTACCTTTTGTTCTATAAAGGAGACGTCCCGATTCTCAGTAAATAACTGTACAATTTCATTTCCCTGGAAGCCCTGCAGTTTAGGGCAGAGCTAATTGTGACGTCACCACTACATTAGTGCCAGTAACAAGGCAGTGCCATTTATTAAAGGGCACCTGTCACCCAAAAATTGTTTCCCCCACTAGAGGACTAACTGAGCCCATAGTCTGGTTGAGGCAAACAATATTTTTTTTTTTAAATGCTCTGTCGTGCATTGCTTTAAGGGTGGCAATTAGTGATGGGCGAATTTATTCACCAGGCGCGAATTCGCAGCGAATTTGCGTGATTCGCCGGCGTCAAAAAATTATTTTCGGATATATTTTCGTATCGCCGTTTCGCGAATTTCGCGCGAAATTCACACATTTTTCAGCGAAGCGAAACAGCGCAAATTCGCCCATCACTAGTGGCAATTAAAACTCTGTTTAAAACAACCCCACTGCACCCCAGTTGTTTAATGTAGGGGTCCCAAATTTAATTACAGACATTAACCAATTAGAAACTCATTTGTCAGGGGGCTGTCAGTCAGTTTGCTGATATGTCTCCCTGCAGGCCGTGTGCCATTCCATGTGGATGTGGGGAAAATAAAACCAGATGTTTGGATCTTATCTTTGGTGGTTCCATGATCTCCACATCTGTCTCTCCTCGCTCTCTGCTTAGCAGCTGCTTCTGGGTCCTGGTGCCCTCCTTCCTTGCACTGAGAAATACTGGGGCCCCATTTGCACATATAGCACTTGTAAAGCACCTCCATAACAGCAAGGTAAGTATATGTACTGTAGTGAAGGGAGACCAATTTAGCAATACAATTTCCTCTCCAAAATGTTCCTGGGATGTGACATTATTGCGCTGTTTACTGATGAGCCTTTGGCCTTTGTTCCTAGGCTTCCAATCAAAGGTCAGTCTGTCCTTGTGTATTTATCTTGCGCCTTAGTTATCTGTGTTTCGAAATAATCCACATAATATTAGAAATCCGTAGAGCCCAGCATGTATCTATCTGAGTAAGAAAATTTAAGTTTTGGCAAATATTAAAAAAGAATAGAAACTGCTAACTCTGGGAATTGGCCCTCGACTTGATGGTGTAACCCACAGAGTATACTGGTGGCACTTTATTCTATGAGTTATCATCAAGAATTCAGGAAGGGCATGTAGCAATACTCACATTTTATTGGTTTTTGATAAATTCTATTTCTCTAAAACCATGAATGCCATGACATTTATTAAAATATCCAAATACAAAAAGCACAAATGAATAAAAAGATTCAAAACAATCCAAATATGACAAAGGAAAATCAGAAAACATCCACAAATTTATCGGGCAATTACTAGAGGAAAAAAAAGCCCTAAAACCTCTTTGCGCCAAAATGAAAGAAACTGTTTCCAGTTGGTGAAGGAGAACTCCTATTGACGTCTACTTGACCTCGACAGCTTTTAGATGGTGAATTTTCATATTACAGTTTTTCGTGGTCTTTATACTTAATTGGAATCTATCACGAAAATGAATGTTTAGGGGCAGATTCAGCAAGAGTCGAATTTCGAGTTCATGGGAGTTATTTTAAATAAAATATATTAAAAAGAATTGATTTTTCTTTAAAATTCTGGTGAATAGGATGTACCCAAAAAATTTAATCAAATTCAATCGAATTCGATTTGAGATAAATAAAATTCGAATTTGAAAATTCAATTGATAAAAAAAGCACAAACAAAAACTGACTCTGGCACAAACTGACAGGTTAGCTCTAATACATCTTCTAGGTTGCAACCTCCCCAAAGGATGTATTGGACCTGTCAATCACAGTCTGGCCCCACCTACTGCATGAAGAGAATGGGAGTGTGGGATAGTGAAGAGTAACTTAATTATTTCATAACCAGTGCAGAATGATTGATTATATTTAGAAAGTTTATTATTTCACTGAGACTCAACTTATATTAAAGTTTTATTTTCATGTCTTTAATAAAAAATTGTGGAATGATGAAAAATTTATGGAATGATGAAAAAATTGCAAAACGCATTGAAGTCAAAATTTTTACGAGCAACAATTTTTACACGTGCAACATCTTTTCTCACTTCAAATAAATCAAAGTCAATGGCTGTTTTTTCTTATGGCAAATATTTTGTGTCACTGTCAATTTTGTCTCTGTGACTTTTTTGTCCAAATGCATTAAAGTTAATGGACATCAAAAAACAAATAAGTGCAACTTTTTGGTTGTGGCAAATTTTTTCCTGGTGAATTTTTGCCTCCGTTTTATTAAAAAAATTTCCAGCTATTTTAAACACATACCAGATCTTGCTCAGGGCATTCTGGAAATTGGGAACTACTGTAAGTTTGCACCTCCTGTGGCCAAGCACATATCACTTATAGGGTAAGCGGAGCAGATCGCTTTTCAGAAGCTGCCTCAGGAAGCTGTAGGAAGTCTCCCCTAGGCTAAAACACCAATCTGGCAAGTTTTAGATGGTGAGTAGTCGAATTTGAATTCTTAAAGGGACAGTACATGACAAATTTCAAAATTCGAATTTCCATTTTTTTTAAATAGACAAGAAAGAGAAATGCTCCTTGCTAATGTTTTGATGTGTACAAGTCAGGAATCTCCATAAAACTATGTTATTGGTGCACTCGGGAGGCATGGGGTTTTGTTGTAGTTTAGCACCAGTTTAGCAAACATTTTGCACCAGGAACATACTTTACTTTCTCTATAAAGACCATGCAATAAGCATAAGGGGAGCCCAACTCTTCCTTCTCGATCCATAGAGCTCTAATGAGGCCTCATTACTTTCCTTCAGACCTTTAACATTTAACTTGGACATAAATTATCCTTTATTTTAATATTTACACATTTCCTATATGCTTATTTATTCTCTGGAGGGTCTTGTTTGAAAAACAGTATATAAATGCAAAAGAATTGTTCCTGATATAAAAACTCCATTCATTCTTCATGGAGAGATGATTATGCATTTATATATTCCATTTCCATTTCTTCCATCTCTGCACATTCTATAGATGTTTTTCTTTCCTTTATCTTATGAATGTCTATAGATCCCAGTGACTTTATATGGTGGAAGATCAGACATCACAGTCCATATGAATATAATGAAGGACAATATCAGTCTGGTTACATTCAGCAGATGGAGGTACTTGTGTTGGTCTGGAAACAAAAGCATGAAATGAAACAATGTCAAAATACAATTGTTTTATAATTGATAAAATGCAATTTACAATACAGGTACATTATTTTATATTGGGCAAGGTTGACCTTTCACTGACCAGCTATGAATTGCTCATGGAGTGAGGACTGTAACCTATGCCCTATGGGTAGTATGGCTATGATTTATGTCACATGTTATGGACATGTGATCTCCTTCTGTCATCTGATTTAGGTTCATTTGTCCTTAGTTCATGAACAAAACTGAACTCCATCTAGTACTAGGGGTTGATGTGATGGGAAGTCCAGACCAGAAGACCAAATACCAAGCTTTCAGCTCTAAGGTGACTGACTACTTTAGTGAAGTTGGGGAGCAGGGTTTCCATGAAGAAAGTAATGAAATGGTAGAAAGTTCTCTAATATCAGACTCATTGGAGTTGGCAGTTCTACAGGCCAGATTACTAAGGGCAATATTGGAAAGAACTTGTGTAGAGTTAACACTCCCCAGGCATTACCTGCCAAAAAAAGGAACCACAGTTTGAACTCCAGCTATCTTTCATTTTTCAATGAAGCCTCTCTTGTCTTGCCCAGTACTGATTAACTCACTTTATTTATCCCTACTTTTCTTTAGAAGAACACAAGTGCTAATGGCCAAAGTCAACCTAATAAACCTGCGCTATAGCATCTTGTGAGGGCTCAAATGAGAAAGGGAGTTGACATGAAAAGGAATTCAGCCATCAGCAGCTGTGGTTTTGAAGGGAAACCATTCAAGCACCCTTCTATTGGTTTGATCCATGAAGCCATATGTCTCCGGTAAATCCCTTATAATGTTAAGCCTCAGGTTTTACAAACACAGAGAACATGGGGTAAAGTAATACAAATTGCTAAGTTTAAACTAATGCTAGTAACCTCAAAGCAACCAATCAGGCTTTAGGGTTGGAAGTCAGATTAAAGTCAGATTAAAAATCATTAGAAACAGAGATCACTTGTGATTTGATGTATAAAATGAGGGACCTGATTAAAGGACATGTTTTATTTTTTGGGCATCTAGTCAACTGCTGTCCAACTGGGGAAACTACCCTTATTCCTATCACTTGCCTTATTATTAACCAATATACTATTGGACAAGGGAGCTGCACAGAGATTGGACACAAGGACAATTCATACCTCTGTTAAAATTAACCAGTAACTGCCCAGTTCCATTGGTTATGAATATATATGAGTGAAAAGTACAGGTATTGGAACACAGGACAAATGAACGGGAACTGACTGATGAAGTTGGATAGAAGTTTAAATCTCCTGATGCTTGTCCAGTCCCTGTTCAGTTCCATCTCATATTGACATCTTGTCTCCTCAGCTCATATGTTCTCACACAAGGGAGACATAAGGAGATCTAATGGGAGACATGAAAAGCTCGTTGTTTTTGTTGCACAGATAAACATAATATTACATTGTGGATTCTCTGCAGGTGGAGAATCCACTGCCCTTCTGCGCTCCTAGCTTTTTACACTGCAGGCAGATTTTGGTGCAAAATGTCAAGTTTTGGCGACTAGATGAGCTGCATCCAAGTGGAAACAATACCTCTGGTACAGGCAGAACAGGAGCATAATAGCAGTAGGGTAGTGGATTATTTGCCTGTGGAGAAACACAATCCATCATGTGGCCCTGGCCTCAGTTGTAGAAAGGCCCATGGGATACCAGGAAAACTCCCGTTAGGCCCAGGTGTCAATGGCTCTCTTGCTTCTAACCATTTGGCCTATTCATGGTCGTTCCTTATTTCTTTATGGGAGCAAAGAGGCTTAATAATGGAAGAATGTATTTTCCAGTCTCTAAAACTTTACGCACTTCTAATCCTGCAAACCTTATTCACATAAAGCCATCACCCTCTCTGCCTTTCTCATGTGCCTCTGGAATTGACAGTCAATCTGTAACAAACTCACAGCAGTCCATGATCTCTTTATATCTAAATCTCTTCATCTTCTGACTATCCCTGAAACATGGCTCTGTCCCACAGACTCTGCTTCACCTGCTGCCCTCTTCTATGGAGGCTTCTCACTTAGTCACGGTGGTGGGATTGGATTTCTTCTCTCCCCCAAATGTAGGTTTCAAAATATAACCACACCAACTTCTCTCTCCTTCACTTCTTTTGAAGTCCACAGCATACGTTTGTTCTCTCCAATCTCTCTGTGTGTTGCTGTCATATATCGCCCCCCTGGTCCCTACTCCACCTTCTTGCATCACTTTGCTGTTTGGCTTCCATACTTTCTCTCCAGTGAGACACCTGCTCTCATTTTAGGGGACTTCAACATCACTATTGACAACTCTGCTTCTCTTGCCACCTCTAAACTCCTCTCACTAACAACTTCATTCGACCACCCCATCTACCCACATCAAGGGTCATGCTTTTGATCTTATATTCTGCCACTTGTGCCACCCATCCAACCTTACTAATTCACCTTACCCCCTATCTGACCATCATCTACTCTTCTTTCAGATAACACTTTAGCTCCCTCTGTTCATGTCTCTTCTTTCCACATAAAAAAGGGCCTTTGTGTTCCCCTGTAATTGCTTGCGCCGTGTTCCGACTCTGAGCTGAACCGCTCATCTGTGTCACTGTCGATGCTGCGGGGGGGGAGGAGTTCACCTCTAGTGGTGCTGCTCAGGTGCGCTGGTTTCTGGACGGTGTCTCGGCAGTCCAAACCTGTCCAAACACGTTTGCTGCCGTGGAGAGCCGCCTTGCCAGCTGTACACTTTACCTGATGTGTAATCCCAGGTATCTCACTCAATCTTCTTCAATTTCCTAGCGACTGTTTCTCTTTTTATCTATGCAACCGTTAGAAAGAAATAACATACTAAGGCCTGATATATTGTGTGAGATAAGGGATGAGGCCCTAGCGTTCCTTGGGCAACACTGCTGAGAGGAAAGAAAACACGTAAAGGGGACAGAAGGAAACCCTTTTTAACTGGATACGGGGTCCTGAGCAAACAAATTGAAAGAATTGTAAGAAAGCATTGGTCCATCTTTGGACAGGACCATAAGTTTGGCAAACTATTCCGGGAACGTCCACACTTTTCATATAAAAGAGGTAGGAATATTTCCAATTATTTGGTCAGAGCAGATATTGGTACACAGAAACCCACCACAAGATTTCTAAGCACCCCAAAAAATGGCACCTTTCCCTGTCTGAACTGTAGCAGCTGCAATTTGATCATCAAGGGAGACCACATTACACACCCCCACAATGGCAATAAAGTAGGTAAGATTATATTTCACGTGCAATTCAGATTGGGTTGTTTATGCCTTAAAGTGCCCTTGCGGCATGTTGTACGTGGGGCAAACCTCCCGCAGTGTAAGAGCACATATAAGGGAACATAAGAAGTCTATAAGTACATTTAAACCAGCAGAAAAGAAAACACATACTCCGGTGGGGAAACACTTGAATACAGCCAAACACAATGCAGCCAGTCTAAGGTGGATGAACTTGAACAAATAGAAAGACGACGAAGAGATCACTGTAATGTGAAGCTAAATGGACGGACAGGTTAAATTGCATAAAACCATTTGGGATAAATGAGGCCTGGAGCCTAAAATGCTTTCTGTAAAATAACAGTATAAATGTGACATGCTGAATATAGATTATACGCTTAAACTCTATGGGGCAAATTTACTTACCTCCGTAGATCCGCCAGCGTTGTCTTCCCCACACTTCGCCGAACTTCGCCAGGCGTAGATTCGTCAGGACATCGCAACAAAAGTTTATTTAGGTGTCCTAATGCCCTACACATGTGCCCACAGTATAGTTAAGGTGCCACAAATGAAGGGGGGAAGGTGGGCACCCTAAAGAAAAATTTCGATCTTTTTAAGCCTATCACCCAAAAAACGCCAGCTTTTCTTGGGACTTAGAAAAAATGTAATCTATTTTGGGACTTAGAAAATTTTTCAACTTTTTTTTTTTAAAAACTCCTATCTACTCTATTGCACTTCGCCTGCTCTAACCTGGCGAAGTAAACTCTGGCGAAGGAGGTCACGTTCAGAAAAAGATCAATGTTAATTTGCGTATTTTCACCCCCTTCGCCAGAGTGCAACTTCGCCAGCGTTAGGGTGCAAAGTTGCTCTAGGCTATCAGCATCGCTGGCGAATTTTCACCAGGGGGACTGATAGTAAATTTGCGAAGTTGCGAACTGACTTCACGCTGGCGAATTTTCGCCAGCGTTAGTCACTTCGCCCTTCAGTAAATTTGCCCCTAAATGTATATTTTTTACAGTGGAAAACACATTGGATGACTCTGAATACTTACGAACTTTGTAACAGATTTGAAACAGATTTGAAATGGTGAGGATAAACTTACTATCGATACTATATTGTAACACTACTAAAAGGTTATTATTGGTGTATGATGAATAGATGGCAACATAGGGGCAAATTCACTATGGCCAAAGCGCCTAATGCTAGCATCAATTAGCTAGCATTGGGCATTTTCGTTACTTTGCAAATTCGCAAAAACGGACGCTGGCGTAACTTCGCTAGTGTAACTTCACACCCTTACGCCTGGTGAATTTGTGCAACGGACGTAACTATGCAAATTCACTAACGCGCGCATTTTTCTGAACGCTACCTTTTACGCCAGACTTCCTTCGCCACCTCAGACCAGGCTAAGCGCAATAGAGTAGATAGGGATTTCTTCAAAAAAAGTTTTTTCTATATTATGGGTGATAGGCTGAAAAAGATTGAAAAATTGTTGGGGCTCCCCTCCTTCCCCCCTACATTTCCTAACTCATGGCACCTTAACTATACAGTAGGCACATGTGTAGGGCAAAATTAAAATTGTATTTGATGTTTTGAAGGTTTCCCAGGCATTTGTAGTGATTCTACCTATTCCTCCATTGAAATTTAAATTTGGCACCGTATGCAAATTAACCAATCGCTAGCGTAACTTCGCATCGCTTATCGAATCAACGCTAGCGCAACTTCGCAACCTTACGCTACCCCTGAGCGCAACTTCGGATTTTAGTGAATTTGCGAAGCACTGGCGAAACAACGCCTGGCGAAGTGAATGTCCCACATAGTGTTCATATGCTTGAAAGTATGCCGATGCATTCTGTCCGCTGGCCACAAGATGGAGCTGTGGACACACTTGGGATTAAGGGTAAAAAAGTAATTTTGTTCACACTGTTTGTAACTTGCACCAGAGGAAGGACATAAGGGGTCCGAAATATGGAGTGCGTCAATAAAAATGACATTATTCACATTTGAAGACTCTCCAGTTTCCATCATACATCATATACTAAATCCTTTATCTACTCGGATAAATGGAACTTCCTCTGGATCCAATTGTTTATGTTCTAAAACTCAATCCCTCATTATAAAATTGAGCCTAATTAAGGACCATATAGTTGCTTCATTTATAAATTCAAAGTTAGCAACCAAAAGATGATGCCAATCCAGTGATACCCTACTTTTGAAACCACGGATATCAAGACCAAATTGACCTCAAGTTAAAGTTGTTCCCAAAAAGAAATCACAGGTAGTCTAAGAACATAAGATGTTAAATAAAAACATTACCTGTATAAGATATAAACAATGGGATCTATGACAGCAACCTGAAAACTCTCAAATGTGAGACTGATTCTGAGGTTCAATTTCTCCTATAACTGTTAATACAGAAAAAGATCAATCCAAGGGCCACTACGTATATACTCGAGTATAAGCCGACCCGAGTATAAGCCGAGGTACCTAATTTTACCTACGAAAACTGGGAAAACTTATTGACTCGAGTATAAGCCTAGACACAACTACAGCCCTGTCTCCCAGCAGCGCACATTCCGCCAAAGCGACCCCCCCGCGATCAACCGGACTTCTTTGCAAAGTTGATGGTGACAGAGAATTGCCAAATGGATTACTGTGTGCATTGTCCTACTGTCCCACTACCATGTGCAGAGGGTGCTGTTTGCCATCACTGTTAATCTTTCATATAACCAACAGAGGGCGCTGTGTGATATTGCAGTCACTGTTATTCTTTCTTATAACCAACAGAGGGCGCACTGTTATTCTTTCATATAACCAACAGAGGGCGCTGTGTGATATTGCAGTCACTGTTATTCTTTCATATAACCAACAGAGGGCGCTGTGTGATATTGCAGTCACTGTTATTCTTTCATATAACCAACAGAGGGCGCTGTGTGATATTGCAGTCACTGTTATTCTTTCATATAACCAACAGAGGGTGCTGTGTGATATTGCAGTCACTGTTATTCTTTCATATAACCAACAGATAGAGCTGTGTGATATTGCAGTCACTGTTATTCTTTCATATAACCAACAGAGGGCGCACTGTTATTCTTTCATATAACCAACAGATGGCGCTGTGTGATATTGCAGTCACTGTTATTCTTTCATATAACCAACAGATGGCGCTGTGTGATATTGCAGTCACTGTTATTCTTTCACATAACCAACAGAGGGCGCACTGTTATTCTTTCAAATAACCAACAGAGGGTGCTGTGTGATATTACAGTCTCTCCCCAAGTGAACTGTTGGTATAGAAATGATTAAAAGTGACTGCAATCTCAGCTACTGCCTGCTGACTCGAGTATAAGCCGAGGTAGAATTTTTCAGCACATTTTGGATGCTGACAAATTCAGCTTATACTCAAGTATATATGGTATATTAAAGATAGAAAACTAGTCGCCTACCTCATTATCCAAAGATAATAATAATTCCAACCAATCTCAAAAAAATTTGTATTCTAGGGGTAACCTGAAACGTGTGTATTATGATTAATAATGTAGTCCCCTTGCCTTGTGCCTTTATTTATTCATGTAATGCCTTGGTGACATTATTCCCTATATAAATATAATACTCACCAGTGTTCCCCAGCAGCAGTGCCGTAAAGCAGAAGAGAAAAGTATTAAGTGGTTACATGATACAGACAGGGGTTTATTTATTAAACGGCGCACAATGCTGAGAATTAAGTCTGTTCAGGGGAAAGCTGATTCTCCTGCAAATCCTGAGAAAGACATAGACAGACTGTAGTGATTATTCATCACTCCTCAGCCACAGTTGTCATCTCCCAAAAATGACTTAGTGGCCTTTCAATATAGGCAATAACCCATCCATTAAAGGAACAGTTACATCAAAAAAATAATGTAGTGTAAAACGGGGTGTTTACTTTAGAAACACAACTATAGTTTATATAAACAAGCTGCTGTGTAGCCATGGGGGCAGCCATTCAAGCACAGGATACACAGTAGATAACAGATAAGTACTACTATAGTTTATATAAACAAGCTGCTGTGTAGCCATGGGGGCAGCCATTCAAGCACAGGATACACAGTAGATAACAGATAAGTACTACTATAGTTTATATAAACAAGCTGCTGTGTAGCCATGGGGGCAGCCATTCAAGCACAGGATACACAGTAGATAACAGATAAGTACTACTATAGTGTATATAAACAAGCTGCTGTGTAGCCATGGGGGCAGCCATTCAAGCACAGGATACACAGTAGAGAACAAATAAGTACTACTATAGTTTATATAAACAAGCTGCTGTGTAGCCATGGGGGCAGCCATTCAAGCACACGATACACAGTACATAACAGATAAGTACTTCTATAGTTTATATAAACAAACTGCTGTGTAGCCATGGGGGCAGCCATTCAAGCACAGGGTACACAGTAGATAACAGATAAGTACTACTATAGTGTATATAAACAAGCTGCTGTGTAGCCATGGGGCAGCCATTCAAGCACAGGACACACAGTAGATAACAGATAAGTACTACTATAGTGTATATAAACAAGCTGCTGTGTAGCCATGGGGCAGCCATTCAAGCACAGGATACACAGTAGATAACAGATAAGTACTACTATAGTTTATATAAACAAGCTGCTGTGTAGCCATGGGGCAGCTATTCAAGCACAGGACACACAGTAGATAGCAGATAAGTACTACTATAGTTTATATAAACAAGCTGCTGTGTAGCCATGGGGCAGCCATTCAAGCACAGGATACACAGTAGATAACAGATAAGTACTACTATAGTTTATATAAACAAGCTGCTGTGTAGCCATGGGGGCAGCCATTCAAGCACAGGATACATAGTAGATAACAGACAAGTACTACTATAGTTTATATAAACAAGCTGCTGTGTAGCCATGGGGGCAGCCATTCAAGCACAGGATACACAGTAGATAACAGATAAGTACTACTATAGTTTATATAAACAAGCTGCTGTGTAGCCATGGGGGCAGCCATTCAAGCACAGGATACATAGTAGATAACAGACAAGTACTACTATAGTTTATATAAACAAGCTGCTGTGTAGCCATGGGGGCAGCCATTCAAGCACAGGATACACAGTAGATAACAGATAAGTACTACTATAGTTTATATAAACAAGCTGCTGAGTAGCCATGGGGGCAGCCATTCAAGCACAGGATACACAGTAGATAACAAATAAGTACTACTATAGTTTATATAAACAAGCTGCTGTGTAGCCATGGGGGCAGCCATTCAAGCACAAGATACACAGTACATAACAGATAAGTACTACTATAGTTTATATAAACAAACTGCTGTGTAGCCATGGGGGCAGCCATTCAAGCACAGGATACATAGTAGATAACAGATAAGTACTACTATAGTGTATATAAATAAGCTGCTGTGTAGCCATGGGGCAGCCATTCAAGCACAGGATACACAGTAGATAACAGATAAGTACTACTATAGTTTATATAAACAAGCTGCTGTGTAGCCATGGGGGCAGCCATTCAAGCACAGGATACACAGTAGATAACAGATAAGTACTACTATAGTTTATATAAACAAGCTGCTGTGTAGCCATGGGGGCAGCCATTCAAGCACAGGATACACAGTAGATAACAGATAAGTACTACTATAGTTTATATAAACAAGCTGCTGTGTAGAGAGTGGCCTGAGAGTTTCTTCCTTTTTTCTCTGTACAGAGAAAGTGTCTGGTATGGTATGTGTCTCTGTATGATGGGAGAAGCCTTTTTGTTTATTCTCACACCACCTCTATACACTGAAATCATTTGGGGGTGAGAATAGCTATGGATATAGATTTCTTGGGGACTTACGCACCCCCCATACCATAATTGCTCTCCTTATCCCTGACATCTGAAGAACCATGTTTAACTACAAGTAATACAGCAGGGAGGGCATTTATGGACAGTGCAACTCACACACTAAACATCAGCTTCTCCTTTCTTCACCCAAAATATACAAAGAAAAAAGTTCTGAAAGAAACTAATCAAAATTTCCAGCATTCATAAATATTTCACTGGTGAGCAAAGGCCGGGCCTCGTGTTTAAAATATATGTATATCACCTGTTCTTCCAGCCACATCTAATCTCTGCTCCCACATTGGCGCTGTCCTCCTGCACCTCACCCCACCCAAACTCCTTCTGCCTTAGCCCAGTCAGTCCAACACAAGCCCTTCTACATCTTCCCTCTTTTGTGTCATCATATTCCCCCTAACTTACCCGCCCCCTCCCCAGTTATTCCCAATAAATTAATTAATTATAAATCCATTCATTTATTATTATAAAACATTTATATTATCTCTCAACTAAGGTGGAAACAATTTAAGGATCTGACTCTCCCCCACTCCCCCTTCCCAATATTTTATTCACCGAAACATGTTCTCCAGTTTAGAGCAAATACCATCCTATACCATTAGCCAAAACATTCTGCTTGAATCAGGTGTCCAAGGTGAGGCTTTGACAAATGTTTTTTATGGAGAGGAAATATTACAGTACAAGGGCTCTGGCATTAACATCTTCTGTATAACAGATGTACCTCATTCTCTGTGTGACACGACCCCTAAGATTAACTTCTCACCAGCAGCCCAGAGCCCACTGAGCATGTGCAGTTCTACTCATTCTCCTTCCTGAATCCAACTAAATCCAGCATGCTGATCTCCTGTGCACAACTTCCAAGGCCTGGAATCTTATTATCATAGAGATGCCGAACATTTAGCCTGGTGCATTAAATTCAGAGTGAAAAAAAAATCCAGTTCTAGCCATATTGGTATTTTGGGTTTAGTTATCCTTTAAAGAAGTAATGAGGTTGAAAAGGTAACATGTGGTTTGTATCTGTCATAACTTCTGCAGGGAGTGAATTGTACAATTTCACACTCTGTAAGCAAATTTTCACAAAACAGTATTCTGTTATTTAATGTTCTGCAAGTTACAGTCACCTCCAGTACAGCCTTGTGCCTTTATATGGTCAAAAAAACATCAGTGACGTCTAATATCCTTATAATTTACAGTAGGGGGTACATTATCCCTTATAATACATGAGTGATACTCAGAGTTCCCTGTATAACTCAGCCTGCAGCCTTGTGTCTTTATATGGTCACAGAACAACCCCTCAGTGACTTCTAATATCCTTATCATTTACAGTCGGGGGTACATTATCCTTATAATACATGAGTGATACTCAGAGTTCCCTGTATAACTCAGCCTGCAGGCTGGTGCTTTATATGGTCACAGAACAACCCCTCAGTGACTTCTAATATCCTTATCATTTACAGTCAGGGGTACATTATCCTTATAATACATGAGTGATACTCAGAGTTCCCTGTATAACTCAGCCTGCAGCCTTGTGCCTTTATATGGTCACAGAACAACCCCTCAGTGACTTCTAATATCCTCATCATTTACAGTAGGGGGTACATTATCCCTTATAATACATGAGTGATACTCAGAGTTCTCTGTATAACTCAGCCTGCAGCCTTGTGCCTTTATATGGTCACAGAACAACCCCTCAGTGACTTCTAATATCCTTATTATTTACAGTAGGGGGTACATTATCCCTTATAATACATGAGTGATACTCAGAGTTCCCTGTATAACTCAGCCTGCAGCCTTGTGCCTTTATAAGGTCACAGAACAACCCCTCAGTGACTTCTAATATCCTTATCATTTACAGTAGGGGGTACATTATCCCTTATAATACATGAGTGATACTCAGAGTTCCCTGTATAACTCAGCCTGCAGCCTTGTGCCTTTATATGGTTACAGAACAACCCCTCAGTGACTTCTAATATCCTTATCATTTACAGTAGGGGGTACATTATCCCTTATAATACATGAGTGATATTCAGAGTTCCCTGTATAACTCAGCCTGCAGCCTTGTGCCTTTATATGGTCACAGAACAACCCCTCAGTGACTTCTAATATCCTTATCATTTACAGTAGGGGGTACATTATCCCTTATAATACATGAGTGATACTCATAGTTCCCTGTATAACTCAGCCTGCAGCCTTGTGCCTTTATATGGTCACAGAACAACCCCTCAGTGACTTCTAATATCCTTATCATTTACAGTAGGGGGTACATTATCCCTTATAATACATGAGTGATACTCATAGTTCCCTGTATAACTCAGCCTGCAGCCTTGTGCCTTTATATGGTCACAGAACAACCCCTCAGTGACTTCTAATATCCTTATCATTTACAGTAGGGGGTACATTATCCCTTATAATACATGAGTGATACTCATAGTTCCCTGTATAACTCAGCCTGCAGCCTTGTGCCTTTATATGGTCACAGAACAACCCCTCAGTGACTTCTAATATCCTTATCATTTACAGTAGGGGGTACATTATCCCTTATAATACATGAGTGATACTCATAGTTCCCTGTATAACTCAGCCTGCAGCCTTGTGCCTTTATATGGTCACAGAACCCTCAGTGACTTCTAGTATCTATGTTTCACTTTCATTGCAACCTTAGAAAGGAAGTAGCTATTACCCCTGCATAATTTTAAGTAAGTTAATAAAATGTATTATATAATTATATAATTAGTGATCTGCGAATTTGCAGTGAATTTGCGCGATTCACCACCGGCAAATAAATTCCCAACATAGCCGCGAAAATTCGCTGGCGAAAAAAATTGTCGCCAGCGTCCAAAAAACAGACGTCAAAAACAGGACGCCGGCACAGTTTCGCAAATTTTTCGCCATTTCATCACTATATATAATTATTTATATCAAAGGTTATTATATAATTTGTAACATAATAATTCTGTGTGAAAAATACTCCTGACAATTTGAAAATTTCAACTGTTCGGGTGAAACAATTCCAAGTTAGCTTCCAGATTGTGATGTTGTTCCTTTCAGAATGATGATTTCTGTCCCTTGTTAAATATCAGCCAGTGTAGCGATGTATTAATATACAGTAAGGGGCAGATTTAAGGGTTGAAGTGAAAATTCAAATTCGAATTTTAATTTTGAAATTAGAATTTTAGAGTTTTCTTTAGTAAAATGTGACTAGGGAATAGTTAAAATTTGATTTGAGTTTTTACAAAAATTTGAATTAGATTTTTCGAAATGTAACATATACTGGCCCTTTAAGAATTCAACTTTGACTATTCGCCACCTTAAACGTAACAAATTGCTGTTTTAGCCTATGGGACATCCTGGGATCAGTTTAGAGTTGTTTGCAACCTTCCTTAAAACTCGATTTCAGGAATTGAATTTGAGTTCAATCAAATGAAATTTGAGTTTGCGGGTTGATCCCATTCACCAAGTTTGAAAAATTCAAATTGAAGTTGGTCAAATTTTGGTTGAATTTCAAGTTCATGGGAGTTGATGAGTGTTTAAAAAAACTACCAACAAGATCAACGTTTCGGGGGATTTAACTTCCCTTCATCCTGAGGAAGGGAGGTTATATCCCCCCGAAACGTTGATCTTGTTGGTTGTGTACAAGCCGGACGGGATTTATAGTGGATGGCAGATATGTATCCCCGGTTTTTAGGTTCTGAGCCACCATTTAAGAATGTTCCCTTTAAGAAACACCAGAGGGTTAAGCAGCCAGAAGGTGGGCTGGACAGCTAAGGGGTGTATAAGGGAATCAGCAGCAGGTGTGCAGTGTGGGAGAGAAGGAGCTGCACAGGAGGGCTGGGCTGTTGGGTTGGAATGGCTGGATTTTCAGAGACCTGGGGGGCCTGATAGCCAGGGGGATAATCTTGGTGTTTTCCCTACAGACCAAGCCTGGATAGTACCTTGGGGTACTGAAAACTTAAAAACGCTGAAGTAAGCTATTTTGTTTATTGCTGGACTTTATGTTGCTGAATGAAGCTGTTTTCCTTCTGTTACATTTTGACTGCTGCTGGAAGCTCTTTGTGTTCAAAACAATCGGACTGTTTTTCTTTTCACCTTGGAGTGGCCTGCATTTATACTAACAATCCCGTGTGATCCCCCCAAACTTCACAGTTGTATACTATTAAAAAGAGGGGCCACGTCCCCGACTGCAGATAATAGTGTGTGTGCGGATCTGTCAATTTTCTACTGTTGCTAATGGACCTTGCCGGGTCGATGGAGGACCAGCACCACCATTGCAGGAAAAGTAGAGTGGTGGGAGAGCGGAATATATAACACATTCGTTTAAAAAAAACTCCCACTAACTCTAAATTTGACCCTTGATAAATCTGCCCCTAAATTTGTTGCACAGGCTCTCTACTTTCTGCTTTGCTGGTAACTATAAAATATTATGAAAACCAACTGGAGAATACATACTAGGGAATGTAAAAGCATACCCATAGCAACCAAGAAGATCTTTCTAAATGTGTGGTGTTCTGCTATAAAGGAGCACTAACCTGGGAAATGGCACATTATATTGCATGAGTGTGTAAATAGTATATATTCCAGTATCATTGGGGAGAGTCGCAGTTCATCCAGAACACTGATTAATTGGATATCTAAGTTTAGCATGAATCGAGTAAAAACTTGACTAACCCAAGGGGATATGCAACCTGCTAAGAGACTATCCCTATAAGTAGGGGATTACTCTAAAAATCACTTTTTTATGATTGTTTCTGGTAAGACCTTAAAGGGATCCTGTCATTGGAAAACATGTTTTTTTCAAAACACATCAGTTAATAGTGCTGCTCCAGCAGAATTCTGCACTGAAATCCCTTTCTCAAAAGAGCAAACAGATTTTTTTTATATTCAATTTTGAAATCTGACATGGGGCTAGACATATTGTCAATTTCCCAGCTGCCCCCAGTCATGTGACTTGTGCCTGCACTTTAGGAGAGAAATGCTTTCTGGCAGGCTGCTGTTTTTCCTTCTCAATGTAACTGAATGTGTCTCAGTGGGACATGGGTTTTTACTATTGAGTGTTGTTCTTAGATCTACCAGGCAGCTGTTGTCTTGTGTTAGGGAGCTGCTATCTGGTTACCTTCCCATTGTTCTTTTGTTTGGCTGCTGGGGGAGGGAGGGGGTGATATCACTTCCACTTGCAGTACAGCAGTAAAGAGTGATTGAAGTTTATCAGAGCACAAGTCACACAACTTGGGGCAGCTGGGAAATCAATAATATGTCTACCCCCATGTCATATTTCAAAATTGAATATAAAAAAATTAGTTTGCTCTTTTGAGAAATGGATTTCAGTGCAGAATTCTGCTGGAGCAGCACTATTAACTGATTCAAAAAATGTTTTTTTCCCATGACAGTATCCCTTTAACTGTTTTGTAAGTCTGTTTGTTTCTTTCTGTCTGCTCTTTCCTACTTTTTATTTACTTTCTTTAATAAAACTTAATAAAGTTACAGAAAAAAAAAAACTTGACTAACCCATCATGAGACAGGCGTGTCTGAATCCCACCAGGGTTTGAACCTCAAGGTTCCTCCTCCTGATGTCCTCCATCCCAACCTTGTGTTGTGTAAATTTTACCTTTTTCTCTGTGGCTGTGATTGAGGGATTTTGAGGTTCACAGAGTCCACAGGGATCAGGCCTGGGTTTTGTTGGAGTTCTGCCAGCCCAGTCTGACCCAGTACTAACATCTCCCTGGTTAGCACATTCAGGGATAGACTGATTCATCCACAGCTGGTCTGTGTATCTCCTCACAAGCCATTTATAAAGGTTCCCATAGCTGAAGACCGCCCATTCTTCAGAATCTTACCAGGTGAGATATTTCCATGCATAACATGGACCCATCTACTGAACCAAGTACACTTAACTACTGTAGGTACAAATCATTTTCCCCTTATATAGTCTTAGTTTATTCACATTCCCTCCCCAATAGCTAATGAAATGTGCTTTCATTCAATGGTTAGAAAGAATTTTGATTTGTACACTGACAACAGATTATTGAACTCCATTAATATGCACATGGAACCCCCTATAATGTTTAGCCCAAATAAAACTGGTGCCAATAAGTTCAAGTTCATGCTGAGCATTATTTACAATTAGGGCTGGGCAAATTTTTTCGCCTTGTCTCGCTGCAAAAATCACGGCCATAGACGTGTATGGCATCATGCGTCAAAAAAAAAAAAAGACACTCGTCATATAAATTTTTTGACGCCCATGGACTTTAATAGGTCAAATTCGCCCATCCCTATTTACGATTCATATTACAGATTATCTGAACCGGCAGAGGGAGTGAACCACAGAACCTTTGAATTTTTCTTTATATTTTTAGAGGGCAGTGATGCCATTTACAGGACCAATAACAGTGCCCCTTAATGGGTTTGTCCAACAGGTATTTTGGATTTTGATATTTACATATCATTTGAGTATATTAATAAACACTGCATTTTTATGAAGCCAAAAAAGTGACACCGAAGCTCCTAAAACTGCCCTTATTGACTTGCAGGGGGATTTTTGGCAATTACAGCCAAGAATGTGGGCAGTTGGAAACCACACAATATTTACATTGCCAACAACATGCCATTGCCTCTATGGATCAGTTTAATCAGGTCAGATGATAAGAGATAATAATGATTCTGGTATAAACATTCCTATTCATTACTTATGGTTAGGGTTGCCACCTTTTAATACAATGCTTACCAGCTGGTGGTAGGGAGCGGGAGCAAATGGGCGGACCATGACATAAAAGGGGACGGGTTGTGATGCAAAAAGGGACGTGTTGGCAAGAAGACAGCAAAATAAGGTCAATTTTCAGCGGGTTGGGGGCAGCCAAGGGCTTTTATTAGGAGTTTTACAAATTTACCGGCAGCTATACTGTCGGTAAATTTGTAATACTGGCCCCGGCCTTGGCAGGTGTTTTACACGGCCGGATGGCAACCATATTTATGGTGGGAGAGATGATTATCCATTTATATATTCCATTTCCATTCCCTCCATCTCTGCACATTCTATAGATCTGACTGTCTTTATATGGTGGAAGATCAGACACACAGTCCATATGAATATAATGAAGGACAATATCAGTCTGATAATATTCAGCAGAGGTGGGTACTTGTGTTGGCCTGGAAAAAAAATCATGAAACAACAAATGAGAGAATTCTGAAAAATGCAAAAATACAGATACAATATTTGTATTGGGCAAGGCTTTCTTTGTCCATTTATGAATTGCATAGTGACTGGTATTTTACTTTCTGTGTTTTTTGTTGATTTTTTTAATCACACTCTATAAAACGTAACTGAGAGCCAAATGTATATATTAAATCTGTACTTAGAAACAAGGTTGAAGTACCTCTCTGACGCACCCCTTTGATGCTTAAAGGGGAACTATTGCGAAAATGAAAATTTAATATAAACTTGATCATACTGAAATAAGGCCTTTTCTAATTAAAATCTGACCCTTTTCTGAAACAATAAAGTTACTCTTCACTCTCCATACTCAGAATCTGTCTCTCTTCAGTGTCCCTTCATGCAGGAGTCAGGAGTCTGATTTTGATTGATAATTAGGTCTAATACAGCCTGGGGGGGGTGTTGCTTTTGCCAAGTAGATATATATTCTTAAATAATTAAAGGTCCTGTCTTTCTACAAGCTGGATTTGTGCCGAAGTCAGTTATTTTGTTAGATTTTGTATGTGATAAAATTAGTTATTTGAGTGAGCTTTAATACTTCTGGGAAAGGGAGCCCCCCTAAAGGATATATTGGACCCAACTGCCTATTAATATCAGACTCCCAACTCCTGCATTAAGAGAGACAGATGCTGAGAGGAGGAGACTGAAGATAAACTTGATTATTTTGCTTAGTAATGTGGCTACTGATGTTACTTATGCTCAAGAAACACATTTCCTTAATTCTAAGTCCTGCCCTCTCACTAAATATTACCCCACTATTGTACGTGTCAGGACTACATACAAAAAGCTGGTGAAGAAAACAAGATCAGTTTAAAACTGCCGCTTTCAAGCCTTTTTAAATAATTCACTTTTAAATTATCTTTTAGTTTGATGTAGAGAGTGATAATTTGCAATTTGTTTTCATTTTTTATTATTTGTGGTTTTTGAGTTATTAAGATTTTTATTCGGCAGCTCTGCAGTTTGTAATTTCAGCCATCTGGTTGCTAGGGTCCAAATTCCCCTAGTAACCATATATTAATTTGACTACAATGCTAGAATAGGAGAGTAGGGATGTAGCGAACTGTTCGCCGGCGAACTAGTTCGCGCGAACTTCGACTGTTCGCGTCCGCCGAATGTTCGCGAACGTCGCGCGACGTTCGCCAATTGGTGTTCGCGTTCGATTCAAAGTAAAATTTCGTTCGACCATTCGACCGTTCGATCGCTAAAATCGAACGATTTCCATTCGTTCGAACGATTATAAGCATTCGATTGAATTAAAATCATTCGATCGAATAGCTTCGATCGTTCGATTCGAACGAAAATCGTTCGATCGTACGAATAAAATCCTTCGATCGTTCGATCGAACGATTTTATCGAGCGTTCGAAGTTCGCGAACTGTTCGCTTTTTTGCCGGTGTTCGCGAACGGCGTTCGCGAACATCAAATCGGCAGTTCGCTACATCACTATAGGAGAGGCCTGAACAGAAAGATAAGTAATAAAAAGGAGCAATAACAATACATGACCCCCATTTGAAAGTTGGAAACTAATTGAAAAAAAAATAGAAAAGTTGCTTGGAATTGGCCATTCTATAACATTTAAAGGTTTACTTTTTTCTTATATTTTTTGCAATAGTTCCCCTTTGGGTTTTAACCCTTGCCAATTCACGAATTACTTTTTAATACTTATCAAGTGCTCTGTGGTACATATCAGGGGGCAACAGTGGGATTTTGGGGGTTGCTGTTGGTATGAGGATTTGTTACACTATGGGGGGTACTGGGAACCCTGTGATATTTTACAGAAACGTTGGGGTGAATTGATTCACTGCAGTGCATATTGGCATTTACACTGTAGTTAATATTTAGCTGGAAAATAAGGGATGCAGATGACTACATACAATGTACTGAAAGGATAAGTAAATCTTTAAATTAAGTAAATGTAAAATTTTGTAATGTACATACATTATAATTTTTTCATTCCAAGATATTAAAGGAACAGTTCAGTATAAAAATAAAAACTGGGCAAATAGATAGCTTGTGCAAAATAAAAAATGTATCTAATATAGTTAGTTAGCCAAAAATGTAATGTATAAAGGCTGGAGTGAGTGGATGTGTAACATAATAGCCAGAACTCTACTTCCTGCTTTTCAGCTCTCTAACTCTGAGTTAGTCGGTGACTATAAGGGGGGGCCACCCCTTATAGTATGGCACACAGGGAGCATAGAGCAGACAGAGTATGGCACACACAGGGAGCATAGGATAGGCAGAGTATGATACACACAGGGAGCATAGGGCAGGCAGAGTATGACACACACACAGGGAGCATAGGGCAGGCAGAGTATGACACACACAGGGAGTATAGAGCAGACAGAGTATGACACACACAGGGAAAATAGGACAGACAGAGTATGACACACACAGGGAGCATAGGGCAGGCAGAGTATGACACACACAGGGAGCATAGAGCAGGCAGAGTATGACACACACAGGGAGCATAGGGCAGGCAGAGTATGACACACACAGGGAGCATAGGACAGGCAGAGTATGACACACACAGGGAGCATAGGACAGACAGAGTATGGCACACACAGGGAGCATAGGACAGGCAGAGTATGACACACACAGGGAGTATAGGACAGGCAGAGTATGACACACACAGGGAGTATAGGGCAGACAGAGTATGACACACACAGGGAGCATAGGACAGGCAGAGTATGACACACACAGGGAGTATAGGACAGGCAGAGTATGACACACACAGGGAGTATAGGGCAGACAGAGTATGACACACACAGGGAGCATAGGGCAGACAGAGTATGACACACACAGGGAGCATAGGACAGGCAGAGTATGACACACACAGGGAGTATAGGACAGGCAGAGTATGACACACACAGGGAGCATAGGGCAGGCAGAGTATGACACACACAGGGAGTATAGGACAGACAGAGTATGACACACACAGGGAGCATAGGGCAGACAGAGTATGACACACACAGGGAGCATAGGACAGGCAGAGTATGACACACACAGGGAGTATAGGACAGGCAGAGTATGACACACACAGGGAGCATAGGGCAGGCAGAGTATGACACACACAGGGAGTATAGGACAGGCAGAGTATGACACACACAGGGAGCATAGGACAGGCAGGACAGGCAGAGTATGACACACACAGGGAGTATAGGGCAGGCAGAGTATGACACACACAGGGAGTATAGGACAGGCAGAGTATGACACACACAGGGAGCATAGGACAGGCAGAGTATGACACACACAGGGAGTATAGGACAGACAGAGTATAACACACACAGGGAGTATAGGACAGACAGAGTATGACACACACAGGGAGCATAGGGAAGGCAGAACAGAGAAGGAGACAGGGAAACCTATCAGGACCACTCTAAAATATGACACAGTGCTGGTGCCCCTTAGGCAGTTTGTATGAGTGTGAACAGATGAACAATGTGGGCAGTTTCAGTCTGGGATTTAGGTGTGAACAATAGAGGTGTTACAAGTGGGAACAATGCAGGGGGATTACAGGTGTAAATAGAGGGGATTCTGAATTTGAGGTTTAAACAGTGCAGGGGCCAGTTAATCTCTATAGTAATACCTTTTAAAGTTTGCACATGGTAAGCAGACACTGCAGACCGGCAGGGGAGCCACATAAGGGGGGGTCGTGGGATGCCAGTTGGACAGTCCTGCTTTAAGAGACACATGTGCTGTTAATATGAATGAATTTTGTTACAACAGCACCACCTGCTGGTCAGTTTCCCACCAGCAAGTAGTCAAGGAAGTTGTCAGGAGAAAGAAAGAGGCTGATGTTCTTCTGCTTAGGAATAAAATATATAAACCTTTCTGAAATCTGAAGTGTCTATTGTTGTCCATTACTGGTAATTACACTTACTTTTAACCACAGAAATGGGTAGTTAGATGTTTCAAATTCTACAATCTCACCTTGTAACTGGAAATCCCAAATACTGCTCCTCTTCCTCACACTGCCAGTTGGAGTTTGTACCTCACAGGTATATTTCCCAGAATGCTCCAGCTGAGCTGAGGGGACTCCATATTGGTTGGATAAACTGAATCCCTGCACATTGTGCCCATTTCTGTAGAAAACAAACTGTAGCTCTGTAGTCTCTCTGTGTGGGCTGAGCTTTGTGTCACATGTTATGGCCATGTGATCTCCTATCACTGGATTCAGACTCACTTTTATTTGTGGGTAAGAGAAGAGCTCTGCAACAGAACATATTATGCTTGCATGATTTCTATTTTGAAATAAAGAATCTTTTAGTACATGCTCAGTGATAGTTGCTGAATTTACAGAGGGCTTTTAATCCTATTAAAAGTCTAAGTAAATTTTTTTAATTATTCCTACTCACCCTTTATCTGGATATGTACCACATCACTCCTCTTCCTCACACTGCCGGTTGGAGTTTGTACCTCACAGGTATAATTCCCAGAATCCTCCAGCTGAGCTGAGGGGACTCCATATTGGTTGGATAAACTGAATCCCTGCACATTGTGCCCATTTCTGTAGAAAACAAACTGTAGCTCTGTAGTCGCTCTGTGTGGGCTGAGCTTTGTGTCACATGTTATGGTCATGTGATCTCCTTCTGTCACCTGATCTGGCCTCACTTTTATTTGTGGGATGGAGAACAGCTCTGTTAATGAATTCAGTTAAGACATATTCAAAAAATGAAATGGGCACAAACAAATCAACATCATACAAATCTTGATACTTTTTTGAATTGTGGCAGTATAAACATGGCAATTGCACATTACTCACTGCACTTGAGGACATAAACAAGCCCCCTTCAGGTTTAAAAAAATATTCTTGAAATATTACAAAGAGTGGTGGTAAATGGAACATTATCTAATTGGACCAGTGTTGTTAGTGGAGTACCGCAGGGCTCTGTACTAGGTCCCTTGCTTTTCAACTTGTTTATTAATGACCTGGAGGTGGCCATTGAAAGTACTGTTTTTATTTTTGCAGATGATACTGTAATGGTCGGCACCCAACACCAGAACAAATGGCAAGCACCCTGGTCTCGGCTCGTGCTTCACCTGTAGTGTGACTGCCTTTGGCCTCAGGAGGAGCCCTCAGCTACTTGGATGTCACCAGGACTTAAACGAGAGGTGCAAGGCTAGAGGTTCTGAATAGGCAGAGGGGCACGACTGTAAAGCAAAGTCTTTTGGCAGAAGGTCGTAGTACAAGGCGTTAGGCAATAGAGTAGTCAGATCAGGCTGGGTCGAGGCAGGCAGAGAATAAGCGTAGTCAGGCAGGCAAGGGTCAAACCAGGAGATCAATCAGAAAGGATTTAGCAGAAGAGGTAGTCGGTATTCAGGCAGGGGTCAGGATCCAGAGAATAGAATAGTCAAAAAGCCAGGCAGGGGTCACAACAGGAATCAAAACAGGTTCAGACAGATTTAGCTTAAAGCTCAGAAGCACCAGGAAATAAATCCTATCACGGGCAAGGTCTGACAGCCCTAATGAGCTTTAAATACAGTTCAAATTGGGCGCCATTGCACACTGGCGTCATCACGCCAGTGCGCCTGCACCTTTAAATGATGTGGAGGCGCACACGTGTCCTAGGAATCCAAGATGGCACTGGACACGGAGCGGCGTGCTGGGCATCCCCGCCGCACCACTGGACCACCAGGGTAAGTAGTATTCACTACAGATACTAAATTGTGCAGAACTATAGGTTCCATGCAGGATGCTGCCACTTTGCACAGTGATTTGTCTAAACTGGAAAACTGGGCAGCAAACTGGAAAATGAGGTTCAAAGTTGATAAATGCAGGTTATGCACTTTGGCAAAAATAATATAAATGCAAGTTATACACTAAATGGCAGTGTGTTGGGAGTTTCCTTAAATGAGAAGGATCTTGGGGTCTTTGTAGATAACACGTTGTCTAATTCTGGGCAGTGTCATTCTGTGGCTACTAAAGCAAATAAAGTTCTGTCTTGTATAAAAAAGGGCATTAACTCAAGGGATGAAACATAATTATGTCTCTTTATAGGTCCCTGGTGAGGCCTCATCTGGAGTATGGGGGCAGTTTTGGACTCAAGTCCTTAAAGGAGAATTCTATCCCTACCATAAAAACCCCTCCCCCTACCCTACATAGACCCCCTCCCTCCCCCCCAGCCTCGCTGCAACTCCTGTCAAATGCCCCTAATTTTTTACTTACCACTCCGTGCAGATCTGTCCTCGGTAGTTCACGGATGCCATCTTCTTCAGAATCTGAGCAGAGTTTCAGCGCATGTGCAGTTGGAGTAGTTTTCCGGTCCCGAACAGCTGCGAATTCGCCAAAAGTCATGAAAATGTATAGAAATTTAAGTGTTTTTTGGATCATACGCAGTTGTTTGGGACCGTAAAAATTAGGGGCATTTGCCTGGGGGGCAGCTAGGCTGGGGGAGGAGGGAGGGGGTCTACATAGGGTAGGGGGAGGGTTTTTTATGTTAGGGGTTGAATTCTCCCTTAAGAGGGATATAAATGAGCTGGAGAGAGTGCAGAGACTAAGTGCAACTAAATTGGTTAGAGGGAGGGAAGAGTTAAATTATGAGGGGAGACTGACAAGGTTGGGGTTGTTTTCTCTGGAAAAAAGGCGCTTGTGAGGGGACATGATTAGACTTTACAAGTACATTAGAGGACATTATAGACAAATAGCAGGGGACCTTTTTACCCATAAAGAGAATCACGTACCAGAGGCCTCCCCTTCAGACTAGAAGAAAAGAACTTTCATTTAAAGGAACAGAGTAGGGGGTTCATCACAGTGAGGACAGTGAGGTTGGGGAATGCACTGCCGGGTGATGTTGTGATGCTGATTCAGTTAATGACTATAAGAGGGACTTGGATGATTTTTTGGACAAGCAGAATATTATATATATATACACACTGGGGTTCATTTGGAGGGGTTAAACTTGAAGGACTTTGGGCTTTTTTCCACCCAATTTAACTATGAAACTATGAAACTATAAGCTTCCCCAAATCAGAACCAATATTTTTTTTCTTTATAAATCTGAGTGACTTTTGCAGAAAATTCCCATACCATGATTTTACAAATGAAACAATCCTTTTATAGCACATATATGTCAAGAGCAAGCTTCAAGGAGGCCAGTAGTATACAGGGGGGGGGGATATTGTATTTACCTGTGACTGAAAGATATAGGTCATCAGATATGTAATTATTATCCATACCCTCAGCCTTTTCATATAATTTTGTTTGGCATTTGTATGAACCTGACATACTGGTCTGTGCTCTCCCAAAATTGAATTGAGCGTGTGAGCCCAGAGACTGCATGACTGCCTTGTTCTGAAAATAAACTGTGGTGATTGATGCGTCATATTCAGGGCGAGTGCGAAATCTAAGAATCAGCAGATCCCCCTCATGGACACTAGGAGGCGCCTGCAGGATGGCAGAATCTGAAAGAAAAGCAAATAGTTTTTTGTCCCAGTGAACACAGTCTTTAACCGAGGAAGCATTCTGAAACAGCAACACAATAACAATGTACAGTTGCTTTAGATGACTAGGATAGATATAAAACCAGTTATTGATTCTTATGTAACATGGCCAATTGGGTTTCTGTAGCAATCAGACCCAACATTCACATAATACCATTTCAAAGATCCAGTCCCTCATTTATGTTACATGGTTTTAATGTATAAAGACAATTCTCTGCTGGGATTGGCTGAAATGTAACTAGAATTACAACCAATTCCAGTACAGTTTTTACACAATGATGATAAGCATTGGGTGTTAGAGCTATGTCCATGTCATACCCCTATGCCATTGAGATTATGGAAATAAATGAGGAATTGGGACATTTCTATGGAGCATCACATTCCTTATCATTTCTGGTGGTCTCAGAGCTGGGGTGGGTAACTCACCATCACTAACTGTCAGTTGGAGGGCAGCACTTCTCTCACTGGTCTGACACTGGTACCTCCCACTGTGTTCTCTCTGCTTGGCCCTCTGGATAATATAGTTCTTCTGTTCCACTCCTGGTATTGGGTTATTGTCTCTGTACCAGGAATATTTCTCATTCCCTTGTGCAGGAGGGGCCCCGTTACAGGTCAGAGTTACAGAAT
Organism: Xenopus petersii; assembly: GCA_038501925.1. Classification (NCBI taxonomy): domain Eukaryota; kingdom Metazoa; phylum Chordata; class Amphibia; order Anura; family Pipidae; genus Xenopus; species Xenopus petersii. Next base: position 4,892,672 of record CM076686.1, on the reverse strand, counting down.
CACCAGTGAGTATTGGGGTCCAGTTTGGGGAGAAGAAAATCACCGGTCTGTCTGCAGCTCCTACACAATAACACAAACAGGCAGAATAATCAACTCATCACAAACTACTGTACACTGTACTTAGCACAAATTAGCAAACAATTCAAAATTAAGTATAGTAAAGCTTATATATCCATTTAATTGTAACAGATGCCCTTTCTTCTAATTATATTGAAAACTCAGATTTTGCCAGGACTTCTTGCTGAGTAGCATTTAGATCACATGGTGCAATACCAGTAAGACAAATGGAGTAAAAGGGATTTGATCAGGGGACGAATAGGGCCCTAAAATGGTTGGTGGATTATGGCAAGTTTAGCTGAGAAAGTCTGCTTTGCATTAGGAGGGGTAAGGGAGGTTGTAGAGGACAAAGGAGGAATTACAATGTCATTTTACCTGGACATCAGAGGGAGAAGACATCTTTCCTCTCTCCCACCAAGAATTAGGGGTGTAGATAAGTGGGGCCCTTGGTGGCTGGGATGTCTTGTTGCAACAGGGGTGTGGTTAGCTTGCCCAAAGGGTCAGTCAGAATAGGGGGAAGGAGACAGAATTAAGGTGTATGGAATGGGTGAGAGATTGGCCTAGGGCAGGTATCATGTTAGACGCTGCAGTATACAGGGGTATTGGAAACATGGGTGGTTGAGGCCTAGTCTCAGGCTTGAGAATTCATGTTAAAGGGATATAGGGTTGCCAACTTTTGTAAAAAATTTTACCGGCTGCTGGGGGCGGGGCCTCAAAAGGGGTGGGCGTGACATCAAAAGGGGCAGACGTGATGTCAAAGGGAGACCCGCTGACGCTAGAAGAGGGAAAAAAAAGGTAAGTTGCAGGGGATTGGGGGCAGGCCGAGGGCTCCTTTTGATTGTATTACAAATTTACCGGCAGCTACATTGCCAGTAAATTTGTAGTACCGGCCCCGGCCTTGGCAGGTATTTTACCGGCTAGGCCGGTAAAATACCGGCCGGGTGGCAACCCTAAAGGGATACTGTCATAGGAAAACATGTTTGTTTTTTTTCAAAATGCATCAGTTAATAGAGCTACTCTAGCAGAATTCTGCGCTGAAATCCAATCTCAAAAGAGAAAACAGATTTTTTTATATTCAATTTTGAAATCTGACATGGGGCTAGACATTTTGTCAATTTCCCAGCTGCCCCCAGTCATGTGACTTGTGCCTGCACTTTAGGAGAGAAATGCTTTCTGGCAGGCTGCTGTTTTTCCTTCTCAATGTAACTGAATGTGTCTCAGTGGGACCTGGATTTTACTATTGAGTGCTGTTCTTAGATCTACCAGGCAGCTGTTATCTTATGTTAGGGAGCTGCTATCTGGTTACCTTCCCATTGTTCTGTTGTTTGGCTGCTGGGGGGAAAAAAGGGAGGGGGTGATATCACTCCAACTTGCAGTACAGCAGTAAAGAATGATTAAAGTTTTATCAGAGCACAAGTCACATGACTTGGGGCAGATGGGAAATACACAATATGTCTAGCCCCATGTCAGATTTTAAAAATGAATATAAAAAAATCTGACTATGAAGATTTTCATTCATCCAGGTCATGGTATATCTAGTACAGGTAAATCTAAAAACAACTAGACTTGCTGAGTAATCAATGAAGACGTTTCACTACTCATCCGAGCAGCTTCTTCAGTTCGACTGACTGGTGTGGGAAATTCTCGGCATATAAACACTTCCACTAATCTGTTTGCGAGAAATGGAAATGGATTTCAATGCAGAATTCTGCTGGAGCAGCACTATGAACTGATTTATTTTGAAAAAAAAATTTTTCCCATGACAGTATCCCTTTAATGTAACTGAATGTGTCTCAGTGGGACCTGGATTTTACTATTGAGTGCTGTTCTTAGATCTACCAGGCAGCTATTATCTTGTGTTAGGGAGCTGCTATCTAGTTACCTTCCCATTGTTCTTTTGTTTGGCTGCTGGGGGGGAGGGGCTGTACAGCAGTAAAGAGATACTGAAGTTTATCAGAGCACAAGTCACATGACTGGAGGCAGCTGGGAAATTGACAATATGTCTAGCCCCATGTCAGATTTCAAAATTGAATATAAAATAATCTGTTTTCTCTTTTGAAAAAAACATTTTTCCCATGACAGTATCCCTTTATGTGGTGTGGTTACATGCTGCCAGCAATGGTTATGTACATATTTATGACTTATACATTCACAAAATATCATTATGGGTGGTTAATGATGTGGATGTTTGTTGATTGTTGTTATTTATAAAATAAGTTATATAAGTTGTGGCCTTACCACCCAAAGTATTTAGTATTGTTGTGAGTTATTGGACAAGTAGTAGGGAGTTGAGGGTCTACATGAGTCATATATAGGCTGGTAAGAATGGTCCAATTCAAAGTCATAAAAAATAGTCATATGGTGTCTGATATTTTTATTAACTGAAAAGATGCCTTATTGGAAGGAACAACAACATCTTTGAGGAAACAATAAGACTTGTGTCACATGTTGCCACAAAGAAAACCCAATCTATACCTTCTGCCCTTTCTTTAGGAAGCACTAACACAGTAATATAGTAAGTTAGGCTGAAAAGAGACAAAAGTCCATTACGTTCTATGGGGTGCCGCTTGTCCCAAATACATTCTGTATACAAAACTATCCCTAATGCACAGAATGAATGTCTCTCATGTTATATAAGTATTTGTGACCATACACAGATAAAACAAATATACAAAATACTTATTTCTATTAAAGAATGAGAACAAAATCTGGTTAGTGCACAAAAGGATGTCATTATATTACAAACTCCATTCTGTACAGTTTAACAAGCAATCTGTCTCACAAATGTATAACCTCCATGTAACGGACACACTTATGTGCAAAGTTACTTACAGAATTAATTATGTAAAAAAAAAACTTGGACATAATATATAATAGTGTAACTAACTAGTGCTTGTCAAGCTAGATTTGAATAACAAAATAGATATTTGTGACAGAAAGCAAAGTTTTATAGCACAGGATTCATTCTTTCCACAAAATGAAAGTTTTGTTTCACAAAACAGATAAAATAACCATTCTGTGAAGCAACACTGTCAGTCATATTCCTGAACCAATAAGAACAAAGCTTATTGCCATATAACAAACAAGATAAGAAGTTCCAGCTCTGCTCCACATGGTTGTATCATCCCTAAGGCCTAGTATGTGACCTGCTATAGAGGCGCCTCTAATGTCCCCTGTGCTGTCCCCTGTAATAAACACTACTGTTTAACACTACAGGTTCATAAATGGAAGCTCTTACAAATGGCTGAGAAATATAATGCTGCACTTATAATGATTGTAGAGAAAGAAAAGTATGCAAAACATAAATATGATCATTTTAGGTGATATGACTATTCTTATTGTAGTAACCTGCTTGTGTGGCCATTTTGGTTAAGGGCATTCCTGCTGTTTTGCCATTGTCTTATGACTCACTCCTGTTCCTGTTTCCCTCTTCCTGTCTAAACTGAGAGCAATAATGGGACAGGCCACACCCACCTGCCATGTTGTAATAAATGTACCAGAAGTTACTATGCTTGTCTGGCTGTTTTGCACAGCAGAATCATTTAATCCACTACCAGCCAGTTTATCACAATTATATCTTGCAGCCTAACCCATCACAGTCCTAATATCCCTTCAATAACATCTGACAAACTCTCGGGGGCATATTTATCAAGGGTCAAATTTTGAATTTGAAAAACTTCGAAATTCAAAAAGACCAACCAAAATGAAGTCTTCTTTTTTGGCCGAACAGGTCCGTTTTTGATAGAATAGGTCAGAATTTGAGCAAATTTGAATTGTATGAATCAAATGAATAAAGCATTCCATCTAATTCGATTCAAAGTTTTTCCTAAAAAAACCTTAGATTTTTCATAGTCCCCCAATTGACTCCAAATAAGTTCTAGGAGGTCCCCCATAGGCTAAAACAGCAATTTGGCAGATTTTAGAAGGCGAATCGTAGAAGTCAAATTTTTAAAGAGACAGATAAATTGCGATAATCAAATTTTCCAATTTAAATTGAATTTGGACTATTCCTTAGCCAAAGTACACAAAATAGCTCGAAACTCAAATTTTTTTCATTTCAAAATTCACCTCGACCCTTGATAAATCTGAACCCTCAAAGTCAGTAATAAGCTTTGTATATGATTGTTAGACTCCAATGTCTCCTCCTAGCTGTAATCTTGCACCGGTTAGGTTTTAGCAGTCTCTTAATAATGTGCATAGCTATAGTTCAACTACTACATAATAGGTTTAGCCAGAGATGTGGGACTGATCTATGGTTGCCACCTGTCCAGATTTTACCCGGACATCCCGGTTTTTGGAAGGGCTGCCCGAGTGAAAAGTCTGGATTTCCAAATTAGGAAATCCAAACAGGACATTAAAGTATAATGACAATCGCTGATTGCCACATAATCAGTCCCGCCCCTGATGTCTCCTGCACTGCCCCCTACATCACTAGCCCACCCCATGTCCATTTTTGCTGGAAAAATGCACACATATTCTGTATAGTATAATGAGTGGGTCTTATGAGACGTCTCTAGTTAGCTATAGTTCAACTACTGCATAATAGTTTTAGACACAGATGTGGGACTGATCATGTGCACACATATTGTGTATAGTATGATGTGTAGGTCTTATAAGCAGCCACTAATAATACATATACAATATTTTCCTTAGCGTGAGTTCACATTTTTGCAACAAGACTGAGCTGCTGAACTCCATCCTCCAGTGGGTCACTCAGCTGCTTTACTGAGCCACATATACCAGATTAATCCATATGGGAAACATTCACACATGGGTAGTCTCTGCTCACAAACTGTTACACTGCTTTTGACAAAGCTGCCATAGTGATGAAATTGAAGTTATGTAGTAGTTAAACTACAGCTAACTATGTGACTAAGAAACTGCTTGTAAGGCCCACACATCATACTATACAGACTGTGTTTGTATCCCCAGTGTCTGGAGTGGCTGACTAAAGGTGGACATATACTGGCCAATAAAAGACCAAGTGGTCCCTAGGGCCTACAATCAGATCAGACGAACATCACCCAGTGGCCATACTGTGGCAAGATCTGCTCATTTGGCAACCTCTCCACTCCAGACAATGGGGACACATACAGTTTGTATAGTATGAGTAGGATTATAAGCAGTTTCTTGGCAGTTTCCATTTCATCACTATGGCAGCTTTGTCAAAAGCAGTGTAGTGAGTGAGCAGAGACTACTCATGAGTGAAGTTTTCCCATATGGATTAATCTGGTAAAACAGCTGAATGACCGACTGGTGGATGGAGTTCAGCAGCACAGTCTTGTTGAGAAATTCTGAACTCACTCTAAGTAAAATACTGTTTTTCTAATTCTATTATTGTATGACATGTACCTGGATTGCTGCTGGGCAAGGAACTGCACAGTTCAGATTTGACAGTATTAATTATACAATGTACCTAATTAGTGATGGACAAATCTCTGCCTTGAAATTCTCAAAACAGCAAAACTTTGCAAAATGCAATGGGCATCAAAATAATTCTGACTCATGTCAATTTTGACGCGAGCTACTACCTGCAACTATTTGGTCCAAATATATGAAACCATCTAATAGAATCAATAGATTATACAAACTCAATCTAAAAAGTTATTGCCAGAGTGAGCAGGGTGTTATAAGTAGACGGAGTAGTGAAATGTACACCACCAATATGATAGAACTGTGAATACATTGTCTAATTAATGAAAAGTTCTGTAGATTAATATATACAAATATGGAGAGAAGGGTATTTAAGTATGTTCCAAAAAAACCCCGCACTGCCTTGATGTGATTATTATGTATGTATACATTTTTTAGAAGTAAAACTTGCATGTAACATTAGTGGCCGCTATAGGACATTTGAAAAAAATCGTTTAGAGTAAGGAACTCACAACAGGAGAGACGTTGACTTTATAAATGCGTCCACGGTTGCTGTGACAACTAAAAGTCAGGAGAACCGTAGGCACGTAACCAATGGAACGCATGTGGAACGCAAGGTAACGTGGGTGGAACGCAAAGGAAACGTGCACCATAGGAAAGGCACGGAATTCATGGGCAACACACCAGAAAGAATTTTAGCATAATGAGGGAGGATGCGCTTCTTAAGGGCGCTCCTGTAGAGACACTTCATGCCTCTGAGGAAGCCGATTGGTCGGTGAAACGCGTCAGGCGGAAGTGACGTCACAAGCAGAGCACGGAGCAGACACCACGAGGGAGAGAGACGCCGGCAAAAGATCCTCCTTTGTTTTACAACTGGTGATATCTCCAAAAAAGGACTCGCTTATATGTGAGAAACCTTGCAAACAAATGTGAGTGTAAATCTTTTAATGTTTTTAAAGAAATTTTTTTAAATAAAACGCTATTGCACTATGTACCTTTTATATTCCTATCTGGGAGCCCAATGGTGACTGAAAGGAGGGGAGAATACAAGAAACCAAAACTACATGCGATTAAACTGCCACTATCTTGTAAGTAGGCAATTTTACCAAACCTCGGTGAAGGATATTGAAAACACAATTTTTGTCCCCACACATTTTAAAGGGAAAATAAGATATTCTAAACCCTTTTGGATTTTTTATTCTTCATTTTTCTCATTTTTTAAATTTTTTGTTTTTTTTCACTTTTCAATTTTTTGTTTTATCCACCACAGGGTGTTTCAACAAATTGAAAAATACTACACTATATTATGTTCCTGTTTTTCTATTCTCTCCGTTTGCTTTAGGCGCTGTTCTACAAGAAAACATATATATTTTTTCAATTGGAATATATATATTTGCTTTACTTTTTTTCTGGAATCTTTGTGTGCAGTTGAGAGACTGAAAGAGAACGGCAGGAAGGGGATATTGTAAAGGGTTAACTTTTTCTTTAATACTTTATATTGATTTTTATTTGGTCCAAATGCATTAAAGTTAATGGACGTCTGAATAATTTTAATGTGGGTGTCAATTTTACTAGCAACAATTTTTCATTTTGATGCAACGGAATTTTTGACAGCAGATTTTTTGCCAGCAAATGAATTTGCTTGTAATGAAATGTGGTAATTCTCAGCGGATTTGTGTCTGGCGAATTTATTGGCCCATCACTATCCCTAATCACCAAGGCTACACATTGTACTACATAGACTTTAGGGGTCATTTATGACTACAGTTGCCATGTTTTTTACCACAATGCAGATGAGATGTCTGTGACACAGACAGGCCCCTAAAATGTCTAGTTGTTGACTTGTTTTACCAATATTTATTGAAATTGTATATGAATTAGGGCCTTATGGGGCCCCTATACCTCCTGGCCCACCCTGCACCCACAGGGTCTACTTCCTTTGTAGTCACCCCCCTGCTTCTGGTACATTTATTACAACATAGCAGGTAGGTGTGGCCTGTCCCATTATTGCTCTAAGCTTAGACAGGAAGAGGGAAACAGGAACAGGAATGAATCATAAGATAATGGCAAAACAGCAGGAATGCCCTTAACCAAAATGGCCACACAAGCAGGTTACTACAATAAGAATAGTCATATCACCTAAAATGATCATATTTATGTTTTGCATACTTTTCTTTCACTACAGTCATTATAAGTCAGCATTATATTTCTCAGCCATTTGTAAGAACTTCCAATCTTGAACCAGTAGTGTTTAACAGCAGCTCTTTTAGGAAATGTTTGTTCATGTTTATTACTATGCAGCACAGGGGACATAAGAGGCGCCTCTATATCAGGCCACATACTAGGCCTTAGGGATGATGCAGCATGTGGAGCAGAGCTGGAACTTCTCATCTTGTTTGTTATATGGTAATAAGCTTTGTTCTTATTGGTTCAGGAATGTGACTGACAGTGTTGCTTCACAGAATGGTTATTTTATCTGTTTTGTGAAACAAAACTTTCATTTTGTGGAAAGAATTAATCGTTTTTATTTTAAAATCTTGCTTTCTGTCACAAATATCTATTTTGTTATTCAAATCTAGCTTGACATGCACTAGTTAGTTACACTATTATATATTATGTCCAAGTTTTTTTTTTTTTACATAATTCATTCTGAAAGTAACTTTGCACATAAGTGTGTCTGTTACATGGAGGTTATACATTTGTGAGACAGATTGCTTGTTAAACTCATTCTCATTCTGTAATAGAAATAAGTCTTTTGTATATTTTTTTTCTCTGTGTATGGTCACAAATACTTATATACCATGAGAGACATTCATTCTGTGTATAGGGATAGTTTTGTATACAGAATGTATTTGGTACAAACGGCACCCCATAACGTTCAACCTTTTAAGTCTATATATATAACCTGACTAACTGGCAGTTGACCTAGAGGAAGGCAAAAATAGATTTATGTCAGCCGGGAAAACACATAATTTTATATTATTTTACTGGAAACAGCGCAGGTCATGGTGGTTTGACAGGTAATTGCCCATAACAAGCCAAGTAATAAAATTCTAACCAGCATCTCTCTGTAAAGGCCCCCCATACACAGGCTGATAAAAGCTACTGACAGACCAAATCGGCAGCTTATTAGCCCATGTGTGGGGCCCTCCGAAGGCCTTCCCTGATCGATATCTGTCCAAAAGTCTGCCAGATCTCAATTGGGCAGGTTAAAAAATCTCATTGGATTGCGGCTGCATCTGTACATTAGGATGCATTATAATCCAATCATTGGGCCCTAGGGCCCACGATTGGATCAGCCCAATATCGCCAACCTCAATGTCGGCATTTCGTGGAGAGATCCGCTCATTTGGTGACATCGCAGATCTCTTTGTGTATGGCCACCTTTAGACATCATGCATGTGCAGTAGGAGATGCCATAGAGGACCACAACTATTGGAAGGTACCCAGCCCTTATTTATGTTTGCTCCTGTTAGAAGCAGTTCTCTTTTTAGCCTTGGGGAAGCATTAGGGCTTGCTGGAAAGCATCCTAGGGACTGGGGTTTTGGTCCTTGTGATCTTTTTTCCCCTAAGCACATTACCTCAGGTATGAAGTCTTCAGTGTTTCATCATCTGGATCAGGTAGGCACAGTGTTACTGTGGCTTATATGACTGGTTTGTCCTTGATCCATGTGCCTTCCCGGCCTGATTATAACCTGTCCAGCGGCAAATGCTATGTCCCCCCTTCCATGTGCCTATCTGGGCATGTCTAAAAAGTGTCCAGCACCACACTCCTACACCCCTTATGATTTTTAAGGATGGGAGAGGGAGGTGGCAGTTAGCTAAGGTTAATCTGTTGGAATCCAAGGTTTGACTTGGGAAGTGGGGTTAGCAGAATGTTTAGTTAGTGCCTCAACCTTATGGCCTTCATCTCATTTTCCCCTGTACTGGGGTATTATTTTCTTTTCTTTCTTCTGGAGGAATTTAGGTTTCATAGCCAGCTGCCTCCTTCACAAGTCTTTCCCAAGGTTGAGGTAATTTAAAAAAAAATCCTGGGGCCTTTAAACTGCTAGCAGTTAAGAATTAGGCTTAGCTGGGAACCCCATCCTGATGCTGGAGTCTCTTAACTCTTAAGAATGTATAGGCCAGATTGGCCATTGTGGGAACGGTGGCTGTTCTGTACGTTCTATGAGCAATTCTAATGTAATTCTGTGTTCATGCAATGCTAATTTGCATGTTCTTTGAGCAGTGAAAATACAATGTGGATCTGCAGGTTCTCTGAGCAGGAGCTGTAGGTAATTAGGTAATTACTCTGGAGGTCAGTGTCAGGCGCAGTTAATGAGCAGGTAGATCCCACTCCTTCCCTTAGCAGCTCAGCATGATTCTCAGAAGCATCAGGTAAGATACAACTCTGTTCTGTTATTATAAAGTTTTGTTAGTTAAATTAACATGTACTTCTTTTATTCTGCTTTCTGAGTCTAGCTAGGTTAGAAGCTAAGGCAATGCTGTGGCAGAGTAGAACACCATTCAGCCAGTGTATGTGTGTGTGTATATGTGTATTTAGAGCCGGAATGGGAGCACAAAGCATTCTGGGCAAAAAAAAAGCAAAGCAGCCCATATGTAATCACACACACACACATACACACACAGACACACACATACACACATACACAGACACACACAGACACACACACACAGACAAACACAGCCACACACACACAAAGACACACACAGACACACACAGAGACACAGACACACAAATACACAGACACACACACGCAAATACACAGACACACACAAAGGCACACACACACACAGACACACACACACAAATACACAGACACACACAGAGACACACAGAGCAGAGTAGCTGGAACCATTTATAGGACTCACTCAAGGAAGAGTAGTAGATTAATCTTTTTTGCCAGTAAATACTACCCATTATGAAGGGGTGCTGGGAAGACTATAACCAGTATTATTGTGCCTCTCTCACCCGGAATATGAAGTACTCTTTGATTCTGGCCTGATGTGTGGGGTTTTGCACAGTGAGTGAGCGCAGAGACTGCACGGAATAATTAGATGCGGTCCCGAAGGTGCCCCTTTCTGGGCTCAGTTGGACTTCAACGACCCCAACACCTTCAGGTGAAAGAGTGGCTGCCAGGCTGGTATCGGAGTCATTGAGCTGCAGCATGACAGCTAGCGATTCGGCTAAAACAAGTTGGGAGATAGTATACTTCCCCACCGCATCATATCCAGGCTGGAGCTAGTGTCACGTGCCACATGCGGTCTATAGGATCAATTGGGATTCCCGGGTGCTCAGTGTTGAGGGGAAGTTAGAAGTCCGGGAGACTCTTGAGGTACAGGGAGCTGTGCGTGAGCTGCATCTAATCAGACAGTGGGCGGCCCACTTAAATGCAGGGTAGAGTGGGCCCTCGGGCATTTGCCAGAACAGACAGATTACCAGTCCGGGCCTGTGTGCATGTGGATACCGGCTAGTGGGGAATTGGCAGAGAGACTGGCCTCTTGACTCTTTGGCTTTGGCAGAATGCTCTCAGTCTGCATAATGTAATAACCATATATGAATACACAGGTTATACATTTCTTTGGTCCTATTACTTGAACTACTACTACCAAACTGAAGGTATGGGTTAAACAGCTCTGTGATTGGTGTGGCAAGGACTATGGCATTTTCCAGATGGTGACTATACAGCCTCCAGGTTGGTATGTAAGCATTTTAACATAAGTCACTGTTCTATTGACCCCCTGTCATGTTTGTTTTATATAACATTTGAGGCAAGTTATAAGCATGGATTACTCTTGCAAACTAGCCATTTCAGTATCATATGCTTGCTTAACTGGCTTAAATGTGGGAGTCAAGTCAATAATGGTTTACGGGACAGTGCCACGGTAAGTATGACCCAACCAATATATAAATTGTAGATGCATTAAAGGTAGTAACTGATGTAAACATGTATCTTGTCTAAAAGGATTGGCTGAGGCCAATTCTGACTTATACAAAGGCTATGTAGTTATAAAGGATTGACAAGGGTCAATATAGGCATGTGTATACACTGGTTTGAGAGTAGTGGTAAGTTCTGGTTTAAATGCAAATGGCTATACCGCACATATGCACTAATACAGCAGCCAAGCAGCAGATCGTTATACAATTGCTGTATTATAATAGCTGACTTGTAGGCCAAACCATTGGTATATGGTATATATTTATATATGTAGTCCATATTTCTTACATTCAGACTTGGTTGAGGGGTAGTAATCAGCCATGGGGAAGTCACTAATTAGAATAAGTGGTCTATGACTGGACTTTATGCCTGCTTTTCTTGAAAAGAAGTGATATACTGTATCCTGCTTCTAATACTTCTAATAAAGGATTCTAATTCTGCAACAGCCTGAGCCTCAGGCAGATAGCTTATTACTCCTTAGGAGTGGCAAAGGCTCTGTATGTTCTTATGATAAACCAAGGTCTATTCATATAACGGGTATGATATTCATCAGGATTTCTTACTTCGGCTATGTTGGTTCATCTCATTATCTGGCCTCAGTCCAGAAGACAATGGGCACAGCATCACTGCAAATTTAGTTATTTTTGTTTGCACTGGGTTCACTACTGCCTCATGGTTTTAGAGCCCCTGCTAGGAGGTATACCATAGCACAGACCTATCCAGTTTGCCTCAAGTACAATAGGGGACCAATCAGCTCACTGAGGGTATACTCATGGGCCATATTATATTAATGGTTGCCATATAGAGCTGGCTATAAAATTAGGTACACACCATCAATGTGGCTGTAGCTAAGGTCGCAGACCCATTGGGGACTGGGGAAAAAACCCCAGTTTTTATCCAGGTTATTATTCACAGGGTTATTATAGCAAATTATTCTTTCTCTCATGATAACCCTTATTGATGACAGGAGACATGGAATCATGGCATACAGGATTTTTTCTTGTTAACAGTCTATGCTACTTTGTGACTTGCCCTTCAGACTGCCATAGACTGGCCTGGCTAGTTGGGGTTGGTATCCTATTGGTTACCATCTGCACAGGATGTTTACAAAAGTTGTCTCATTGAAATTATACTTTCTGGACCAAGTCGGCAGTGTCTGCCTTTAGGAAAGTACCTGGTTATGTCATGTCTAACTATAGACTTGGACATTCTAGTATAGGTAGTAGGGGTATTCCAATCTAGAACAATAGGTGGATAATTGTATCCCTATATATATATATATCTATATATATATATATAGATATATATATATATATCTCCCCATAGCTAGATTAATTCTGATCTTGGATACTTAGGAATAGTCTCAGTGAACTGTCTATGTTCCAGGCTGGAACCCTAGAATAAGAAAGTAATTCATCTTTAGCAGTATTCTAGTAATACTACCTGGAATCAGTCAATTTCTTCCTTTTTGGTAGACTCATGGGAGCATGCCAAACAGATTTTGGTTCTAGGTCCAATCTATGGGATATTGTAACTTCAATTATGTCCAGGTCAGATCCTTGAAGGCTCAAAAGGACTGTATCCTGGCAAGGTTATACATATCTGCATGTATTACTCTTACCATGCCCACTCCATAGGGCATGCAAATCTTTAATATCCAGATGTTTGACGGAGGATCATGAGCTAATAAGAACAAGTTCAACCCGGACAGGAAGATTGCTTAGGCTGCTGTATGCTCTTAGATACCTCACATGAGAGGTAAGGTATGCCTGCAGTGATGGCAGTCCATCTCAATGAGTTACTTTATGGACCTTTCACTGATAGGGTGCATGGGTTATGGTCCAGGACAAATACAGGTTCCTTAGGTGCCCTCTAGTCTTTAGTTTCAAAGAGACGGGGAGCTCCACTATGTGATCTGTAGCATAAGTAAGTAAATGTAAGTATCTGTATTGTTATACATATCTGGGGCATGTAGAATACTAGTGATTGAATGTTTCTTTCCTCTACTAAGTAATCTTTTGCAGGTACCATGCTTTTGAGCTGTTTAAGCTTCTGAGCACTCTTGTGGTTGGTACATGGTTGGTACAGCTGTCCTGGTAAGTAGTGGGAGTGAGTCTCTGGAGAAGTGTTACTCTCTTTCGGTGGAGTTGGTTCTCTCCTTTCATGTGGAAGTGTCATGCTGGCTTCACACTCCGTATCATTACTTTGGTGTGGGTTCTGCCTCTAAAGAGTCCTGTTTCTTCTTTTTCTCTGGCAGTCCATTTCCTTTGAAGAAATACACAGGTTTTCTACAAGGGGTTTTCTGTTCACCTGTAGAGGTTTCATTCTTTCATTCCAGCTTTATCTGGAATAGATTACACTTGGCCAGGTTTCTTTATGTGGAATAATTACCCTACCATTGGGGATATTAGCTTGCTATGTCCCAATATGTATGATATGGAGTTGTCCAGTGAATGGGAAAAATTGCATCATACTTACCGTGATTTTCCTTTCATTGACAACTCCATGTCATAGTTCCCATCCCTTTTTTGATAGTTTCTAGAAGCTTATTACGAGACACGGGATTGGGGGGTGGGGTTTGACTTTTAAAGCTTTGGGGAGGGTCCTTCTGACGGGAGCACTGGGGTGGGGGCTATCCCATTATGTATGACATGGAGTTGTCCATGAAAGGAAAATTACGGTAAGTATGATACAATTTTCCTATGTTTGGGACACAAAAAGTGTGATGACCTCTAGCCATAGATTAACTGTATGTCTGTAGATTCAGTGTAGACAAATGTTTCCAATGACAAAATCCAGTCTGATATAATTTTAGAGACATTTAGAGGCTAAGATAAGATCCTCAAAGTGCAAAATACAGAGGCAATGGCTTTTTGTCAATCATGTTGCACAAACTGCAACCAGATTTTCATTTTGCCACCCAAGTCATGAAAAGAATTGTCTAATATTGATAAATGAGCCCCCTTCTTAGAGACATCACCATAGTTAAATTCACTGCAAATTTCCACTTTACGTCGCGGGCAAATTTATTGTGAAATTGTGTAAAAAATTTGTCTTGCGTGCGCTCATTTCGGTGTGCGTCAAATTTTTTGCCGTGCAACGGGAGCCGTGGCGCAAAGAGCGCGCGTCAAAAAAAAAGGACGCGCGACAAACGGAATTACTCGTGGTGTTTCTGGTAGAGGTAGAGAGAGCAGGATAGTGAGAGATTTGTGTGTGATTTAGCTAGTGGAGTTTGTGTAGAGAGCTTTTTTTTCTGAGTCAGTGCAAGTGGAGGTTGTGGATTTCAGTTTACTGTTTTCCCTCTTCTGCTTGCCTGCTCACCACCCAATAGCCCTTTTTAGGGCTAACTGTCTTTGTCTTTGTCTGTGCTGGTGTGTGTACTCCTTGTGGGTGCACACTTCTGCTGAGGGGATTTAGTTGAGGGTTTTATTTTTTTCTCCTTTCCTTCCCCGAAATATCCAAACCCCCCCTTATTTATTGTTTTTTTAAGTTTAGTTGTGCCCAATATGACGGGCCGTGGGAGAGGGGTGGTGGTGGGAAGAAGGGTGGGATAGGGAGGGGCGGCTGAGGAAGAGGCCGTGGGCATCTAACCCCAAAACAGCCCAGCCCATGTGCCATACCCAAAATGGGCACTATAGCGCAGCACAAGCTGCCATCACAGCAGCAACAACAACAGCAGCAGCCGCAACAACAACAGCAGCAGCAGCAAATGCCATAGTAGCAGGTGGCTTTGGGTCGCAGTGGGGCAACTGGCACATGTAGGACTGTGCCCGATTTTGCAGCGGGCACCAGTGAGCGGCAGGAGGTGGCATTACCTACTAGCTCAGTGTGGGATGACGCCCCATCGCTCTTATTTGATCTTGAGGTGGACTTGGGCCCAGACACCCAGGATCTTTTTGATGATCAGGCAGGAATGGGGGGGCATTCATGTCTGATGAAGAGGAGGTGGTCATATCACAGCCCACATCAGTAGAGGATATTGGGCAGGGTCCCCTTATGGCAGGGCAGCAAGTTGCTGGTGTGGGGTCAGACACTAACATGCTGGATGTGGGTATCGATGCCATGTATGAGGCAGGGTCTGGTCTAGGGAGGACGATGACAGGGACAGACCCTGGGAGCCGGCTCTGGAGGATAACAGCAGCAGTTCAGGGGGGGAACTGTTTGCTGTTGATGAGGATGAAGAGCCGGCTCCACAAACCACTGCTAGGGGGGGCAGGCAACAGGGCAGCACTGCGCCTCGGTCCAAAGCCTATGGGCGTACGGGTGGGGACCATGCCCAACCCTCCACAGCAGGCAAGGCAGTGGCCCGCACTTCAGCAGTGTGGGCATTTTTCACGTGCCAGGAAGAGGACCAGGCGGTAGCAGTGTGCCAGCTCTGCTGGCAGAAGGTTCGAAGGGGGCAGGCAGGGTCACATATGGGAACATCAGCTTTAAGTTCCCATATGAAACGTCATCACAGGATGACGTGGGAGCAGCACCAAAGTGGCAGGGCACTGGGGCAGCGGTGCTTCCTGTCCACCTCCTCCCATTCCTCAGGGAAGAAGTGCTAGCTCCCCAGACCCTGCAGCAAGGGAAGAGGATTCTGGGGCTCACAGTCGGAGGCAGCCACTGTGTAGCTCAGCCTCTTCTGCAGCCTCCTCAATGCAGCCCCTGTCCTGCCAGGTTTCCCTCCCCCAGTTCCTCACCCGCAAGATGCCTCTCTCCCCCAGCCACCCCCAAGTACAGAGGCTTAATGACTGCCTGGCAAAACTGATGGCTTGCTCTGCCCCTAACTGGCGGATCCCCAGCCGCCATTATTTTTCCAGGAAGACCGTCCCTGCCCTCCACCAGCAGGTGGTGGAGAATGTGTCCCTGTTGCTGGATCAAACACGTGGACCAGCAGGCATGGGCAGGGGAGATACATAACCTACACTGCACACTGGGTCACCCTCATGAGTGCTGGGGAGGGTGCAAGCAGGGGCGCTCCCCTCAGGCTACAGGTGCCTCCCCGTGGGGTACAGGGCAAACCCCACATGCCCACTTCCTCCTCCTCCTCCTCCACTATGGATGAGCCACTCCTGAAGCATCCCCGCAGCTATGCTTCAGTGCAGCACAGGTGATATCAGGCTGTGCTGCAACTCCTCTCCCTGGGTGAGAGGAGTCATACTGCACCTGAGCTCATGGCTGCCTTCCAGACACAGGTGCAGCAGTGGTTCACTCCCTGCCAGCTCCAAGCAGGTAACATTGTTTGCGACAACGGTCACAACCTGCTGGCCACCATCCACCTAGGGCACCTGACCCGCGTGCCTTACTTTGCATATGTCCTCAACCTTGTGGTGCAGCGCTTCCTCAAGAGCTACCAAGGGTTGGGTGACATGCTGGAGAAGGTACGTAGGGTATGAGCCCATTTTCACAGGTCCCCCACCGTCAGTGCGTCTCTGGCACAGATGCAGCGGCAGCATAATCTGCCACCCCAGCGCCTCGTAGAGCAGCGCTGGGCGGACAGCAATTACCTGCTAGAGCACAGTGCCAGGGGTACTCAGGGGGCAGATTTAGGGTGACCTACATTGGTAACTTGCTATGGAAGATCCCAGCAAAACTAGAGAATTCAGGGGCTCACTAACCACATTACCTCAGTCACTGGCTACAGAAGTTGTTCAAAAAGCACAGCAATTAATTCCAGATAATATAATTAATTCCAGATAATATAAATCCTGCAGTGTAACAAACTACAGAACCTGTGAGGCAATGGTTTCTTATTAATAACGGCAAAGAAATTACAAATTATTCCATAAATAGCATACTCACTCATGTACTCCACCCGCACTGCTGCAAAACAGGAGAGAACAGTGTTAGTAAGATTCATGGAAAGAGCTTTATATAAGGGATGCAGAATTCAGCACCACAATGTCAAATATCAAACAATGTACTAGTGAGTATGCTGTCTTACCCTACTGCCTGCTATGTACACTGCCCCTTTGGCACTACATTTAATTCAGTATAACCACTGAACAGAAGGGGCAATGTGCCTCCTTGCAGGCCCAGATTTGTGTAAAGGTCACCAAGGCCTGGGCCTAGGGCGATAGTATTTTAGGGGGTGGCATGCTGCCCAACCAATTTGTTCAAAAAAACAACTGGAGTTGCACAGGAAATACAATCATTATTTAAATTTCCAGTGAGCCAATCCCCATTGCTCTAGTCCCAATTATGAAAAATTCCATGATTAAAGGGGAGGGGACAAGATTAACGAATGGCAGTGGGCCTAGGGGCACCCACTATATAAATCCTGCCCTGCCTCCTTAAGTTTTTCCAAGTCCCTTTATTCTGCTCATTTCCTCTGTCTGTCCTCCCCTCCTCTATTCAAGGCCATTTGGTTGGACACTCTAGCCACCATACACTGGACTCTTCATATTACATTAGCTTTCTGTTGCCACTTCCCTGCCCTATACTCAATAGTGACATTTTGTAATAAAAGGAACCATCTTGTCTTACCTTCCTTTCTTTCGCTTGGCTTATCCAAATAAGTTAGTAAGAAAACCTCACCAGACCATTTTTTGGAAAGTACACATTTTGCAGATTCAAAATGTGCAAATATGTGATTTTGATAGAAGTGTGTGTATTTGGTATATAGGACCCCAAAAGCACACATTTACTGGATTTTAATTGCTTACCTGAGGCCGGTCACTTACCCCCGAGCCAGTGCAGTTTTCAGAGAACAAGAGCACCGGCCTGGAAACTCAGGCAAACATTATTATCACTGACATAAAGATCTGTCCCAACCATTGATTATGCCTTTCCTTCTTCTTTAAAGCTTGTATTTGAATGCATTATTTGCCCCATTTCTTAAATTACCAATATAGGACATAATAAAAATGAATGCCAGGGGATCTTCTGATCTATTTGATGCCCCTCATGCAAAGCATTACCAAAATATGTGGTACTGTATGTAGAGATCTTGAAATATACTTTATACATTTCATGGCGTACATTTCAAATACTGCAAACAAAAGGCAGGCTTACTTATTCACATCAAATAATAACATAGTAAAATAGTAAATTAGGTTGAGAAAAGACACATGTCCATCAAGTTCAACCTTTTAAGTCAATATCCTGTATAACCTGCCTAACTGCCAGTTGATCCAGAAGAAGGCAAAAAAAACACATTTGAAACCTCTCCGATTGGTACAAAATTCATTCACAGTTTCTATTCAGCCTTTGATAAATATGTTCCTTTAAATGTGACAGACAAGGAAATAGACAGAGAAGGAATTTCTCTCTGGACATCTGATAAATTGTTATTTTAAAAACCTTTTTAAAATGACTGTACTTACAAAGTATAATCACAAACAGCGAGATGGACATGGTGGTACCTCTGGCTCATACAGAGTAAGTTCAGTCGCGGAAACCAGTGGTCAGGGTTTCTTCCTCTTCTGCACAAACCCTCTACCTCTTTATTATTTCACACCTTTTTTCCTATAAGGGAAATGACTGGTAGAAACTTCATAGATTCAATAGTTACACAAAAGTTTATCAAGTTCAACCCCTCCTAACAACCCCCCAGTGCTAATATATATATTAGTATGTTTCCTGATCTTTTCTCTGGATATTGTACATACTTTTCTTTGCACAAAACCTGTTGAGTGATGTACTTTGCAGCGCTATTACATTATGTTACCAGCATCCAGACACATGATACAGGGTCAGACTGGGGGCCCAGGGCCCATGGGGGCTGATGTCCTGCAAAAGAACCTTCTGGACCCCCACCACAGTCACATTCCCCCTCCAGGCCCAGGCCTAGGGTGGCAGAAATTCAGGGGTGGCATGCCGCACAGCCAAGTAAGTTGTGCATGCACATATTCAAGATGTGCGCATATACCTGCAGACATGGAGTATGGCGCAAACAGGACTGGACGGGGAGGGTGATGCGGAAGGGCAGGAGAAAGCAAGGGAAGAGAGATGCGTAGGGAGAAGAGGGGGGGAGGGGAAAGCAAGGGAAGAGAGACGCGGAAGGAGAAGGGGAGGGTGAGGGGAAAGCAAGGGAAGAGAGACGTGGAAGGAGAAGTAAGGGAGTTGAGGAAGGGGACGGGAAAGCAAGGGAAGAGAGACTGGAGGGAGAAGGGGACGAGGAAGGGGAGGGTAAAGCAAGGGAAAAGACACGTGGAAGGAGAAGGGGAGGGGGATGAGGAAGTGGAGGGGAAAGCAAGGGAAGAGACACGCGGAAGGAGGGGAAAGCAAGGGAAGAGAGACGCGGAAGGAGAAGTGAGGGAGCTGAGGAAGGGGACGGGAAAGCAAGGGAAGAGAGACTGGAAGGAGAAGGGGAGGGGGGCGAGGAAGGGGAGGGTAAAGCAAGGGAAGAGACACACGGAAGGAGACGGGGAGGGGGACAAGGAGGGGGAGGGGAAAGCAAGGGAAGAGACACGCGGAAGGAGAAGGGGGGACAAGGAGGGGGAGGGGAAAGCAAGGGAAGCAACACGTGGAAGGAGAAGGGGACAAGGAGGGAGAGGGGAAAGCAAGGGAAGAGACACGCGGAAGGAGAGGGGGAGGGGAAAGCAAGGGAAGAGACACACGGAAGGAGATGGGGAGGGGGATGGGAAAGCAAGGAAAGAGAGACGCGGAAGGAGAATAGGAGGGGGATGAGGAAGGGGAGAGTAAAGCAAGGGAAGAGACACGCGGAAGGAGAAGGGCAGGGGAAAGCAAGGGAAGAGACACGCGGAAGGAGGGGAAAGCAAGGGAAGAGAGACGCGGAAGGAGAAGTAAGGGAGTTGAGGAAGGGGACAGGAAAGCAAGGGAAGAGAGACTGGAAGGAGAAGGGGAGGAGAATGAGGAGGGGGGTAAAGCAAGGGAAGAAACACGCGGAAGGAGAAGGGGAGGGGGACGAGGAGGGGGAGGGGAAAGCAATGGAAGAGACACACAGAAGGAGAAGGGGAGGGGAAAGCAAGGGAAGAGACGTGCGGAAGGAGAAGGGGACGAGGAGGGAGAGGGGAAAGCAAGGGAAGAATCACGCAGAAGGAGAAGGGGAGGGGAGGGGAAAGCAAGGGAAGAGAGACACAGAAGGAGAATAGGAGGGGATGAGGAAGGGGAGGGGAAAGCAAGGGAAAAGAGATGCGGAAGGGGAGGGGGATAAGGAGGGGGAGGGGAAAGCAAGGGAAGAGAGACACGGAAGGAGAAGGGGATAAGGAAGGGGAGGGGAAAGCAAGGGAAGAGACATGCAGAAGGAGAAGGGGAGGGGGAAGAGGAGAGGAGAGGGAGGGGAAGCAAGGGAAGAGAGACGTGGAAGGAGAAGGGGAGGGGGTTGAGGAAGGGGACAGGAAAGCAAGGGAAGAGAAACGCAGAAGAAGAAGGGAGGGGGACAAGGAAGGGGAGGGGGACGCAAGGGAAGAGAGAGAAGCTGATGGAAAAGAGGATGGGTACACAGACAGAGAGGGGGAGGCATGGGGGGCGATGAGCGGAGATGGCTCAGAGGCACCCCATTTGTAAGTCTGGGCCTGAACCCCCCCTCATGCGAACACACATGCAAGTACAGAGAAAGCATCCAGAGAAAGTGGTTGGAGGCAGCAAGAACAGGGAGCAGGTCTGGACCAGGAATGGGTGAGTTTTTTCACCTTGTTTTGCTGCAGAAATGACGCCCAGAGACTTGAATGGTGTTGCGAGTCAAAAAAATGACTTGCGTCAATTTTTTTTATTTTTGGTGAAGCGAAACGGGTCAAATTCGCCCATCCCTAGTCTGGACCATTGGATCCCATGAGAGCCGGTCCCACTAGATTTTTTCCTGTTGTCCTGATGGCCCAGTCCAACCCTGAGACAATATATTTTTGTGTGAGTGCTTTGGGACTATGGAAAATGAAACGGGAGAATAAGAAGAAAAATCAAAATAAATCAATTACAAACATAATATGCAGGGCCGGATTTACATAGCGGACGCCCCTAGGCCCACTGCCATTTGTCGCCCCTGTCCCCTCCCCTTTATTAGTGCAAATTTTCATGGAGATTGTATCTCCTGTGCATCCCCAGTGTTTTTGAACCAATGTGGGTGTGGTTGGGCAGCATGCCGCCCCCCTAAAATCCTGCCGCCCTAGGCCCGGGCCTAGGTGGCCTTCCCACAAATCCAGGCCTGATAATATGTCATGTGCTGTTTGTCAGTGAAGATAGAATTCTTGTCCCAAAGTAATTCTCACATTAATGTCATCACCTATAGGAGAGAATGATTGCAAATCTCTCAATGTTATAACACCTACCCAGGACATGAAGAAACAATTAATGTCCAAGCAGAATTGGAGTTGAGCAAACTGTTGTTTAATATAGGAACTATCTGTTCTGCAAAAAACAAGACAAATTTAAAGACTCATTAAGACCATGTGGTGTATTTAACCGATAAATCTACTCCGCTTCCTTCCTCAGTAGAAGTGTATTTCTATTTATTCCACCAACTGTGTTAATGATTTGTCCAATCCCCATAAATCTCAATGATAAAACTCTGTTTTCTAAAGGCAAACGAGAAGCCATTGGGAAG
>CM076686.1:4150814-4260814 GCA_038501925.1 Xenopus petersii | reverse complement strand
GATCTGGGACCCTGAGGCCCCAGAGTAGCTTCTGATGCACTCCAAAACCCTTCCCTCCTCCTCAGGTTTTGATATTACTAAAGTGACATCATCCGCGTAGGCTATGGACTTAAAGACTTGACCCGACGGAAACGGAACACCCTCAAGCCCACAACTCTGCAATCCTCTTAGGAATGGATCTATCGCAAAAACATACAGAAGTGGACTCAAAGGACATCCCTGTCTCACACCGGCTCTTACCCAAAAATCTTCGCCTTTCCAACCATTAATCAATGGGAAGCTCTTTGCCCCTTCATACAAAACTTTGATCCACTGTATAAATTCTTCCGGAATACCGTATCTGGTCAAAGTAGCCCATAAATACTCGTGGTTGACTTTATCAAAGGCTTTTGCTTGATCTAAAGACAGAAAGTATTTTTCCCATTGCCCTGTTTTACACCTCTCCAGTGCTTCCCTTAGTGAGAGAACTGCTCCAAAGATGTTTCGTCCTTCTATAGAACAAAACTGAGATTCTGAAAGAGAAGATCCAGCCACCTCACCTAGTCTATGTGAGAGAACCCTTGCCAGAATCTTTCTATCACAATTAAGAAGGGCGATTGGCCTCCAATTCTCAATGTGCCTCGAATCCTTCCCCTTCGATATCAGAACCAACGAGGAATAGCGCATGGACGGTGAAAGGTGTTTTTCCATTAAACAGGCATTAAAGACTATAGCTAACACTGGAGCAAGATCTTCCTTGAAAGTGGTATAGAATTCCGCAGTGAGCCCATCCGGTCCAGGAGCCTTTTTTTTTTGCTGTTTATCAATGGCCTGTAGCACCTCTTCCTCTGTTATTTCTGATATCAACGGGGAACAGTCCAAATCTCCAGTATCCAAAACTGGGGTTGCCCTTAGGAAATCATGGATCCTGTCCCTTTCCAAAACTTTTTCTTTGTACAAGTCAGCATAGTAAGCCTCTACTACTCCCAGGATACCCTCCCTAGATACTTCTAATTTACCCTGGGAATCATAGAGGCCCCCGACCGACTTTTTCTTAATAGTCTCCTTACAGTTTCGGCAAGGGTCCGGGGACCGTGAAGTCCCATAGTCCCTCTCCAAAACCAGGGACCTAAGCCGGTCGTACTGATGCTGCCTCAACAAGTACTTGAGTCGGTTCACTTTTCCTCCCTCCTCCCCTTTCGAAATACAGATCTCAAGTTTCCTTCTCAAGGATTGACTCTCTTTTTCTTTAACCCTCCCTTTTTTAAAAGAGGCAGATGTGAAAAAGGTTCGAAAAGAATCCTTAGCCGAGTCCCACCAATCCGCAACTGAGTCAAAAAAATCCAATCTCGATAGCTGAAGTTTAAGAAAGTTCTTAAACCTAAATTTAACTTCTTCATCTTCAAGTATGTCCTTTCCTATTCTCCATAGGCCCTTTCCTGATCCTGAGTTTCCTGACAGACCATAGTGAAATGAAAGAGCTAGATGATCCGAAAATTCCACCACTTGTTCTTTAAATTTTGAAAAAACTTCTCCTTTTTTTATGAAGATAAAATCTATTCTACTACTTCTGGGCCCACATCTATAAGTGTGACAACTTTCTCTACCATTAGAAGTGGCTAAATCTTGTAAGCCTGCATCCTCAATTAATTGGTTAAAGAAAAGACTCTCATATTTATTTATCTTCCCTGCTCTGTCTTTTTCTCCCAGTACTTGATTGAAGTCTCCTGCAAAGATTACTGGTAGTGAGGTAAATAAGTAAGGCTTAATATTATTCAATAACGTTCTCCTGTCAGAGATTGCCTGAGGCCCATATAGATTTATGAGTCGTATTAGCTTCCCTTTTAGTTCCACATCCACCATCAGACACCTTCCTATCTGGATATCGACTATTTTTTTGACTACAAATGGTTTATTTCCCTTAAATAAGATGGCGACTCCACCCGCTGGTTCTGTTGCTATAGACCACAATGACAACCCTTCTCTCCAATCCCTTTTAGCCATATTAATCTCATTCACACATGTGAGTCGGGTTTCCTGGAGAAAGACAATGTCTGCCGTTGTCTCTTTTAAACATTCATAGACTAGAAATCTTTTTTTCCAATTCTTTATGCTGCAAGAATTTGCAGTAAGAAATTCAATCGACAGATCCATTTTTTTTTGTCTTTTTCTTTGAAACTCCACTTTCCTCTCCTACTCTTTTGACTTGGACTCTTGTTCCTAAGTCTGTCTCCATTTCTTCTTCTTCTATAGACTCCCATTCTAAATCCAAAGCTACATCTTCTTGTTCTTTTTCTATTTTACTTTTTTTCCTACTAGTATCTGGTGTTGGGTTTTTTCGTTTTTCTCTCTCTTCTTCCTCCTCCATTCTTTCTATTTCCTCTGCTTTTTCTACCATTTCTCCCCATGTACTTTCGCCTAGTACTTTGTACCTGTTTTGGTTCTTTATGGCAGTTTTCCCTCTTATGTCTTTCTTTTTTTTACTCTTTCCTTTTTTTTCCTCTCTCCCTACAGTTATCCACTCCCTCTCCCCCATCCCCTCCTCTCTTGTGTGGGCGCTTGATGTTTCTTCTCTAACTGGATGGGCTCTATCTGTCTGGATTTCTACCTGTTCTTGAATGGGGTTTGGAGTCTCACTCGGCATATCATCCCTTAGTTGCTCTTCTATATTGGGAATGGATTTCTGGATGTTTCTCCATGCTTCAGGGCAGTTTCTATAAGCATGTCCTGTTTTGAGACACAAATTACATTTTATCTCTTTCTCACAATCTTTGCTAATATGGCCTATTTCTCCACAAAAAGCACATTTTTTTATATTACATTTCCCAGCTAAGTGGAACTTAGATCCGCATTTAAAACAGAGTTTGGGTTGCCCGACATAATAACATACTCCTCTATCTTTCCCAATGAAAAATGAAGTTGGTAAGTGTTTTTGGTAATATCCTTCTGTATGAAGCTTTACTTGTACCTTGTAACCCCCTATCCAGAAGTCCTCCTCATCATAGATTTTAGTTAAAGGAGATAACACAGTGCATTGCCTTTTCAACCAAATGAGGATGTCTTCTGGATGTACGGTTTCATTCTTCATTAAAATTGTTATATTTTTTAACTCTGGTTTAGAAATGGGACTGACTTTGAAATCTTGCCACTCTTTGGCTGTTTTTTTTAAACCATATTGTCTCCAAAATTCTTCTAAACCATGTGGTAGCTTGAAGCTCAAGTCATATTCTATATCTGATATGCCTATCATTGCATATACATCTTCTGCAGTGAAACCTAAAGTTTGTTTAACCAAGTTTCTGGCTATGAATCTTCTGCCTGGGAAATCTTCTCTTTCTCCTTCCCACTTTATTTTAACTGCATTTTTTCTTTTCCCATATTCATCCTGTTCTTCAACCTGCACCTGATCTGACTCTTCTGTGCCTCTATTATCTGTAGCAGGAACCTGTACATTTCCACTCCTTACTTTCCCTTTAACTGCCTGGCTGTATAAAATCCCTTTACCTGCTGTACTCAATGCGCCATGTGTAGCTGAAGTATTTGGGGACTTGTCAGACTGTATGGAAACATTTCCTAACACATTTAAAGGGTTAACTGTATTTTTTGAGCTATGATCAGACTGTGCAGGTTTAGTAGAAATATCAGACTGTTTAGAAGAATTAGCAGAAGAAATATCAGACTGTTTAGCAGGATTAGCAGAAAAAGATTTACTATTCTGTACAGAAGACTTGTCCCGTTTATTATCAGAGATATCAGACTGTTTAGAGGTGTTATGTGACTGTACATAAGAAGAAGATACAGAAGGTTTGTTAGACTTTGAATAAAGAAAATCACTAAACTGCTTGTGGAAAGATTCAGCAGACTGAGAGGGAGAAATAACAGAGGGTGTGTCCAGCTGATCAGAGGAGAGACTAATTGATTGAGAGAGACAATCAAGCTGATGTAAATGAGTATCCCCTCCCCCCACTGCTGCAGCACAAACACTAGCAGAGTCTGCAATACAAACATTTCTCTGCTTTACCAACATCTCCTTTTGCAGCTTTTCTCCAGACACACAGGTAATATTCTCTTTTAATAATTGGGAAATGTTAAAAAGTCTCTCTGCTGCAACATTTCCTCCCCCACTTTTCATTTCTTCAAAACGTTTTTTGTTGTTATACAATTCTTTCCAGGGTTCTATAACATCTAATATAACATTGATTTGTTGATCAACCTCCTGTAAATCTTTATTCAGATAGGCTAAATTGCTAATGGCATCAGTCCTGTGTTGTCCTTTCAGTGATCTCAAGTCTTTAATGAGCACGTCTATACCTTTAGTAAGAGCAGTCTGTTTTGTTTCTAAACACTTTAATTCATTTAGTGCTCCAATGATTCTGTCATACTCTATAACTAATCCAGTGTTAGTACTTTTATCAGAGTCTTTTTCCATCACTGTCCCAAATGAATCTTTTTTCTTATCCTCCATATTGGAGTTTTGTCCCAACAACATTTCTTCCTTCCCCATTGATATGACAGTGTCTGTGCCTCCTTTCCCCCTCATACAAACAGTCCCATCCATGTTAGGTAAGTCAGCACTCACCCATTGATCAGCCCCTGCATCAGCTCTTCCATTCTGGCCAGCCTGTGTTTCCAGCACTTGCTCAGCCACTTGACATGCGACAAACTCGGCCGAATCCTCCATTTCCTGGACTGTATCCAAGTCTTTTGATACTTTAGCTTTCGTCACTGGGATCTCACTGGGTTCCGCGTCGGAAGTCTTCGCATCAGCGCCACAGCTCCCTGTAGTCACTCCTGCGCCTACCTCCGGCTTAGGATGTCTTCCAGTGTCCTCCTCAGCTTCATCCGACGAAAAAGAGTTACACGCTGGTAACTGGCGTTTCATTTGCTTTTCTTTCTTTGCGCTCCTGGTACGGTTCGTGGTTTGGGCCGCCATTTTAGATTCAGCAGCACGCCTTCCACTTCCCAAACGGCATCTTTCACCCGCAGGGGCTGCTTCTCCTCTCTTTCCCATCTCTGTACCGATCAGGCAGAGGAGGTAAAATAAAAAAAATTCTTCCAAAAAAAGGTGTCAAAAAGTTTTCAACAAAAGCACTGGGGGAAAAGAAAAAAAAGGGGGGAATCTATTGCTGGGACTATCTCTCCCAGGACCCGCAAGGGCCTGGGAGAACACACGTTCTTGCAGCACACTCAAAAACACAACCTCACAGTATGAGGGTATAGCTTATTGTGTGCCCAGAACATTCCTTCTCTGTATATTTGTATTTATACATATGGGAGGAGGAGGTGCCATATTGATTCCCTTAGACAGTACAGTATGAGGGTATAGCTTATTGTGTGCTCAGAACATTCCTTCTCTGTATATTTGTATTTATACATATGGGAGGAGGAGGTGCCATATTGATTCCCTTAGACAGTACAGTATGAGGGTATAGCTTATTGTGTGCCCAGAACATTCCTTCTCTGTATATTTGTATTTATACATATGGGAGGAGGAGGTGCCATATTGATTCCCTTAGACAGTACAGTATGAGGGTATAGCTTATTGTGTGCCCAGAACATTCCTTCTCTGTATATTTGTATTTATACGTATGGGAGGGAGGTACCATAGACAGTAGAGAACGGGGGTAGAGCTCACTGTAGACACAGAACATTCCATGCTTGTATTTAGGTACATATGTTCGGTTGCTCGAGGCTTATCTCGTTACCAGGTGAGAGAGTCTCACACGTTCATTAGAAGGAGGTCAGTAGAACAAAGGTATCAGAGAAGACGAGCTGAACCACAGTCAGTGCCGGGGGGGGGTTAGTTTGGGAATTTAGTTGCAGGTCGACCAATCAGCAAGTTGCTGTAATTGGCAATTTTCTACCAGGGATAGACACAATGAAGCAGTTGGGATAAAAAAAAACAAGGATCCCACTGGTTTATTGTCATTTCCATGGGGCTTTAACCCCCCGGCTGGTTGGTAGGGTCGCTGACTCCATATAGGGGCTGGTTGATATGAGGATGAATATTAGGTTGTCTTCCCGTTAGATTGATGCAGGCTATAAATAAAATAACACAACTCATAAAAACATTTATACTCGTTGCCGATCAATCGCTTGTGTAGCCGACGGGCAATAAAAAGGAACTGGCTGTTTTATTCACAGACTGTCACACTGCCAGCTTAATAAATCTTATCAGCGACTCTGCAAATTCCCTGAGTCATGTGATTTGCTCAGACTTCACTAAACAGCACCTTGCAATGCCGGCTACCAACCTGAGGGAATGGACCGGCAACCTGATGTCAAAATGGCCCCCATAGATTTCACTAAAACTCCTCCGACAATGATAACAAAAGACTATGGGGGGGGGGTTGAGCCCCTTCGTGACTTGTTTTTAGACTGGAAAATGTGGCGCTCAAATATTCTTAATCCTAATCCACCCTTGAATAATAAAGGACAAGTAACAGTAACGGTCTAAAATTATTTGTTTTCCTATGAATTATTTTGTAACATTGATGCTGGTACAAAACCAATTAAAGGGGTTATTCACCTTTAAATTCACTTTTATTATTATGTTATAGAATGGCTAATTCTAAGCAACTTTTCAATTGGTCTTCATTATTTATTTTGTTATAGTTTTTTTTTATTATTTCCCTTTGTCTTCTGACTCTTTCCGGTTTTCACATGTGGGTCACCGACCCCATCAAAAAAAACAAATGCTTGATAAGGCTACAAATGTACATGTGCATGGTTGCTAGAGTAATTTGGGCCCTAGCAACCAGACTGCTGAAATTGCAAACTGGAGAGCTGCTGAATAAAAAGCTAAATAACTCAATAACTACAAATAATAAAAAATGAAAACCAATTGCAAATTGTCTCCGAATATCGCTCTCTACATCATACATACCCCCAATGTAATAAAAGGCACTAAGTTTTCCCATAGCAGCCAATACGATGTTTGCTTTTAAACAGGAGATCAGTAAATTCTACCTGCTGATCTCTTCCCAATTCCCTAACTTACACTGATCTCTGATTGGCCAGATGAACATGGTGGATTTAGACCTGCACATCACCCAGCCAGACTGGATTCCCACCATGTACTCTTTGTTTGAAGACGACAGCAGCAGGAGCACGGGGTCACCCAACACCCCAACGTTGAAGGCCAGCGAGAGTGAGGACTACGACCCAGATGGAGAGGAGAAGCTGTGCTCTGTGTGTGGGGACAAGGCCAATGGCTACCACTTCCATGTTCTCACCTGTGAAGGCTGCAAAGGGTTCTTCAGGTGAGAACTTGTGTTGGGTTTTGGGTCATCTCCTTGATATAAGGACTGCAGTACCTTCTATAGCCAGAGAGGGCATCTGTTCCAACCGAGCGTTGCAGTACCACTTTCCACCACAGAGGGCACAATGCTTACATGAGCAGAGACAGTACCACAGAGGGGGCACAATTGTTACACCAGGGGCAGTACCACTCACAGCCAGAGAGAGGGGACACAATGCTTCCCCCGTCAGAAACTGAAGGCAGGACCAATCATGACCAGAGAGGGCAGAGTGCAACTAAGGCCAGAAAGAGTGACTGTACCACTTACATGCAAAGAGGGCGGTGAGATCAATCTTAGAAAAATGAGATTCCAGAAAGAAGGGACAATAAGGGAAACAGTAAAGGGAAAGTAAGAAGGAGAGGTTTATTGCTCTCACTCCCTGTGATGCTACTGACAAAGTTCTATCCAGTCTCCATTGAATACTATTGTACAGGAGCAGCATCCTCCCTTAGCCATATATTTGGGATCCCAGAGAGAGAGAGAGATACAATCATTTACCAGTAGGTGGCGCTATATAGCTATTTCATTTCCTTCACTCGATAGGGCACTTTTGGGAAAGCTCCTCTAGGACAATTCTTTAGACTAGAGAGAGAGAGAGAGAGAACTGCATCTTCCAGCTGGAAACTGTAGTTCCACAACAACAACAGCTTGACAGCTCAACAACCCCAATATAATGCATCTGATGTCTTCTTATTCTCCACAGACGTTCCGTTAGCAAAGGGCTTCACTTTACTTGCCCCTTCAACCGCACCTGTGCCATTACCAAAGCCAAGCGGCGGCGATGCCAGGCCTGCAGACTGCAGAAGTGCTTGAGCGTGGGCATGAGGAAAGACAGTAAGTGAGCGTGGGCATGAGGAAAGATAATAAGTGAGCGTGGGCATGAGGAGAGACAGTAAGTGAGCGTGGGCATGAGGAGAGACAGTAAGTGAGCGTGGGCATGAGGAAAGACAGTAAGTGAGCGTGGGCATGAGGAAAGACAGTAAGTGAGCGTGGGCATGAGGAAAGACAGTAAGTGAGCGTGGGCATGAGGAAAGACAGTAAGTGAGCGTGGGCATGAGGAAAGACAGTAAGTGAGGGTGGGCATGAGGAAAGACAGTAAGTGAGCGTGGGCATGAGGAGAGACAGTAAGTGAGCGTGGGCATGAGGAAAGACAGTAAGTGAGCGTGGGCATGAGGAAAGACAGTAAGTGAGCGTGGGCATGAGGAAAGACAGTAAGTGAGCGTGGGCATGAGGAAAGACAGTAAGTGAGCGTGGGCATGAGGAAAGACAGTAAGTGAGCGTGGGCATGAGGAGAGACAGTAAGTGAGCGTGGGCATGAGGAAAGACAGTAAGTGAGCGTGGGCATGAGGAAAGACAGTAAGTGAGCGTGGGCATGAGGAAAGACAGTAAGTGAGCGTGGGCATGAGGAAAGACAGTAAGTGAGCGTGGGCATGAGGAAAGACAGTAAGTGAGCGTGGGCATGAGGAAAGACAGTAAGTGAGCGTGGGCATGAGGAGAGACAGTAAGTGAGCGTGGGCATGAGGAAAGACAGTAAGTGAGCGTGGGCATGAGGAAAGACAGTAAGTGAGCGTGGGCATGAGGAAAGACAGTAAGTGAGCGTGGGCATGAGGAAAGACAGTAAGTGAGCGTGGGCATGAGGAAAGACAGTAAGTGAGCGTGGGCATGAGGAGAGACAGTAAGTGAGCGTGGGCATGAGGAGAGACAGTAAGTGAGCGTGGGCATGAGGAAAGACAGTAAGTGAGCGTGGGCATGAGGAAAGACAGTAAGTGAGCGTGGGCATGAGGAAAGATAATAATTGAGCGTGGGCATGAGGAAAGACAGTAAGTGAGCCCGGGCATAAGGAAAGACAGTAAGTGAGCGTGGGCATGAGGAAAGACAGTAAGTGAGCGTGGGCATGAGGAAAGACAGTAAGTGAGCGTGGGCATGAGGAAAGACAGTAAGTGAGTGTGGGCATGAGCAAAGACAGTAAGTGAGCGTGGGCATGAGGAGAGACAGTAAGTGAGCGTGGGCATGAGGAAAGACAGTGAGCGTGGGCATGAGGAAAGACAGTAAGTGAGTGTGGGCATGAGGAAAGACAGTAAGTGAGCGTGGGCATGAGGAAAGACAGTAAGTGAGTGTGGGCATGAGGAAAGACAGTAAGTGTTCTCTCTGTTGCCCATCATGCACATGTAAAGTAGGCCCGGCTAATAGAGCGCCTGGCAGGGAACCTTTAACCCGAGGCCATGGCTAATAGACTTGACTCCCTCCCTCGATGCTCAAGTCCATTAGACTCAGGAATCGATTGCAGAGAGTGAGTGAAGCCCCCGTGTCCCAGAAGCCTTTGCTGCAAGCCGGGGGGGGACACTAATAGACTATAACACATGCAGCTCCAGGGCCAGTGTAGTGATAATTATGTCTCATCCAAAGAGATCAGTCTGGGGCCCTATCAATCTTCTGGAGGGCCACATTTGAGGGCTGTGTTCCAGCCTTGGTGTAACCAATTGCCTCAGCTCTTTAATGCTCTGAAATATTCCGGAATAAATCTATAAATAAGTTCAACCCCCCCCAACCCTTCCTCGTCCCCCCCTCCCACACTCTTCCTCGCTCCCCCTTCCACCTCCCCATTGATCTTTACACCACTGGCTCATTTCATGCAGTTTCAATGGGGGGGGGGAAGGGATAAATGAAATATGAAGGATGTGGAGCACAGAGATGGGGGCCCTTATTATACACAGGAACAATCCAGGAGCCCCCTCTATTATAAGCACTGGCCTCATTTGGTTATCCCCCCCCCCCCCCCCCGTTATATTAATATCAGCTCAATATACACAGAGCCAAGCCCTGGAGTATAAGGATTATTATGCCCCACTGCTGTACTTATACATATGACGGACCCCTAGTCCCCCCCTCCCCACTCACAAGCATGGGATGACAGCTGGGCTATACATGTGACAGTCAGACTCTTATATAAAGGGAAACTAATCCTGCTGTGTGCCTTAAGCTCTGATCCTTATTATCCCTGCCACAAAGCAAGGCGGTGCTGCTGTTCAATACCAGACAGGAAGTGGTGGAAGTCACTTGTACCAGGAAATTCCCTCCTTACTGTTTCCTTTCCCAAGTGAACTTCCCAAACTTTTTCTACTCTTATTTAAATCAATCCCAGCACCTTTGTCTCCCATCAGCTCTTACACAACAGTCAGAAAGACAAAGGTGCTGGGAGTTGTATTTGAGCAACAAGAGGTGCCAGAGTCAGGGGGTGGCACACAGTGGGCATGGTTTGCAGCAGAGACAAATGATTGGGCACACAAACTATACATAAAGGGGGGGCTCATGTCTGCTCTGGGAGCCGAGGGGTTAAACTGCTATAACTGGTCCTTATCACTCGTTATACAGGGAATCGCTTAATTAAGGAACAAATTACAGACACTGATTGGCTATTGAGCAGCGAAGGCAAATGTCAGAAAAAATCGATTGATTCCTTTATTCCACTGATATTCACAGAGTTCTGTTACTGGCACCAGCTCAGACTCAGTCTGTATCACTATCACTGGTACCAACTGGGAGAGACTGAAGCACAGTGAGTGTGAGAGACTGGAGCACAGTGAGTGTGAGAGACTGAAGCACAGTGAGTGTGAGAGACTGGAGCACAGTGAGTGTGAGAGACTGGGGCACAGTGAGTGTGAGAGACTGGAGCACAGTGAGTGTGAGAGACTGGGGCACAGTGAGTGTGAGAGACTGGGGCACAGTGAGTGTGAGAGACTGGAGCACAGTGAGTGTGAGAGACTGGAGCACAGTGAGTGTGAGAGACTGGAGCACAGTGAGTGTGAGAGACTGGAGCACAGTGAGTGTGAGAGACTGGGGCACAGTGAGTGTGAGAGACTGGGGCACAGTGAGTGTGAGAGACTGGGGCACAGTGAGTGTGAGAGACTGGAGCACAGTGAGTGTGAGAGACTGGGGCACAGTGAGTGTGAGGGACTGGGACACAGTGAATGTGAGAGACTGGAGCACAGTGAGTGTGAGAGACTGGGGCACAGTGAGTGTGAGGGACTGGAGCACAGTGAGTGTGAGGGACTGGAGCACAGTGAGTGTGAGAGACTGGGGCACAGTGAGTGTGAGAGACTGGGGTACAGTGAGTGTGAGAGACTGGGGTACAGTGAGTGTGAGAGACTGGAGCACAGTGAGTGTGAGAGACTGGAGCACAGTGAGTGTGATAGACTGGGGTACAGTGAGTGTGAGAGACTGGGGTACAGTGAGTGTGAGAGACTGGAGCACAGTGAGTGTGAGAGACTGGAGCACAGTGAGTGTGAGAGACTGGGGCACAGTGAGTGTGAGAGACTGGAGCACAGTGAGTGTGAGAGACTGGGGCACAGTGAGTGTGAGAGACTGGAGCACAGTGAGTGTGAGAGACTGGGGCACAGTGAGTGTGAGGGACTGGGACACAGTGAGTGTGAGGGACTGGAGCACAGTGAGTGTGAGAGACTGGGGCACAGTGAGTGTGAGAGACTGGGGCACAGTGAGTGTGAGAGACTGGAGCACAGTGAGTGTGAGGGACTGGAGCACAGTGAGTGTGAGGGACTGGGGCACAGTGAGTGTGAGGGACTGGGGCACAGTGAGTGTGAGAGACTGGAGCACAGTGAGTGTGAGAGACTGGAGCACAGTGAGTGTGAGAGACTGGGGCACAGTGAGTGTGAGAGACTGGAGCACAGTGAGTGTGAGAGACTGGGGCACAGTGAGTGTGTGAGACTGGGGCACAGTGAGTGTGAGAGACTGGGGCACAGTGAGTGTGCGAGACTGGGGTACAATGAGTGTGAGAGACCGGGGCACAGTGAGAGGGAAGGGGAGTGACTCGGGCACAGTTAGTGTGAGAGACTGGAGCACAGTGAGTGTGAGATGTAGGGACCGGGACACAGTGGGGCCCAATTAGAGGGAATGGGAGTGATTGGTTTCCATACAAAGAAACACAGTGTTGGCACCAATGTATTATATTAACCCGTTGCACTGCTTGTGTCCCTAGTGATAATGAGTGAACAGGCACTAGCCCAGCGCCGGGCCCTGAGGAGCAGGAAGAAGCATGAGAGATTGAGCAGGAGGGAGCCGGAGCCAGTCATGGGGTCACTGACGGAGGAGCAGATGAAGTTGGTCTCCCTCCTCACTGAGGCGCACTTCAAACACTTCGACCCCACTCTCTCCAACTTCAAGCATTACCGGGTGAGCTCACGGGGATCCACTGCCTCCACTGAACCCCAATAAGCAAGTGACAAGCACAATGTGTTACACAGGGAATTCAATAAGAGCTAAACCAAACTCCTACACTCAGTAGGCCATGTCTTTATTGGCTTTTTTCTTTATTTTGTTCTGAACTGTCACTCAGTGACCCAAAGTCCTGCCCCGTAGAGTAGGAAACTCCTGGCAACAACACGGAGTTGGCACAGAGAATTCCCCCATCAGGCACCTCCAGCCTAAATGTTTGGCTCTCCTTGTACTGGTTACACATTAGCTACACTGTGCCCTTTAGTACTAACCACTGGCACAAACCCCATGTGTTATTTTCCTTACAAGGCTCTGTAACATTTCCATCCAAATATACAGAGAAGGAATGTTCTGGGCACACAATAAGCTATACCCTCATACTGTACTGTCTAAGGGAATCAATATGGCACCTCCTCCTCCCATATGTATAAATACAAATATACAGAGAAGGAATGTTCTGGGCACACAATAAGCTATACCCTCATACTGTACTGTCTAAGGGAATCAATATGGCACCTCCTCCTCCCATATGTATAAATACAAATATACAGAGAAGGAATGTTCTGGGCACACAATAAGCTATACCCTCATACTGTACTGTCTAAGGGAATCAATATGGCACCTCCTCCTCCCATATGTATAAATACAAATATACAGAGAAGGAATGCTCTGGCCACATAATAAACTATAACACTGAAACTCCAGTCTCTGTTGTTCTGCAGCCCCAGCCCAGGGTGCACCTGTTCGTATACAACAATTACATGATCCCCAGTCCAACGGGGTTACCTACAAGTGGTCTCTTCTCTGATCTGAGCCTGGCGGAGCCCAATCACAAAGACTTGTTGGCCAATCCCCAGCTGACCTCCAGCAGTTCTACGGACGACGATTTGCCGCATTTTGCTGATCTCAGCACTTACATGATCCAGCAGGTCATCCAATTCGCCAAGGAGATTCCAGCTTTCCGGTGAGATTCCCATATTACTGCTGCCACCCAATCCCATGCCTATATCTTGTGTCTCATTATCTATTTAATACAGTTGCTATTGGTGGGCCTATCTACTTCCTTCGATCTGTGCATCAATGAGCTACAGTCACATGACTGGAATATAGTAGAGAGGCCAATGAGTAATGTGAAATAGACCAGAAGGAAAGATACTATGGGCTATGGCACATAAAGTGAACCCATCCTTGTCACCCACCAGGGCTCTACCTATGGAGGATCAGATCTCACTTCTTAAAGGATCGTCCATGGAGGTCGCCCATATTCAGTTCAACCGGGTCTACAACACCGAGACCAATCTCTTTGAGTGTGGAAAACATAAATTCAGCATAAGAGATGGTGTTATAAGTGAGTATCCGCCTACAACTGTAGTTAGTACACCAAATGTACTCTATTGCTCAACATACTAGCAACCTCGAGAGACCTGTAAAGAACCTCTCCACTAGGTAAATAACTCAATTGTACCATGAGCAGGAAGTAAATAAATCAAAGGTCTGAAACTGGGTATGTACTGCGGGGAGAGCCGTGTCTGACCATGGGAAAGAAAGTACAGAGAAAAATAGAGAAGGAAAGGGTTTAGGTTCACTTACTCAGGAGAAGGTTCCTCTCTGACTGTGGGAAAGAGAGCAGGCCCTAAAGAAAGTCGGATCTCTGTAAATGGTATTGGGGCTGGATTGGATTCACTTACACAGAGGTTCTTGCCTGGCCACGATAACTTTTCTTTTCTTTTTTTTGTTTCTTTGCCCCAGCAATTACACCATAACAACATGATAGGTGCCATGAAGTAGGTGGCTGGGGTCTCTTCTGAATGTCACGATCTTTGTGTTTCTCCCCAATTCAGCTGGATTCCAAGAGATGTACCTGGAACCGGTGATGAAGTTTCAGCTCATGTTGAGGAAACTGAATCTCCATGAGGCAGAATATGCTTTAATAGAGGCCCTTTGCCTCTTCGCTCCGGGTAAGCACATCCAATGGACCTTTAGCTATCTGTGGGCATTACTAGCTGTACTATAAAGGGGTTGTTCACCCTTGAGTTAACTTTGAGTATGTGATCCCCAACCAGTAGCTCGCGAGCAACATGTTGCTCACCAACCGCTTGGATGTTGCTCTTAGTGGCCTCAAAGCAGATGCTTATTTTTAAATTCCTGGCTTTTTTGCATAAAAAACCAGATGCAATGCCAAATAGAGACTCATTTAGGCTGCCATCCACATAGGGTCTACCAAATAGCCAATCACAGCCCTTATTTGGCACCCCAAGAACTTTGTGCATGCTCATGTTGCTCCCCAACTCTTTTTATTTTTGAAAGTGTCTCACGGGTAAAAAAGGTCGGGGACCCCTGATGTAGAGCATGATATTCGGAGACATTTTGCAATTGGTTTTTATTTTTTATTATTTGTGGTTTTTTGGGTTATTTAGCTTTTTATGCAGCTGCTCTCCAGATTGCAATCTGGTCCAAATTCCCCTAGCAACCATGCATTGATTTGAATAAGAGACTGGAATATGAATAGGAGAGGAACTGAATAGAAAGATGCAGAGTCAGACTGGGCCTGGTCCGCACCCACATGTGGCTCTTAATGCCGCGACCCCCTTTGTTGAGAAAACTTTGTGCGTGCGCATGTGCACAACCACAGTGCCGTGCTCACAGGGGGGGCCCCGGGCCCGCCAGTCCAACCCTGGAAAGATGAGTAATAGAAAGTAGCAATAACAACAATGTTCAGCTTTACAAAGCATTTGTTTTTAGAGGGGGTCAGTGATCCCCATTTGAAAGTTGGGAAGAGTCAGAAGAATAGGGCAAATAATTCAAAAACTATAAAAAAAAAAAATAGAAAAGTTGCTTACAATTAGCCATTCTATAACATACTAAAAGTTAACTTGAAGGTGAACCACCCCATTCAACAACTGATCTGCTGCTGGTTGGGCAACATCTTGTTCTACTGACACCATATAGGCATACTGTCTCCTTCTAGCCTTATTTTCTCCATCTCACCTGGTCTCCCTCTTGCCTTACTAACTCCATCTCGCCTTTCTGTCTCCATCTTATCCTATCTTGCCCTACTTTCAACTTCTGGTTCTACTGTTGTCATCTTATTGTACTTTCATCTTGCCCTACAGTCACAAGCTTGTTCTACTGTCTTCATCTTGTCCTTCTAGTTCCTTCTTGTCCTTCAGTTTCAATCTTGTTTTCTCGTTTCCAACTTATTGTTTATCTCCTCCTATCATCTTATTGTACTTTCATCTTCCCATTCTGTCACCACCTTGTTCTACTGTCTTCATCTTGTCCTTGTAGTTCCTTCTCGTCCTACAGTCTCAATCTTGTTTTCCTGTCTCTGTCTAATTCTTCATCTCCTCCTATCATGTTATTGTACTTTCATCTTCCCCTACTGTCACAGCCTTGTTCTACTGTCTTCATCTTCTCCTTCTATTTCCTTCTTGTACTTCAGTCTCAACCGTGTCCTACTGTCTTAATCTTATCCTTCTACTGACTTCTTGTCCTACAGTCTCAATTTTGTCCTCCTGTCTCCACCTTGCCCTGCTATGCTCATCTTGCCCTGCTGTGTCTGTCTAGTAGCTCACTGTTTTCTATTCTGATAGACCGTCCAGGTGTGGTGGAACATGATATTATTGACAAGATGCAGGAGAACTTGGCTTTAACCTTGAAATGCCACATGGATCTTCATCACCCACCTCCAGAGAGCAGGTAAAGAAGAGATAATCCTTTGTAGGTAACTGAACATCAAGCAAAATATTATTTTTTTGTTGGTGCTTTCTTTGTTTTTGTTATGATCTGTTACTTTGGTTGGACACTCAACCCCTGTGACATTACACTATTTTCTATATTTTATGTTCTTGCTAAGAGGTTATGGGACAAACAGGATTATATGTAAGAGACAATGGCTTGTAAATAATTAATAAAACTTTTATACAAGCTGCAACAGGAACATTTTCATGCTTAGCTGAGGTTTCACAATATAGTACCTGTGCTTACATTGGTGATTATTTTACCTTATGTCTATCAGTGACCAGTTGCCTATGTGTTTTTGGACAGGTTCCTCTACCCTAAGCTCCTCTCCTTGTTGACCGAACTTCGCACGTTAAATGAAGAGTATACACGTCAGATCCTTCACATTCAGGATATATCTTCTGAAAATGTCACCCCTCTGATGAAAGAGATTCTATTCTAAAATTTGGAGCCTCCCAAACAATAACCACGATTGGGAGGTAACGTCAACAATCATGAGACTGTGGGGGGGGGGAGGGGATAGACTTTACATAGAGATGTCTACAGATGCACAAGAAGTGATGGATCACTCAAAAACTGAATAATCAACATCAACATTATTTTAAGCACTGGTCCTACACAATCATGAAGCCTCATAGAGGACCTGTGAGTGGTAATTCCAAGTGGAACTTTGCACTTACTAAGCCCCTGTGGCGTATCTTTATCTTAGCTTTATAACTACTTTCCTGCGCAATACCAATGAAGGAACTCTCTTTAGGGGTCCAACATGCTAAACCACAGTGTCACTTGAATGAGACCCAGTATGAGCATCGTAAAGTAGCCTCCTCAGAAGCTGATGTGACTTCTCCTCAACCAGCACCTACAGACTGTGCACTGTTGCCAGAATATAGACTAATTTGTTTATATTGCCTGAAATTTTCACTCTTATCAAGTCCAGATCAGCCTTACTTGCAATTGTCTGCAACAATGAGACCAGTCATGGCTGCCCAACTATTTTTGTACTATTTTTTTTACTGCAGTGACACTTTAATAAGAAATACGTTCTTCAGGATGTTTCTATGTAGTTAAAGACGGTGATGACCTACCATGGTGGACTTTTTACAAATATATGTATAACATTTTTAACAATGATCTCAATAACATTAAAAAACTTGGCTGGTCCAGCTGGAAATCAAACCTACTGCACTTTGGCATTGGGGAGCCCAAGCCCCACTTCTAAAAAGAAGACTAGGTTGAATGATCAAGGTGGAACTCTTGATGGATCTTCTCGAAAGCAAGAGAACGCTGCTAGGAACAGTGTTGAATAAGCCTTACGTAGCAGGAAAATACATTTGCTGAATCAGCCATGAAAGTACTTATTAATAAAAAAGAAGTTCTTGGAATAAGTAATGTCTATGTAGCCTTTAAACATCTTCTAATAGCTTGGCTCCTTTGGCCTTTCATTCATTGAGCTGGGCATGGTTCCCATTATCCCTCAGCTGTTTGAATAATGGGCTCATAGAGTAGAGGGTGAGCGTTTTACTCTGATCTTGTGACTAGTAATTACTCATTATCTACTGTACACTTTGCATTTCTCAGCATCTCCCGAAAGTTCCTTTTAATGTAGGAATTGCTGTAGATCTTTATGGAGAATTAGCTGATGGAGGGGTGGTCCTCCAGCCATGTTCACACACACAGCATAAACGTCAGCATATTTTGAGTCTATTCCATGCTGAGGTGGGGTCAGAGTACTAGTTTTGAACACGCACCATAAAGTTATGTAAGCTCCAATGGTCTGGAATGGAGGTCCACATGAATACTGGTATTCCAGGAGAACTGGTGCTGTTCTTGATTTCTGAAAATTCCATGTACCAACACCAGAGATATGTGTGTGTATAGCCAATGAGATACATCCCATGCTGGAGACTGTTTCCAACTCACTCGAGAGTGTGGTTTCTGAAGCAGGGGCTGGTGGGGAGAGAGGGGGAAATCCATCTCGGCCTCAGCACTTTGAGAATTTATGAGGCAATTGCAGCAGAACTGAAGCATGGAGCTGCTGATCCAAAGCAAATGAGATGGTTTTAAAAGGAAAATAGAGTAGTTGCTGACTAAGTAATGCCTGGTGAACTGGACTGGATCTCTAGGCGGGGTTTTAACCGCTGCTGTGCCAAGACGAGACTGCCATGGAATGTATGTACGTGCTCAGAGCTGTCTCACAGGGATGTCTTCATTCCAGCTGACTGACAGCACATTATATTAGAATATTTATCTCATACTAAAAGTGCATTTTAAGGCACGCATATGACTCCTAATGACTCTTAATAATTACATTGTTCTCTAAATAATCTTGTATTAATGCCAGATCATCTGGGCCTGGTACATTTGCATTGCAGATTTCTCTATCTTGCCAGACACACCTATGTCCATGCGTCAGACACCAGCAGCCAGTGACATAGGCATTTCTAAACTTGGCACCCATTGTCTTGTACCTGTTCTACTGCATGGGCATGATGGGACAAGGACAGCAATAGGCATCCACATAACAAAAGCCTGGGCCCTAGTTCCCTTCCCAGAGACTATTATCCACTGTTACTATAGGCACCATCTCTCCCTACTATACCTGCTATCCCACAGTCACACTCCCTTCCCAGAGACTATTATCCACTGTTACTATAGACACCATCTCTCCCTACTATACCTGCTATCCCACATTCACACTCCCTTCCCAGAGACTATTATCCCACTGTTACTATAGGCACCATCTCTTCCTACTATACCTGCTATCCCACAGTCACACTCCCTTCCCAGAGACTATTATCCCACTGTTACTATAGGCACCATCTCTGCCTACTATACCTGTTATCCCACAGTCACACTCGCTTCCCAGAAACTATTATCCACTGTTACTATAGGCACCATCTCTACCTACTATACCTGCTATCCCACAGTCACACTCCCTTCCCAGAGACTATTATCCACTGTTACTATAGACACCATCTCTCCCTACTATACCTGCTATCCCACAGTCACACTCCCTTCCCAGAGACTATTATCCACTGTTACTATAGGCACCATCTCTCCCTACTATACCTGCTATCTCACAGTCACACTCCCTTCCCAGAGACTATTATCCACTATTACTATAGACACCATCTCTCCCTACTATACCTGCTATCCCACAGTCACACTCCCTTCCCAGAGATTATTATCCACTGTTACTATAGGCACCATCTCTCCCTACTATACCTGCTATCTCACAGTCACACTCCCTTCCCAGAGACTATTATCCACTGTTACTATAGACACCATCTCTCCCTACTATACCTGCTATCCCACAGTCACACTCCCTTCCCAGAGACTATTATCCACTGTTACTATAGGCACCATCTCTTCCTACTATACCTGCTATCCCACAGTCACACTCCCTTCCCAGAGACTATTATCCACTATTACTATAGACACCATCTCTCCCTACTATACCTGCTATCCCACAGTCACACTCCCTTCCCAGAGACTATTATCCACTGTTACTATAGGCACCACATCTCCCTACTATACCTGCTATCCCACAGTCACACTCCCTTCCCGGAGACTATTATCCCACTGTTACTATAGGCACCATCTCTTCCTACTATACCTGCTATCCCACAGTCACACTCCCTTCCCAGAGACTATTATCCACTGTTACTATAGACACCATCTCTCCCTACTATACCTGCTATCCCACAGTCACACTCCCTTCCCAGAGACTATTATCCACTATTACTATAGACACCATCTCTCCCTACTATACCTGCTATCCCACAGTCACACTCCCTTCCCAGAGACTATTATCCACTGTTACTATAGGCACCACATCTCCCTACTATACCTGCTATCCCACAGTCACACTCCCTTCCCGGAGACTATTATCCCACTGTTACTATAGGCACCATCTCTTCCTACTATACCTGCTATCCCACAGTCACACTCCCTTCCCAGAGACTATTATCCACTGTTACTATAGACACCATCTCTCCCTACTATACCTGCTATCCCACAGTCACACTCCCTTCCCAGAGACTATTATCCACTATTACTATAGACACCATCTCTCCCTACTATACCTGCTATCCCACAGTCACACTCCCTTCCCAGAGACTATTATCCACTGTTACTATAGACACCATCTCTCCCTACTATACCTGCTATCCCACAGTCACACTCCCTTCCAAGAGACTATTATCCCACTGTTACTATAGGCACCATCTCTACCTACTAAACCTGCTATCCCACAGTCACACTCCCTTCCCAGAGACTATTATCCCACTGTTACTATAGGCACCATCTCTGCCTACTATACCTGTTATCCCACAGTCACACTCGCTTCCCAGAAACTATTATCCACTGTTACTATAGACACCATGTCATGTACAATTTCAAAATATGTTTGAGGAAAACCATCCTTACAGATGTTTGGAAACTAAAAGACTATGAGCAAACTTAGGGGACTGTTCCTGCTAAATTGTGCTTAGTACAGGGAATACCTATGCTGCCATAGTTTTATGGGATCTCCCTGTACAGACTATGAGCAAACTTAGGGGCTGTTCCTGCTGAATTGTGCTTAGTAAAGGGGAATTCCTATGCTGCCATAGATTTATGGGATCTCTCTGTACAAACTATGAGCAAATTTAGGGGTCTGTTCCTGCTGAATTGTGCTTAGTAAAGGGGAATACCTATGCTGCCATAGTTTTATGGGATCTCTCTGTACAGACTATGAGCAAACTTAGGGGGCTGTTCCTGCTGAATTGTGCTTAGTAAAGGGGAATTCCTATGCTGCCATAGATTTATGGGATCTCTCTGTACAAACTATGAGCAAATTTAGGGGACTGTTCCTGCTGAATTGTGCTTTACAATTGTCCTATAACATTTAAAGGAGTCAGTATATACAGAAAGAGCTCTGTATTCCCTACTCTACTATATTAGTATTTACAACAAGGTTTGGGAGTTGTAGTTTAGAAGCACTGGATCACAGTGTTGGACCCATCAACAATGAATTAAAGAGAACAGGTTATGAACCAAGAATAAAAATGCATCAGCAAGAAATTCAAACAAGGAGACAGAGAGTAAGGGAAAGAATATTATTTTTTACAAACAAAAAGAGCAGCACCTGCAGGCATTAGGGAGTACCGCTGCTAATGATTGACTAACACAAGAGGAAGGTTCTGCAGAGATGTAACAATGGAGTAAGTGCAAGGCTGCAGCGCCTCCTAGTGGTGGTGACCAGAGGAACTCGTCCATTCAGTCACCGCTCTCAATATCAGATGATTTTACCCCAATGCTTTATCACAACTCAAGTCAAACTGATGGCAGTTATTTCTGGCAGGAAATATTGGGGGGAATCCAGGGAGGGGTCCCTGAGGGCAGCAAAGGTCACTGTAGGTTTCATGTCCCTGTAATGTCAGCAACGTATTGCACTGCAGAAAGACTAAATGCTGCTGGGTGATTATCAACACCACCACTAGGGGCACCACTTCTCAGCAAAATCAAGTGCTTCTTTTTTTTTTCAGGTACACCTACTATAA
Source organism: Xenopus petersii (assembly GCA_038501925.1). Taxonomy (NCBI): domain Eukaryota; kingdom Metazoa; phylum Chordata; class Amphibia; order Anura; family Pipidae; genus Xenopus; species Xenopus petersii. The sequence goes on along the minus strand of CM076686.1, from coordinate 4,239,021 downwards.
AACTCAAGTTGCTCAGATACAACCTGGTCTGTCATCCTTGTATATCCATAAGCAGGGGTTGCCATACTGCTTGCCTCTCCAGCTAAGAAACAGGAATCGCATCTACTGGCCAGAAAGAGATCATTACCTTCTGCTGAGGCCTGATGAATGCCTCAGATCCTGTAAACAGTATGGCAGCTCCTGTTTTCATGCCTCAACACGGAATGTGCTGGGCATACAATAGCCTGAAGCCTTATACTGTAGTGTCTAAGGGTAACAATATGGCAGCTTCAGTCGATAAATATAAATTCAAACATACAATGAAGGAATGTCCTGGGCACACGGAGACATTATGACAGTTTCAACCTATAGGTACAAAGATGCTGAGAAGGAATGTTCTGGGCACACACTGAACATACTGTACAGTTTTATGAGAGTATAAATAATATAAATCAATATTTGGTGCCTGAAGCCACTGTAGTGTCTAAGGGCAATTATATGGCAGATTCAGTCCATAGGTATCAATTCAATCAATTTACAGAGAAGGAATGTTCTGGGCATACAATAGCCTAAAGCCTTATACTGTAGTGGCTAAGGGCAATTATATGGCAGATTTAGTCCATAGGTATCAATTCAATCATACAGAGAAGGAATGTTCTGGGCATACAATAGCCTAAAGCCTTATACTGTAGTGTCTAAGGGCAATTATATGGCAGATTCAGTCCATAGGTATCAATTCAAACATACAAAGAAGTAATGTCCTGGGCATACAATAGCCTAAAGCCTTATACTGTAGTGTCTAAGGGCAATTATATGGCAGATTGAGTCCATAGGTATCAATTCAATCATACAGAGAAGGAATGTTCTGGGCATACAATAGCCTAAAGCCTTATACTGTAGTGTCTAAGTGCAATTATATGGCAGATTCAGTCCATAGGTATCAATTCAATCATACAGAGAAGGAATGTTCTGGGCATACAATAGCCTAAAGCCTTATACTGTAGTGTCTAAGGGCAATTATATGGCAGATTGAGTCCATAGGTATCAATTCAATCATACAGAGAAGGAATGTTCTGGGCATACAATAGCCTAAAGCCTTATACTGTAGTGTCTAAGGGCAACATTATGGCAGCTTTAGTCCATAAATATCATCATTATCATCATTTATTTATATAGCGCCGACAAGATACTCAGTGCTTTACCTTAGTTATAACAAACAAGGAATAAATGGTGGATAACAAGCAAGGGTTACAGAGTACAATAGGATTAGAGGGCCCTACAAATTAGAGTTTACAAAGTAAAGTTTAGGGGACAATTGAGATATTGGGATTTGAGAAACAATTTTGTGATTTATGATACAGTAATGATTAATTAATTAAGGTACATTGAATAAGCTTCTTTAAACAGGTGGGTCTTCAAGGAGCGCTTGAAAGTTTGGAAATAAGGAGAAAGTCTGACAGCTGGAGGCAGAGAGTTCCAGAGAAAAGCAGAAGCCCGAGAGAAGTCTTGTAGATGAGAATGGGCAGAATTGATCAGAGGAGAAGTGAGGGAAGATCAGAAGCAGAGCGTAGGTTGCGTGAAGGAGAGTATTTGGAGATCAAAGATGAAATATAGGGAGGGGCTTCATTATTAAGGGCCTTGAAAGTATATAAATTCAAACATACAGACAAGGAATGCCCTGGGCACACAGACATTATGACAGTTTCAACCTATAGGTATAAATACAAAGATGCTGAGAAGGAATGTTCTGGGCACACACTGAACATAACCTCATACTGTACAGTTTTAAGGGAGTATAAATGATATAAATCAATATTTGGTGCCTGAAGCCTTATACTGTAGTGTCTAAGGGTAATAATATGGCAGCTTCAGTCCATAGATATAAATTCAGATATCTAGAGAAAGAATGTCCTGGGCACACAATAGCCTAAACCTTCTACTGTAGTGTGAAGGGTAATAATATGGCAACTTCAGTTCATAGGTATACATTCAAATATACAGAAAAGGAATGTTCTGGGCACACTGAGTCATTACGACAGTTTCAACCTATAGGTATAAATACAAAGATACTGAGAAGGAATGTTCTGGGCACACAATGAACATAACCTCATACTGTACAGTTTTTTAAGGGGGTATAAATGATATAAATCAATATTTGGTGCCGGAAGCCTTATACTGTAGTGTCTAAGGGCAATAATATGGCAGCTTCAGTCCATAGATATACATTCAAACATACAAAGGAATGTTCTGGGCACACTGAGACATTATGACAGTTTATAAATACAAAGATACTGAGAAGGAATGTTCTGGGCACACACTGAACATAACCTTATACTGTACAGTTTTCAGGGAGTATAAATAATATAAATTAATATTTGGGTAAAAATCAAGGCCCTGGCTCCTATCGATAAAGACACAGGTGCTGGTTCTGACTCAAACTTTCTACCACCATTACTAGGAAGGAAGCTACAGTCCATAGGCCATTTGGGAGCTGCCTTTTTGCAATACCAACAGGTTCCAAGGTCGAGTGGCCATGGCACAAATTCTGCCTCTTCTCCTCTTGAGAGGCGTGGGGGAGGGTGCAGTCTGTGAATGTATATTTAGGACACTGGGTCACCAGTACAGGGAGACCAGTTATTTCCGCACTAAGAGCGGGGAGTCGGTATCATCCCACCATGATATTAAAGCCACAATGAAACTTGTTCTTCCAGTGGTTCATAAATGCCCCGAGCGCCAGGGTAACAGGCAGCGGGGGCAGTTTTTTCTCCAGGACGCCCCCTACGCACCAACAACTGTCCACTGAGCCTTTAAAAACAACGTTGGCTTTGGGAATGTCCAGGTGGTAGCCAAACGCAAAGGATGTCTCCTGGAGCCTCGTGTTGGCTTCAAACTCCACCCCAATTTGGATCTGCCGCAAGAGAAGGGATTATGGGAATAAGAAAATACGGAACAGATGTGGGAACAGATTCTCATCCGCTAATAACCTGCTGGTGGACAGACAGGGTAACGTTTAACCCCCATATGTAATAAAAGGCAAAAAGTCTGCTCAGGGACAGCAACGCATAGCAACCAATAAGATGCTTGCTTATAAACAGGTGACAAGTAAATAGTACTTGCTGATTGGTTGCTATGGGTTACTGCTCCTGGACAAACTTAGTGCCTTTTATTACATAACCCCAACTGGCTTTTATATGACACGGGCAATGGTTAGCACAAAGGATTATGGGAACTGGAGGCAAGTTGTTTGACCAGCATGCCCTTAGTGTCCTGTACAGTTTTATATTGTGGTGCAAAGGGAGGTAGGAAAGGACTCCATCTTTAAAGGGATACGGTCATGATTTTTATGATGTCGTTTTTATTTCTAAATGACACTTTTTACACTGCAAATAATTTACTCTACAATATAAAATGTCATTCCTGAACCAACAAGTGTATTTAGTTGTAATATTGGTGTGTAGGTGCATCTCAGCTCATTTTGCCTGGTCATGTGATTTCAGAAAGAGCCAGCACTTTAGGATGGAACTGCTTTCTGGCAGCCTGTTGTTTCACCGGTCTCATCTTCGTCTTTTTTAGTCTCGGAACCGGATCAGTCAGAGAGCGAACCGGAGGATCCCAGATACCAGGGCAATTCCAGCGACAGGCACAAGGACAAAGCCAAAGGCAAGAGCTACACCCAGAGGGACCCGGTCTACACCCGCAGTTCCGGCAACAAACCAAAAGAGGGGGACGGCGGAAAAACACCAGGTTACCAAGGGGCGAGAGATGGGAATCGCAAAAGGAAGCCACAGTGGTGATCGGTGCAGGGAGTTCTAGTTCATCAAGAGTTCTTGGCAACCATGTTCAACCTTCATCGCATTTGGATGTGGTAACTAGATCTAACCAACTAACTGACAATGTGATTAATTTGTCCTCATATGTGCTATCGCCTGATGAGCGACGGCTGCTTTCTAGGGGTTTCAATTTTGTCCCAGATGTATCTGCGGATTCCTTCGCTGCAATATTGGATCTGAATAGATTTATCAGGATTTTGACATTAAAAAGACATTTTGCCAATACTAATGCAGATGGAGTGCAACCGATTTCTGCAAATCGCCTTAACGAGGATGTAGGATCTGCAGAATGTCAAAATTCAAGCCATATGGGTGGGGGTAATAGTATTGATGCTTGGGTAGATCCCACTGTGACTTTTGAATTTAGGGATGAATGTGCCCTGATTACTCTAGATGATTTGACCCATGAGAATGTTTCTTCACAGGTTGACGATCCCCCAGTGGTTTACTCTAATTTGAAAAGGCCATCTAGTTTTTATCCCATGCAATCCAAAAGTAATTACAGTGGTGTGCAAAACTATTTGCCCCCTTCCTGATTTCTTATTCTTTTGCATGTTTGTCACACAAAATGTTTCTGATCATCACACACAAAATGCAGTTTTTAAATGAGGGTTTTTATTATTTAGGGAGAAAAGAAATCCAAATCTACATTTTCATGTGTGAAAAAGTAATTGCCCCCTGAACCTAATAACTGGTTGGTCCCCCCTTAGCAGCAATAACTGCAATCAAGCGTTTGCGATAACTTGCAACGAGTCTTTTACAGCGCTCTGGAGGAATTTTGGCCCACTCATCTTTGCAGAATTGTTGTAATTCAGCTTTAGTTGAGGGTTTTCTAGCATGAACCGCCTTTTTAAGGTCATGCCACAACATCTCAATAGGATTCAGGTCAGGACTTTGACTAGGCCACTCCAAAGTCTTCATTTTGTTTTTCTTCAGCCATTCAGAGGTGGATTTGCTGGTGTGTTTTGGGTCATTGTCCTGCTGCAGCACCCAAGATCGCTTCAGCTTGAGTTGACCAACAGATGGCCGGACATTCTCCTTCAGGATTTTTTGGTAGACAGTAGAATTCATGGTTCCATCTATCACAGCAAGTCTTCCAGGTCCTGAAGCAGCAAAACAAGCCCAGACCATCACACTACCACCACCATATTTTACTGTTGGTATGATGTTCTTTTTCTGAAATGCTGTGTTACTTTTACGCCAGATGTAACGGGACGCGCACCTTCCAAAAAGTTCAACTTTTGTCTCGTCGGTCCACAAGGTATTTTCCCAAAAGTCTTGGCAATCATTGAGATGTTTTTTAGCAAAATTGAGACGAGCCTTAATGTTCTTTTTGCTTAAAAGTGGTTTGCGCCTTGGAAATGTGCCATGCAGGCCGTTTTTGCCCAGTCTCTTTCTTATGGTGGAGTCGTGAACACTGATCTTAATTGAGGCAAGTGAGGCCTGCAGTTCTTTAGATGTTGTCCTGGGGTCTTTTGTGGCCTCTCGGATGAGTTGTCTCTGCGCTCTTGGGGTCATTTTGGTCGGCCGGCCACTCCTGGGAAGGTTCACCACTGTTCCATGTTTTTGCCATTTGTGGATAATGGCTCTCACTGTGGTTCGCTGGAGTCCCAAAGCTTTAGAAATGGCTTTATAACCTTTGAAATTGAACTCAGGTGTGATAAACCACAGTTAAGTTATTTTTTAACAAGGGGGGCAATCACTTTTTCACACAGGCCCATGTAGATTTGGAGTTTTTTTTCTCCCTTAATAACGTAAACCTTCATTTAAAAACTGCATTTTGTGTTCAATTATGTTATCTTTGACTAATAGTTAACGGTTTTTGATGAGCAGAAACATTTAAGTGTGACAAACATGCAAAAGAATAAGAAATCAGGAAGGGGGCAAATAGTTTTGCACACCACTGTAGATATGTTTCACAAACTAGTACAACGAGATATTGAAGGGATTGGGATGAAGGTGGGTGTGAATTCCCCGTTTAAACCAAGGAATCTAAGAAGAGGTGAATACAAAGCCCTGAAAACCCGGAGTAGAAATACCAACATAGTGGTGAAAAGCGCTGATAAAGGTGGTTCAGTGGTTGTGTTGGACGCTACTACTTATGAATTAGAAATCATGAGACAATTAAAGGATACGGAGACGTATAGGTGCTTAGATTCAGATCCAACAAACATGTTCCAACACAAATTACTATCGCTTTTGTCATTTGCGCGGAGTATGGGAGTGATTGGACAGACTGAGTTTGATTTCATCTATTGGAAGGATCCGGTCATTCTCATATTTCATGTATTGCCTAAAGTGCATAAATGGTTGGAGGAGGTGAAGGGGCGTCCTATAGTGGCCAGCATTGGCTCCTTGACAGAGAATCTGTCGATATATGTGGATAGACTACTACTACTACCTTTAGTGTTTAAGTTACCGACATATTTGAGAGATACAACTATGTGCCTGAATAAGATGGCTAATGTGACATGGAAACCGGGTTTTAGATGGTTTACTATGGATGTAGTTTCCCTCTACTCGTCTATAGATCATGAAATTGGTTTGCAAGCTATAGGTTTTTGGTTGACGCCGACACAAATTTTTCCACGGGTTCAGAATGAAGTTATAATGGAGGCGATAGAGTTTTTACTACATTCTAATTATTTTCTGTTCAATGGGCAATTTTATTTGCAACTACGTGGGGCCGCAATGGGGGCATCTTTCTCACCCACCGATGCGAATTTGGTAATGGGTTGGTGGGAAAGGATCTTCATTTTTGGAGACCAGAATCCCTATAGACATCAGATTATACGCTTTTACAGGTACATCCACGACTGTATTGGGATTTGGGAAGGGGATGATGTCTTTTTTGCGGCCTTCGTTACATACTGCAATCACACGGTTAGGGGGATACAGTTTACCTATGAAACCAATGAGACAGAGATACCTTTCTTGGATGTAGTTTTCCAAAGTCACAAAGGTAGGATCTCTACGGACCTTTTCCGCAAGGCTATTACACGCTATAACACCCTGCTCCATGCAGACAGTAGCCATCCAGAGGCGCTTGAGGGGCATCCCAGTGGGGCAGTTTTTGTGGTTGCGTTGAGTCTGCTCTTCCTGGGATAGTTTCCATGAACAAGCTATGCTGTTGTGGGATCGCTTTGCAGAAAGGGGCTACAGTGAAGATGTCATCAAAGCTGCATATGATAAGGCGGTGTTAGCTGACAGAGAGCAATTGTTGCGTCCCAAGCCGAGGGTAGATCTAGAGGGCATTATGCACAGATAGGGCAGCCTGCGGTTCGTTTTTGTACCACCTATAGCCGAGATACCTATTCGATTAGGAGGAGTGTCAACAAACACTGGGGGATACTTTTACAAGACCCCGTTCTTGTTAAGTTCCTAGACAAGACACCCTCCTTTGTGTTTAAAAGAGGTAAGAATCTGGCGTCCCACATTTCTAGAAGTCTATTCACGTCCAAGGGACAGAGTGAGAGCAAACCTTGGCTAAAATTCAAGGGAGTTTATAAATGTGGACGCGTCAGATGCAAATCATGTTCGTGGATAAATGTATCCAAACAGTTTCATAGCTCGGTGGTGGGTACCGTATATGACATCAAGGAATATTTTAGTTGTATGTCGAAAGGTGTGATCTATTTGGCGACATGTGGGGCCCAATACGTGGGTAAAACCATTAGAAGGGCGGGTACCCGCATCCTAGAACATATGTCAGCAACTGACCGATTGGATACCAAATCGGCTATAGCAAAGCATCTACTTGAAAAACATCAGGGGTTGGAATGTATGTCTTTTCAAATTATAGATAAACCCCCCAGAAATATGAGGAAGGGTGATTTGGACCAGAAATTATTAAGGCGGGAGGCCTATTGGATTTATTATTTGAAAACTACAGAGAATTATGGGGGCCTCAACAGAGAGTGGGAGTTATCTTGCTTCTGTAACTGATGCATTTCCAAATATTTAGTTTAGTTTTGTACTATTATATGTGATATTGATTATGAATTTTTACAGTTAAACTTTTTTGCAATATATGTATATGTATATATTTTTTGATTTTCGATTGTTTTTTGTTTATTGTGATCCCCACGTTATGAACTACTTAATAATCTGTGATTTAACATGTGATTTTCTGTGAATTGGCCATTCATACAATGTTGCAACTTAAGCGTTCATATTTTGACAAGCTTGTTGCAACATTGTTTTTGTAAATTGTGACAAATTTCTATTTCCCAGATTAGCCTTTACCTGCCCAGTAGGTGGAGCAACAGAGTCACCTGCTGTTGCAGATTTATGCACCTTTTTGACCTTTTGATGTTTGTTATATATTGAATGCCCTGATTGGGTTAAATGGTTTTATGGGGTGGGGCTTAGTGGTTTTATTAATGGTGTTGGGGGAGGGTTTCCCTATGCTTCTGAGGAAGTGGCGAGACGCCACGAAACGCGTCAAGTGTGGGGGAGGTCATATCCACATATGTACTGAGGAGTTGATGATTTTACAATTTTTTCAATAAAGAAGGTCTGATTTTTCCGAAACCACCGTGTGCTCCATATCCTAATTGCTGAACTTATGTTAATACGTCTGGATCCGGGGACGCTTAATATGTTGTAGCACTGGTGTGGAATAGGACCCGTGGACACAAGTGGGTGAGTGCACGCGATTTGAAACTCTTACTACTGTTGTTTCTCCTACTCAATGTAACTGAATGTGTCTCAGTGGGACCTGGATTTTATAAATTGAGTGTTGTTCTTAGATCTACCAGGCAGCTGTTATCTTGTGTTAGGGAGCTGCTATCTGTTTACCTTCCCATTGTTCTGTTGTTAGGCTGCTGGGGGGGGGGGAAAGGAAGGAGGTGATATCACTCCAACTTGCAGTACAGCAGTAAAGAGTGACTGAAGTTTATCGGGGCACAAGTCACATGACTGGGGGCAGCTGTGAAACTGACAATATGTCTAGCCCTATGTCAGATTTCAAAATTAAATATAAAAAAATCTGAGAAACAGATTTCAGTGCAGCATGATGGTAACGTTTTCCCATGATGGAATCACTTTAAATACACTCACCTGCTCATTGGCTTTGTGATAGTAGCTGGCGTGAGCGCCCCCGTAGCCAATATTTAACGTTGCCACCCAGTTGGGAGCTGAAAGTTGAACAAACAACACAACATCAGTCTTTTCTACACACACACAAACAGCATGGATAAACATGCAAGGAGAAGCCCGGCCAGCTATTGGCCAACAAAGTCGAGGGTGGTCCTGCGTAGGAGCACCCTCTGCTGTGACCAGTGGGACTTACCGCTATATTTCCCTGCCATAGTAAAGATGGCTCCCTCCTCTCCCATTCGTTGATGATAAACCAGTTCTCCTCCCAGGACCAGCCTGGGGGTGATGCTCTGTAGGAAATGGGTCACCAGGATGGCTGTGAAATGAAGCGGAAGGGAGATGACCAAGGCTTGTGTGAATTGTTATAAAGGGAAAAATAAAAGAATCAGCACCTCTAGGACTACGTAACTGGTTAATTCCCTTACTATACACATAAAAGGCAATTGACTAGCATAACTGGAGTATCAGGGTGGGTAATATGATCTTTAACTCAGGGTCAGACCATAACAAAGTTCAAGGCAAACAGACAATTTCTATAGTTTCTCTTTTAGAGGAACTTCTTGTTCTAGATCCCTCTATTAGAAGAATCCATCATTCCAAATTCCTATAACATGGACATCTGATTTATAGGTTCCTTTATAAAAAGTAGCCAAACCTACATGTCAGATAAAAAGGTAATTTAATATTCTAGGTATCTTTAATAAAATAATCTGTCATTCTAGTTTCCTCTAAAGACGAGGATAAATAGGATATGCTTGGTTCACTCTAAATTCATGTGAACGGCACATCTAATATTCTCAGCTCCTCCTAGAGAACAATCTGACATTCTATCATTATTGATAAATGGATAATTCTAAGTTGCTATATGAAGGACATCAGATATTCCAGATCCCTTTGATAAAAAATATATTGTTCTAGACCCCCCTAATCACAGGTTCTAGGTCCTCTAAAAGGGGCATCAGATATTCCAGGAAATGTGAATTGGTCTGACATCAGAAGCAGTGGTTATAGATTTGCCCAAAAAAGGAAACGTAAAATGTTCTAGGTTCCTCTGTAACAGAGAAAACAGTCAAAATAGGATCATCTTATGATGTAATGTATCACTCTAGGTTCTTCTAAAAGGGACATTGGATGTTCTAAGTGCAGCTAACATATAAGTCAATCTGTTGTTCTAGATTCCTCTAACCATGTAATTCTAGAAATGTCTAAAGGAAAATCTGATATTCTAGATTCCCATGATAGAAAAAAATCAGTTTAGCTAACAGGGAAGTCTGTCTGTTGTTCTAGATTCCTCTAACCATCTGTAATTCTGGAACTGTCTAAAGGGAAATCTGATATTCTAGATAAATTAAATTTCCATCCAGTACCCCTAGGGCCTATGTGGCCCTGAGTGGCGGTTCTATGTAGCCTCTTTACCGGATTCATTGAGGATATCAGGGTTCCCCAACGTCAGGGTCACTGTGCAATCGTCCCCTCTGTATTCCCCGTCAATCTGCCAGGTAAGGAATTTAGAGCGATGGGTCTAAGAGAGAGAGTGCAAGAGTCATTAGATCTGAAATCAATGTCTCCCTGCATCCACAGTGCATGGCTACTAAGCAGTGAGGTTCTCCTCGATACCTGGAACACGGCTTTGGATCGGATCCGATCAGCCAGCAGACACACCATCTGAGCGTTCAGGCTTCCAGCGTTATCCACATCTCCGGTCAACACGGGGAAAGTCTAGATCAGAAAAACAGGCAAGGATCATATCTATACTGCCCCAAGCAATTTATCCCATCCTTTACCATCCCAGCTGTGAGAATATACCCTGCATCTACTACCCTTCCTATAAATATAAAAACATCTACATAGCATAACACTAGAGAGCACACATAACAAAATGACAGATCATTGATGTATTATTACCTGTGGAATCAGATAATAAGCAGTGTGTAATAAGCCCCTCCTGTCTCTCAGATTTACAGACAAGGAAGAGTTCATTGTACTAAAAGTTTAACTAGGAAACAGAATTTGATTTACGGACTCCTCCCACAGTTGCTCTGAAGAACCAGGGAGAAGGGTAAATATACTTACCATCAGTTGCATGCTTTGCACTTTTACAGCAAGGTTAATAAACCATAATAATGTTTAATTTAAACAACAGGCACAATGTATGCTGGGCACAAGCCCTGGGCACTGAGCTCATGTTGAACAAGTGGGAATCTTTACTTGGTTTAATCCTCAAAGTCACCCAGAAAACTCTACCTCTGTAGGGCTGGGCTGGTTGTCTCCCACATACTTTGCATTGAAGTGGTAGCTGGACTGGCCCAATGTGCTCATGTGAATCGAGTGGCTGACCTGAGAAATAGGAAGAGAACACACACTTATCACATCATCATGTATGTACAAGCAGCACACATAAACGTTGTATACAGGCAAGAGAATATTTTCTTTACAGGGTACATTACAGTGTTAATTTATATGCTATTGTGTTACCAGAACATTCCTATATTTGTATTTATATATATGGGAGGAGGAGGTGTCATATTGTTTCCCTTAGACAGTACAGTATGAGGGTATAGCTTATTGTGTGCCCAGAACATTCCTTCTCTGTATATTTGTATTTATACATATGGGAGGAGGGAGGTGCCATGTTGATTCCCTTAGACAGTACAGTATGAGGGTATAGCTTATTGTGTGCCCAGAACATTCCTTCTCTGTATATTTGTATTTATACATATGGGAGGAGGAGGTGTCATATTGATTCCCTTAGACAGTACAGTATGAGGGTATAGCTTATTGTGTGCCCAGAACATTCCTTCTCTGTATATTTGTATTTATACATATGGGAGGAGGAGGTGCCATATTGATTCCCTTAGACAGTACAGTATGAGGGTATAGCTTATTGTGTGCCCAGAACATTCCTTCTCTGTATATTTGTATTTATACATATGGGAGGAGGGAGGTGCCATATTGATTCCCTTAGACAGTACAGTATGAGGGTATAGCTTATTGTGTGCCCAGAACATTCCTTCTCTGTATATTTGTATTTATACATATGGGAGGAGGAGGTGCCATATTGATTCCCTTAGACAGTACAGTATGAGGGTATAGCTTATTGTGTGCCCAGAACATTCCTTCTCTGTATATTTGTATTTATACATATGGGAGGAGGGAGGTGCCATATTGATTCCCTTAGACAGTACAGTATGAGGGTATAGCTTATTGTGTGCCCAGAACATTACTTCTCTGTATATTTGTATTTATACATATGGGAGGAGGAGGTGCCATATTGATTCCTTTAGACAGTACAGTATGAGGGTATAGCTTATTGTGTGCCCAGAACATTCCTTCTCTGTATATTTGTATTTATACATATGGGAGGAGGAGGTGCCATATTGATTCCCTTAGACAGTACAGTATGAGGTTATAACTTATTGTGTGCCCAGAACATTTCTTCTCTGTATATTTGTATTTCTATAAATGGGAGGAGGGAGGTGCCATGTTGATTCCCTTAGACAGTACAGTATGAGGGTATAGCTTATTGTGTGCCCAGAACATTCCTTCCCTGTATATTTATATATGTATCTGTGGACAGTAGTTGCCATATTGCTTGCTAGACATTACTAAGGGTGTCTTACCTGTAAGTGACTACTAAGGGGCTTGTTGATAATTAGCTTCACACCTTCCATTTGCTGTGGGAACACCTCTGAAAGCAACAAATTGAGAATAAACAAGGGAAACAAGCTCAGACCATCTGTCACAAAACCTGTTAGTAAATGAGCCATGCTGCTCTATAACTAGCAGCTACTACGAGTAAATCCCAAAAGGAAAGTAGACCTTAACATTTGCTGTCTTAGCAACTCATCTAGTTAAAGGGGTTGTTCACCTTTAAATTATCTTTTAGGTTGACATAGAGGGTGATTTTCTGAGACAATTTGCAACTGGTTTTCATTTTTTATTATTTGTTATGTTTGAGTTATTTAGCTTTTTATTCAGCAGATTTCTAATCAATAAAGTGCAATATCAGTAATCTGGTTGCTAGGATCCAATTTACCCTAGCAACCATTGATTTGAATGAGAGACTGGAATATGAATAGGAGAAGGACTGAATATACAGATGAGTTATAAAAAGTAGCAATAACTATACATTTGTCGCCTTACAGAGTATTTGTTTTTTACATGGGGTCAGTGACCCCTATTTGAAAGCTGGAAAGAGTCAGAAGGCAAACAATTCATAAACTATAAAGAAAAAAAAATGACCTGTTGAAAAGATGCTTAGAATTAGCCATTCTATAACATACTAAAAGTTAACTTAAAGGTGAACCGCCGCTTTAAAAGGAGAACTAAACCCTACAAATGAATATGGTTAAAATGCCATATTTTATATAGTGAACTTATTACACGAGGCTAAAGTTTGAGCTTGTCAATAGCAGCAATGATCCAGGACTTCAAACTTGTCACAGGGGGTCACCATCTTGGAAAGTGTCTGTGACACTCACATGCTCAGTGGACTCTGATTGGCTGTTGAGAAGCTAAGCTTAGGGCTCGTCACTAATTATCCAGCAGAAAATGAGCTTCCCTGGCTGTAATATAAGCTGATGCTACAGGTTTGCTGATTATTCAATTCTGATGCTAATTGCACTGGTTTCTGTGCTGCCATGTAGTAATTATGTGTATTAATTACTAATCAGCCTTATATTGTGACATTTCTATTCTATGTGTACTGTATATTGTGAGTGGGTCCCTAAGCTCAGTAAGTGACAGCAGCACAGAGCATGTGCAGTGAATCAGCAGAAAAGAAGATTGGGAGCTACTGGGGCATCTTTGGAGACACAGATCTTTACTGCTAAAGGGCTGTGGTTGCCTTGGGCTGGTACAGAAGCACAAAACATCATGTACAACATTTCTAACTACTTCTTTAGTTTGACTTTAGTTCTCCTTTAAGTAGCAATTACATTTACACAGGTATTTCAAACCACTGAGCATTTGGAATGAATGTGGAGCGGAAAGCTGCTTAGAAGGATATGACTATGAAGATTTTCATTCAAGAAGGATACTTTCTTTCATTATGCGAGTAACAGATGGAGACCCCCATTTAAAGGGCTGGTTGGCTCACAAGCTTGACATCATATCGCTCGCTTCCGAGCGCTGATCAACAAAGCAAGTTGTGCTAATATATAATCCGGCTTTATTAATATCAAAAGTACAGCAGTGGCTAAGAACTAACGTGTTTCCTGAAGAAGTCCCTAGGTTAACAGGCTCAAAACGCGTTAGTTCTTACCCTCTGCTGTACTTTTGATATTAATAAAGCCGGATTACATATTAGCACAACTTGCTCTTGTTGATCAGCACTCTGAAGCAAGATGTACTGAATGATGTGCTGCTGAAGTCGGTGTGAAGCGACTGGGATCTCGCGAGAGCAGCGATGAAGAGCAGACGTGCCACCGGGTGAGCTCCGCGGTCTCCATTCCGCGTTCTGTTAGATTCATGGATCACACACTTGCATGCGGCGCTAGGTCTCCCCTCCTATACAAAACCCGTGAGCAACATTCAGAAATAAAAGGAGTTGGTGAGGAACGTTAGCATGAAAAATGTTCCTGGGGTTCCAAATAAGGGCCTATGATTAAGCACCCTGTGGGGGCCCGAAACGCGTCAGGCTGTTATTTTTTATACAAGATGTAAATAAAGATTTTTGTATTACTTTACTAAGATTTTGACTTAACTTATCAAATTTGTTTGGGGTGACGGAATGGTGCCAGCGTCCCTTTTTTAGGTTTTTTATTCGTATTTCCCCCCTTGCTGAGGGTTTGGAGAACGAGCACCCGGACCCCTTATGGAAAGCGGTAAGCTTGTCCTTATGTTTCTAAAAAGCCCTTGCTTTCTATGAGTCCGTTTTTTTTTGTTTTCCAAATAAGAGCTGTGATTGGCCATTTAGTATTATTATTAACATTTATTTATATATGATGCCAGGAAATTTCACCGTGCTGTGTAGCTCCTATGTGGATTGTCAACATACATTGAGACTGTGTTTGGCAGTACATCTGGTTTTTGTACAACACTTGTCTCCAAGCCTGGAATTCAATACGCAATACGCAATATGTTGGCGCTATATAAATACATGTTAATAATAATAATAATAATAATATAAGCTCCTGCTTTGAGGCCACTGGGAGCAACATCCAAGGGGTTGGAGAGTAATATGTTACTCATGAGCTACTGGTTGGGGATCACTGGTGCAGACACAGTATAAAATCCAGTATGGCAGCCACTCACCTTTGCAGCTCCTGTGCAGCTCATCAAAGCTCCCTGGACTGGGCAGGGCGGCCCTTTTTTTGTGCGCCATCCAATACGCCGGCGAGGCGGCCATAGCCACAACATTTCCCATGATGCCTCAGTCACAGCGCTGACCCTGGAGGGGGAGGAATAATACTCGGGGTTCTTGCGGGTCAGTGCGGCTGTTCTATTCTCGGTGATGGATAAACGTGGGGCGAGCCGCTGGCAAAAGACATTTCCTCACGAGGAGATTTAAAGATGGAGCCCGGAGTCACCCACCTGTGCAGAGAAACAGACAGAATCTGTATAGGAAATATAAGTTTTACTCACTCAGTACTGTGGATGTGTAGAACCTGCATTAATCCAAACACCTCTAGATTGTCAGCTCTTCTGACTGGGCATCAACCTCTCTGGGCTAATAACTGGGTGCCATGGTTACCAAGTTAAAAAAAAAGATATAAAAAGGAATTGGATCAACAAAAATCCCAGAATGCTTTGCAAGTCACTAAATTCATCTCTCAATGTGTCCTTTGAAATACAACAGCGGAAATAAAGAGCCTACCTTGTCCCAATTATCCCTGAGGCGCCGGCTTCATCAAGGCTTCCCTCTCTCTGACAGAACACAAGTGCCAGTCACAAGCTGCTCGCCTTGGAAAGCGGCCATTGCAAGTGCGGGCAAAAAGAGAATTCCCGCGAGACGTCAGGAGCTTCCGCCGCCATCGTTGAAAAGGGCAAGCGCTGCTATAACAATGCACACAGCCAGAAACAGAACGAAATGGTCTTCAGCGCCTCAAAAGCTTTTTTTAAGTGGTTATCGAAACAATAATGATATAATATGGACTGTCTGGTCACAGACACACAAACTTACACAGAATACCGGTGTTCTGAGGAAACGAGTGTATAAATGAAAAGGGGCTGGTTCGCAGCAAGATAAGGAAATTATTTTGTCTGTCATTGGCCGCCAGGCTGGGGATGTTATTCGACCCCGTTTGTAAGTCAGTGACTGGGTTGCTTTAAGGAAAGCCACGCCCACCACGATGAAACTCTGAGCTGTCATTGGAAGAGCAGGGACCGGCCTCTCATTTCCGGTTGTGGAATAGGCAGGTGGTGCTGGGAAAAGGGGAGAGAGAGAAGGTGGGTCCACCTCCAGGGGGAAAGGACAGGGCAGAGCGGGGCTGAGGCCTACGGACAGAGCAGAGGGGAGAAGAGAAGGTACCGAGCGGCGGAGCCTCTTTCACAATAGCAATAACTCCTCGTGGGGCTGACTGAGCCCTGAACATACAGTGAGCTGTGTCCCTACTGACTCCTCAGGTATCTTATGCTGAGTTATTAGAATACTTTATTATAGGGGTCTATAAGAAATAGGGGCCTCTATTAATGGCTCAGTTATATTATGCTGGGTTATTATAATACTTTATTATAGGGGTCTATAAGAAATAGGGCTCCTACTGATTCCTCAGGTATCTAATGCTGGTTATTATAACACATCATTATAGGGGTGCTGGGTCTGTAAGAAATAGGGGCCTCTATTAATGGCTCAGTTATCTTATGCTGGGTTATTATAATACTTTATTATAGGGGTCTGGGTCTGTGAGAAATAGGGGCTCCTACTAATTCCCCAGGTACTTAATTCTGCTGGCCTAATACATTATTATAGGGGTGCTGGCTCCTGCAAGACATAGGGGGCATCAGGAAGGGCTCCGGTACCTTATGTTGAGTTATTATACATTATTATAGGGGGTTGGGTCCTGTAATAAATAGGGGCCCCTATTAATGGCTGGGTCCAGCAAACCTAGGGATCCCAGTGAAGGGCTCAGGTACCTTATGCTAGGCTATTATAATACGTTATTATAGGGGGGGCTGGGTCCTGTAGGAAATAGGGACCCCAGAAAGGGCTCCATTACCTTATGCTGGGTTTTTATAATACATTATTATGGGGGGGGCTGGGTCCTGCAAACCTAGGGACCCCAGTAAAGGACTCGGGTACCTTATGCTAGGCTATTATAATACATTATTAAAGGGGGACTGGGACCTGTAAGAAATAGGGGCCCCCAGTAGGGACTCGGTTACCTTATGATGGGTTATTATAATACATTATTATGTGGGCCTCCGATCTGCTAGAACTGTGGGCCCCAGTAAGGGCTCAGATACCTTGTGCTGCTAATATGTTGTTATGAGCTGCTGGGGCCTGTAAGTTATACCATTGGGACCCCCTTTATGGGCTGTTACCCCAAACTTCAGTATTACAATAATACATCAGTATTGGATAATAAGTCTGCCAGTAATAATATTGACTGTGGCTAACCAATGGCACAGAGACTGGGCTTTCCACTTATTCTCTATAGAGGGGGAGGGGCAGACAATCTGTCAGCTGATCATTAACCCCCCTTCCCCCGTGTCACACAGTGCAAGGAGCCGCTGCCACAGAAGGTGTTGTTATTGGTTGGAAACACACAGCATTATATACGGTTACATTATTATGTTTGGGGGGTGCTTCAGATAAAGGTTGGGTAATTCCTGTTACCAAGCGGGGGGGGGGACACACATAAATTATGTGTATGATAATGAGGGTAGAACCTCTGCCCCCCGCCCCCAGCATTCATATACTAAATCCATTAACTCCTTTCTCTCCATTGTTTCCTTTTTCAGATCCTGGGAATAATGTCTCAGTTCCACGACCCGTGGGGGGTCGCTGTACCCCAACAATGAGAGTCTGACAATGGCCTGATGCAAGAGTTCAGGACCTTGATAGGTGAGTGGAAGGAGATGGCAGATCTACATAAGGATGGGGGGCCATTTGCTCAGGCGGGGGACATTCTTGGACGATCCCTCCCATATACTGTATTACTGGTTATGTACATAGTGACATGTGGCGGCTCCGGCTGTAGCAATGGCTGACTTGCAAGAGCACAGCTGTCTCCTTCCAGACTTGGGTAAACTACAACTCCCAGCATCCCACTGACATATGAGCAGCATTGACACCCATCCCCAAAGCACAAACCTGCAGCTCCAAAGCACAACACCCTCCCAAGCTTATTATGGGCAGGGAGATCAGGAGAATTCCTGTTTAAACACGCCGTCACCATTCCAAGCAGGAATCTGATGATCACCGAATATCTTGTCTTAAAATAAAGACTTTTACCAATTTCTTTCTATTCTCTATGTGTGACCATTTTTTCTAATACTGAAGTGTAAAGTTTCATTTTTACCTTTTAAAGCAGCTCTGGGAAGGGGGTCGCCGACTCTTTAACTGTTCTAAATTGATACATTTAGTTGATAAATTTGTTTATATTAAGGGGCCGATTCACAAAGGGTCGAATATCGAGGGTTAATTAACCCTCGATATTCGGCTGGGAATTAAAATCCTTCGACTTTGAATATCGAAGTCGAAGGATTTTAGCGCAAATAGTACGATCGAAGGATTATTCCTTCGATCGAACGATAAAATCCTTCGAATCGAACGATTCGAAGGATTTTAATCCAACGATCAAAGGAATATTCTTCGAACTTAGGAAAGACCTTCCCCATAGGCTAACATTGAGTTCGGTAGCTTTTAGATGGCGAACTAGGGGGTCGAAGTTTTTTCTTAAAGAGACAGTACTTTGACTATTGAATAGTTGAACGATTTTTTATTTTTTTTTTTTAAAGGTTTTTATTTTGCATTTTATAACAACAAATAAACAAACATTAAATGGTTTGCGGTTCCATCATCTGACAAACATTATAGTACAGCTTACATATTCAATACATTTCAGTCCTGTACATTTGTATTCACTCTATTTCAGAAAGGTTCTGATTCTGGCAGTCCTAAAGTTAGTTCTGTCACTATTAACTTAGTTGAACGATTTTTAGTTCGAATAGTTGGATTCGAAGTCTTAGTCGGAGGTCGTAGTAGCCTATTCGATGGTCGAAGTAGCCCAAAAAACACTTCGAAATTCGAAGTTTTTTTACTTCTAAGTTAGTGAATCGGCCCCTAAGTATTGTCCTAGACTAGAGCGTGCTCCTTCCCTTCACTGCATGTTCATGTCTCATGAGCAGCTACTTTTAACTCAACTGGTTTTTCAGCTCCTACAGAAATACATTTGCTCTGTGACTGCTCCCTCAAGTTTAGTAGATGCAGAGAAGTGGATGTATGACATTTTCACTGGGCCTTGAGCTGCAGGCTAACCACTGGCAGATTTATCACGAGGTGCAAATGGTAGTTTCTCTTGACCTTTACATGGTGCTCTTACTGTCTGTACATTGGGGTACGTAGTTAGAACAAGATGTTCTTATATGATGGAAGGAATCCGTTTGTGTTTAGTTTCCCTTCCCTCTAATTCTAGTTGTTGTGCTGCAGGAGGAACACTATCCGTGCAGGCATGGAGGACAAGCGGAACATCCAGATCATCGAGTGGGAGCACCTGGACAAGAAGAAGTTCTATGTTTTTGGGGTCTGCATGACCATGATAATCCGGGTGAGCGTTTACCCCTTCACCCTCATCCGGACGCGCCTGCAGGTGCAGAAGGGCAAGAGTCTGTACAACGGGACGTTTGATGCTTTCGTGAAGATCTTACGGACAGAAGGGGCGGCTGGATTTTACAGGGGGTTCCTGGTCAATACGTTTACTCTGATTTCTGGCCAGTGCTATGTGACCACCTATGAGCTGACCCGCAAATACGTTTCGCAGTACAGCAACAGCAACACTGTGAAGTCTTTGGTTGCCGGGGGTTCTGCCTCCCTGGTTGCCCAGAGCATCACGGTGCCTATAGATGTGGTCTCCCAGCACCTTATGATGCAGCGCAAAGGAGAGAGTATGGGGAGGTTCCGGGTGCATAGCACAGACAGGAAGCAGACTGTAATGTTTGGCCAGACCAAGGACATAATCCTGCAGATATTTCGTGCTGACGGTTTCCGAGGTTTCTACAGAGGTTACGTGGCTTCCCTGCTCACCTACATCCCTAACAGTGCGGTCTGGTGGCCATTCTACCACTTATATGCAGGTACGTTCCACAGCATGTTCTTGTTTCAACAGTGGATTTCTGCAAGGTTCTGGCTCATGCAGTTTAAAGACCCTGGTGAAATAAAGTTGAAATACCACCCAGGAATATATATTTTCTGTAGTAAATATAGTAAGAATCTCGGCTGCCATAAAGCAGGACAGGACTGCTGCTTACAATGGGGATCAGATAGGATCTGTGCAGCCACTGGGACAGAATGTTCTGTTATACAGATAGCTAGAATCTCAGCTGCCATAAAGCAGGACAGGGCTGCTGCTTACAATGGGGATCAGATAGGATCTGTGCAGCCACTGGGACAGAATGTTCTGTTATACAGATAGCTAGAATCTCAGCTGCCATAAAGCAGGACAGGACTGCTGCTTACAATGGGGATCAGATAGGATCTGTGCAGCCACTGGGACAGAATGTTCTGTTATACAGATAGCTAGAATCTCAGCTGCCATAAAGCAGGACAGGACTGCTGCTTACAATGGGGATCAGATAGATCTGTGCAGCCACTGGGACAGAATGTTCTGTTATACAGATAGCTAGAATCTCAGCTGCCATAAAGCAGAGCAGGACTGCTGCTTATCGTCTCTCTGACTTCCTTTATCTGATGCAAAAGTGAATCGCCCACCCATTCAGTCTTATGTTTGTTTATTTTACTGTACAGATAATGCAGATGGAAGACTTCAAACTAAAAATCCTTTACAATAAATAATGCAGGAAAGACTAAGAACATAATGAGTACATGGAAATTCAGAAACAGCTGTCAGACATGTCGTGGGCAGTCTCCTGTTGTCACCGGAGTAACAGAAAGAATGTGGTTTATAGACAGGGACAATTGGAGGAATTGGGAAGTACAAACTGTAACTGTAGGAGGGACCAGTGGGAACACAAAACACTGGGTGAGACGTAACAGTGTGGCTGTTGCTTTAAATACACAATATTGGTGCCCTACTGGGTTCATTTAGTTGCCAATAAAGATACTATTCTCGATTAGAATAATATTTCACCTGCCCAATAACACGACAATGGCCTGTAATCGCTCACATGTGGGGCATTGGGGGAGAATTTAGACAATTTGACTCCGCCCACAAGCTTCTAATAATAGAAGGTGCCACATGTTCCCCTGTATGTCTTACTTCCTGTTCATTAGCCTGTTGTATAAGTAAGAGCAGAAAGTAAACAAAGTAACTAATCAAAGGGATTTCATGATTTATATGGTGTCGTTTTTATTTCTAAATTACACTGCAAATAATTCACTCTACAATAAAAAATGTAATTCCTGACTCAGCAAGTGTATTTAGTTAGCCAGCACTTTAGGATGGAACTGCTTTCTGGCAGGCTGTTGTTTCTCCTACTCAATGTAACTGAATGTGTCTCAGTGGGACCTGGATTTTACTATTGAGTGTTGTTCTTAGATCTACCAGGCAGCTGTTATCTTGTGTTAGGGAGCTGCTATCTGGTTACCTTCCCATTGTTCTGTTGTTAGGTTGCTGGGGTTGAAGGGAGGGGGTGATATCACTCCAACTTGCAGTACAGCAGTAAAGAGTGACTGGCGTTTATCAGAGCACAAGTCACGTGACAGGGGGCACTAGGGAAACTGACATTATATCTAGCCCCAGATTTCAAAATTAAATATAAAATAATCAGTTTTCTCTTTTGAAAACTGGATTTCAGTGCAGAATTCTGCTGGAGCAGCACTATTAACTGATGCAACATGTTTTCCCATGACAGATCAACTGTCAGTTAGGCAGATTATATAGACTTAAGGTTGAACTTGATGGACGTGTGTCTTTTTTTCAACCTTAATTACTATGTTACTATGACAGGTTTCACTTATTATTAGCACTTTCTCTGTGCCTTGTGCATTTACCCTTCTCCCTTGTTAAAAATGTAAAAAAAAAAAATGCATCCATCCCTTTCTTGAAGCTATCCCAAAATATCTGCCACTACATATGCTTCTAAGGGTGAATTAACCAGGTTGCTTACGTGTGTTCCAAAAAGGAATCTATTGGTAACTAGGTTATGGCTCGCCAGGGAAATTTTAGATGTAGTTTCCTAGACTTGCTATTGGCTGGAGTCTGACTGGTACCTTTTTGTGCTTTCTCCTAGAGCAACTGTCACGCCTGAGCCCCAATGACTGTCCTCACCTGCTGCTTCAGGCTATAGCCGGACCATTAGCTGCTGCCACCGCTTCTACCCTCACTAACCCTATGGATGTGATAAGGGCACGAGTGCAGGTAACGATTGTCGGTGCTTAATTGGGGGTGGCTTGTTCTGCACTGCTTGTAGAGAAATGGCTCTCGCACACCCGTAATATGCTGATCATGTAAAGAAGCTTGGTGCCCGGTGATAGAGGTTATAGGTGAAACAATTTAAGTTAATTGACATCAAATACAAATAGGTGCAATACTGAAAAGGCACCAAGTTCATAAATCCAAATTTTTAATAAAAAAAATCCGATCATATTCTCTTCAATTGTAGTATCCTAAAGTGATATAGTCCAAAGTCCAACAGAACAGTTATAAAGTAACTACATCATCTTTTACAAACTGATACATAGTAAAGTACCCAAATTAGTAAAGTTACATTAAAGGAGAAGGAAAGCTACCAAAGCAGTTTAATGCCAATAGATTAGCCACAATAGTTCAAGCTATAACACTATATTTATTCTGCAGAATGCTTTACCATACCTGAGCTCTAGAAGCTCTTTCTGTTTGTTTAGGATAGCAGCTGCCATATTAGCTTGGTGTGACATCACTTCCTGCCTGAGTCTCTCCCTGCTCACTCATAGCTCTGGGCTCAGATTACAGCAGGGAAGAAGAGAGGAACAAACTGAGCATGCTCAAGCCCTAGCCCTGGAGGTTTAAGCTGAAAACAGGAAGTCTGATACAGAAGCCCATGAGTACACAATAGAGGGAAAGAAATTAGGTTTCTTTTAACAGAGTACTCAGAGCAGCATTACTTCTTCTGGGCGACTAATCTCCCCAAACTGCCTCCCGCCGGCTAAAATCTAAATCGCCGGCAGGAAGGACCTCTTCGTTTTCCGAAATTGCACCAAGTTTTCTCATGAGGCAACTTCGTGCGACTTCGGAGAATGGAAGCGCACCGATTGCCATCCTGCCGGCGATTTACATTCTGAAAATCTGGAAAGGATTGCACACTCAATTTAGAAAAATGTAATCATATATTTATTAAATAAATAAAAAAAAAAGAAGAAACGAAAAATATACAAAAATTACAAAAACAAAAAGTGAGCTCAACGTGTTTTGACCATATTGGTCTTCCTCGGGCAAATGGTCGAAATGTATTGGGCTCACTTTTTATTTTTGTAATTTTTGTATATTTTTCGTTTCTTCTTTGCCGGCGATTTCGATTTTAGCCCCTGGGATAATTAGGAATACTACACCTTGGAGCTGGAGTTGCAGATCCAGCAGGACTGATGGAATGGTGAATTATATTATAGTCTTCCTTTCTAACTGCCTTGTGCGTTTCAGGTGGAAGGTAAGAACTCCATCATCAGTACCTTCAGGCAGCTAATGGCAGAAGAAGGTCCATGGGGGTTGACCAAAGGCCTCTCCGCCCGTATCATTTCCGCCACTCCTTCCACCATAGTCATCGTGGTGGGATATGAGACGCTGAAGAAACTCAGCTTGCGGCCGGAACTCGTGGACTCAAGACATTGGTGATGTCGGAGCTTGTGGACTCTTATCTTGTCCATCTCTGGTGCAACCTTGAGGGGATGTGGAGAACGTGCTGGAACATCATGCCCTTTCTCTGTACTTGGTTCTTCTGTGAGCCACTGCTGCTGGACTGAATTGGGGATACTGAGAAGCACAAGAGACTTCACAACTCTCCGAAACCAAAACCTGTGTAATGCCCTTCCTTCTACCTATCCCTCACACGCGTGTGTCATATAAAGGAGTGACCTCTCCTCTCGTTTTCAACATTGTGAGATTGTATCTACCTTTTTTTTCTGTTTTAAAAACACTGGGTATTCGCCCCTTTTTTTACAAAGACTTCTAGATTTTTACCAGATGCCCTTTTATTTAATATAATTTAATATAATTGCCAAATAGCACCGACCGATAATAGTGCGTACTTGTTTTTGTTGTTTTTTAAAGGGGAAGTATGCCTTTTTGTTTTGCATCTCTTCAAGTAGATTTGAGGGTGGAATACTCCAAGCTACTTTAGTAGAGATCTTTATTATAAATTTATTTTTGCCGTTTTTGTTTTCCTAATTGTCTCTCCCCAGAATCAACTTAAAGGAACATTAACACCAAAAAAATGAAAGTGTTTTAAAGTAATAAAAAATATTGTGTAGTGTTACTCTTCACTGGTAAAACTGATGTGTTTGCTTCAGAAACATTACTGTGGTTCATATAAACAAGCTGCTGTTTGTGTAGCCATGGGGGCAGCCATTCAAGCACAGGATACACAGTAGATAACAGATAAGTACTACTATAGTTTATATAAAGAAGCTGCTGTGTAGCCATGGGGGCAACCATTCAAGCACAGGATACACAGTAGATAATGGATAAGTACTACTATAGTTTATATAAACAAGCTGCTGTGTAGCAATGGCAGAAACTGAAAAAAGGCTGTATGGCACAGGTAAAATAGTGGATAACAGATAACAGCATTGTGTTCTACAGAGCTTATCTGCTGTGTAACCTGAACCATTTTCTCCATTAAAATGGCTGCCCCCATGGCTATACAGCAGCTTGTTTATATAAACTATAGTAGTACTTATCTGTTATCTACTGTGTATCCTGTGCTTGAATGGCTGCCCCCATGGCTATACAGCAGCTTGTTTATATAAACTATAGTAGTACTTATCTGTTATCTACTGTGTATCCTGTGCTTGAATGGCTGCCCCCATGGCTACACAGCAGCTTGTTTCTATAAACTATGGTAGTACTTATCTGTTATCTACTGTGTATCCTGTGTTTGAATGGCTGCCCCCATGGCTACACAGCAGCTTGTTTATATAAATTATAGTAGTACTTATCTGTTATGTACGGTGTATCCTGTGCTTGAATGGCTGCCCCCATGGCTACACAGCAGCTTGTTTCTATAACCTATAGTAGTGTTTCTGAAGCAAACACCCCAGTTTTAACAGTGCAGGGCAACACTGCATTATATTTGAATTAATTTGAAACATTTTCATGTTTTGATGTTACTTTTCCTTTAAAGGGATACTAACCCTAATATAAGTGTAAGTCAGAACTACTGGCCTTTACTTTTTAATGGAAAAGCAGGCAGTCTGCTTTTTCCCTATGGAATCTGCTACAGTTGTCCTTATTGCACTAGGGGAGGAATTTCAGCCTTCTGCAGTGCCATAAATGGGACATTTTAAAATTAAAAAGGCAAGGAAAGTGGCTCATGGGAACGACCAGGGAAAAAAGTGTACATTTTCCTTTAAAATGCTATCTGGTAGTTAAAGCATTGGCCATGTTAACAGGTCACCAGGCAGTAGACTAAATATAAAATTAATTATTACCATTATCCAGACCGTGACTGATTAATACTGAATTCAGACATATATATGTTGCTAGGGTCAGTAAGCCTAGTAACCAGATACGACTAAATTCCAAACAGACTGGCGAGTTGCTTTGTTCATTATACTAAAAGTCCGTTATCCAGTGATTTGGACCTTCCATACAAGTGGATAGAGTAGAGGGGGGATCTTGTTGTTACTCCGGGTGAGTGAGTCCAGTCTTCTTGGCTTCTGTTACTAAATAAATTCTAAACCTAAGGGGAGGTTCTTTGTTTGTATACTTATATTGCAGATTTTTATGTCTATGTATATATTTAAACTCTTTTTAAAAAAGGAATATGAAATGCTAATGATAACTGTGACTGTATAATATGTACTTGGCTACTGGTTTTGTGGGCACTGGACCTGACCGGAATCTCCCGGCATCGCCGGATTACTTCAAAGTTTTAACTCGTTCCCAGGCCCAGAGGCTGCGAATCGGGTTCTGCTAATGGTTTAACCCAAGTTTTATTGCCTACAATAAATACTTTCCTTGCTGTGGACCATCAGATAACGTGCCTGAGTCTATTTGTATTGGCTGTGGGGGATTGGGGTCGGGGGTATCGTTTGTAACTGGAAAGATAACTTATCTGACATATCTACCAGGGTGATAATTTTCAAAGGGGTTGTTCACCTTTAAGTTAACTTTTAATAATTTATAGAATGGCTAAGTCTAACCAACTGGCCTTCATTTTTTTTTTTTTTATAGTTTTTAATTATTTGCCTTCTCCTTGTTACCCTTTCCAGCTTTCAAATGGGGGTCACTGACCCCATCTAAAAACAAATGCTCTGTAAGGCTACAAATGTATTGTTATTGCTACTTTTTATTACTCATCTTTCTATTTAGTTCCTCTCCTATTCATATTCCTTTCTCTTATTCAATGCATGGTTGCTAGGGGATTTTGGACCCTAGCAACCAGTTTACTGACATTGCAAACTGGTGAGCTGCTGAATAAAAAGCAAAATAACTCAAAAACCTAAAAAAAATCCCCACCAATGGCAAGTTATCTCAAAGTATCACTTTGTGTCACACTAAAAGTTAATTTAAAGGTGACCAGCCCCCGTAAGCCTTATAATAACTTATTTTGTCTGGTGTGCTACTGGGCTCCTTTACTAGATGACGTATACAGAAGCATTACAGTTAATTCCTTGCCTTTACAGAGTGCATTTAGCAGTGTTTGTGCATGAATAGCTCTAGAAATGATCAAGGAGCAATCACACGGTTCCATGGAGTCATAGAAATGGGATATTAATGCATAAATGATATTTTAGAGCAGAACTGTCCAACTGGAACCTTCCAGGTTGAATTTGGCTTCTTTTGGGATGTTGCTTATGCTGGCACAATCTGTTGCCGTATGCAAATTTAATGATGTACAAGCACCCGTTCAACGACCTGGACCAAATCTTTTCTGAGAAAATGGCCCAAGATCCTGTTGGATTTTACCTCTATAAAAAAAAGAAGAAAAGCAAAAGCCAAAGGTCACATTAAAAGAGAAACTCATTTTTCAGTCTTGGAAACAGACATGAAAGAGTGCTCCTTATTCAGCCCAATGAGAGAGGGACCAGGCTTAGAAATACTTTAGCAAGGTACTATGTATACTTTTCAGGCAAAAATACTGGCAGCCAATCACCCCTGCTTAGCAATTGCTGTCAGAGAGCCTGGGAGTCCAAAGATGGCAGCCGCCCACCCACCCTTTAAACACAGAAAGAAATCACCAGTGCTTTGTCTAACTACACTGACCCTACCCGCTAGTGCCCCTATATATAGGCCTGCCCTGACATCACAGATGGGGCGGGGTGTGCAGGCGCACATCTTTAAAGGGTAAAAGCTGGAGGCAGAAGAGGGCACAGTGGGGTTGCAGGCAGGATGGACACCAGGAAAAGTTCAATCCACACCCGCCCCGCAGCCCACAGAAGTTGTGTGGATGTTGGTCCAAACCTGTGGGTGTCGTGCCGGCTGAAAGGCAGCTAGAAGCAATGTTTACCTACAATTTATACCCAAAACACAGAAAAAAAATTGCCAGCACTCAGTCTAAAGCTGGCCATAGATGCAAAGACTTTCCCATCTCCCGACCCGCCACTAACCATTCAGATCAAAGTCTTACCAGTCAGATTAGTTAAAGTGACCGCAATCGTACGATATCTATGTCCAACCAAAGCCAGTGACAGTCTCCCACTGAAAATCCTACGATCGGCAATACACGCAGAGATATCGGCAGCCGCCAGAAATTTTCGAACCTGTCCGATCGACCAAACGACCGATGTCGGGACTCTCCACACACGTTCCGAAAAGCGTACGAATCCTCGATTCGTATGATCAGATCTTTGCGTCTATGGCCAGCTTAACTCACACTCAGTAGTAGACAAGCTGCTAGAAACAAAAAAAAAACATTATTTGTTCACAAAAATAAGGAGAAAAATTGCTAGCGCACAGTTTGCCTTTAACAATCATTAAAAAAAAATTACAAAAAAGCAGGTTTTATTACCACACTTTGGGCACTATATGTAATCTCAAGGTAATTGCCTGGGACTTGCTGACTAGAGCTCTGGAGTTAAGGGTAAGTACACCACGGTCTTACTACTCAGTGTCACTGTTTGCTGGGGACTGAATTTTAATTGCACTACAAGATTAGAATGCTGTATAGGACTTGACTTGGCACGTGAGCTTACATGTACTGGCCAAAGTGTGGTACTAACGCCTCATTTTTTTGTAATTATTTTTAAAGGCAAACTGTGCGCTGGCAATCTTCCTCCTTTTGCTACGCCACGTTGCTGTTATCATGTGGTGTAACATAACGAAGCATCATTTTTAATGGCCAAGCAGCTCTGTATTGAGGCGCATTAATGGTGCTGTTTGGGACATCTTGATCCATCTTGTGTAAATGACTGTGTTCTTTAGATTTCTTTCCCCCTAATCTCCTGGAAGTTAACCTGTACCTCAAACACATGTAACAGTGATGCTGACATTGGTCTTACTACATTCCTGGGCCCCCAGCACTCCTAGGAGCCCTTCCCCCTATTGTTTGGTCCCCAGAACTCCTAGGAGCCCTTCCCCCTATTGTTTGGCCCCCAGCACTCCTAGGAGCCACTTCCTCTTATTGTTTGGCCTCCAGCACTCCTAGGAGCCCTTCCCCCTATTGTTTGGCCCCCAGCACTCCTAGGAGCCCTTCCCCCTATTGTTTGGCCCCCAGAACTCCTAGGAGCCACTTCCCCTTATTGTTTGGCCCCCAGCACTCCTATGAGCCACTTCCTCTTATTGTTTGGCCACCAGCACTCCTAGGAGCCCTTCCCCCTATTGTTTGGCCCCCAGAACTCCTAGGAGCCCTTCCCCCTATTGTTTGGCCCCCAGCACTCCTAGGAGCCCTTCCCCCTATTGTTTGGCCCCCAGAACTCCTAGGAGCCACTTCCCCTTATTGTTTGGCCTCCAGCACTCCTAGGAGCCACTTCCTCTTATTGTTTGGCCTCCAGCACTCCTAGGAGCCCTTCCCCCTATTGTTTGGCCCCCAGAACTCCTAGGAGCTCTTCCCCCTATTGTTTGGCCCCCAGAACTCCTAGGAGCCTCTTCCCCTATTGTTTGGCCCCCAGAACTCCTTGGAGCCACTTCCCCTATTGTTTGGCCCCTGAGCACAACATGGATGGAGTCAGGTTTCAATAGACAGACCTCAGATATTTATATTTCACAAAGCAATATATTTGGATGTATATAGATCTAAGGAAGCAATACAGTGTGACAGAGACTGACATCACATGAGGTAATGTACCTCACAAGTACAGTTCTGTGGCACTTTGTAGGCGGGAACTCTATGTAGATTCGAATTGGCTACATGGCGGATGACTGTGTAATAAGCAGACGGAGTAGCCAATCACAATGCACATCGCGAAGCAACAAGTTTGGCGGGAGCCAAGTGGGCGTAGCAAGGACTGGCGCCCGAACAAGATGGAGGCGGAAGAGAAGTCGGCGGAGGGTTTCGCTGAAGGGGACCCTGGGACATCTCAGGAGATCGAAGCGGCGCCCAGCGAGAACCCCTCGAGAATGCTGATCTTTAATACCTTGGTGGACAAGTTTCTAGATGGGCTGGTGCAGGCGGGCAGGTACGGGACGGTCCCGGGCGTTTATTGGCTGGGAACGAAACAGTGCTAAAAGCCGATTGGCTGTGAACGAAACAGTGCTAAAAGCCGATTGGCTGGGAACTAAATAGTGCTAAAAGCCGATTGGCTGGGAACGAAACAGTGCTTAAAGCCGATTGGCTGGGAACGAAATAGTACTGAAAGCCGTTTGGCTGGATGGTAGCGCTGCTTGTATTCCATTGGATACCATCATATCGCTGTACCTTGATTGGCTGGAAAAATGTTATGGGAGCATATAGTAAATAGTATTAGTAATGGCTATGTCTCTGGGCTGGAGAGCTTACACTCTAGCCGCCCCAGCCTCTCAAATACATGCTATTATGTTACCATGGACTCACAGTGAGTCTGGGCTGAGGAGCTAACACTTTATCCACGGAACCATAGAGATTTCCGCCTTATAGGAGCTTTGCTGGGATTCTGGGCTGAAGAGCTTTCACTCTAATTATGGCCTTGTGTCAGTTGGAAGAGTGTTCTGTCTTCTCATTGCTGCGCAGGTCTGTGAATCTCTTTTTCTAGGTGAATTCAGGAGTCAGAACCAGCAGTGCAGACAGTCTTGTCAGACATGACCCGTCACACAGTAGAAACCCAGTGAGTGAGTGGATATTGGGAATTAATTTCATTAGTCCAAACCCTTTATTGGGTGGAGTTTCCCTTTAGTAGGGACAGGGTAGAAATAGATCTAAAATAAATAAATGTTTGTGGGTTTAAAGGGATACTGTCATGGGGAAAAAAAATGTTTTCTCAAAATTAATCAGTTAATAGTGCTGCTCCAGCAGAATTCTGCACTGAAATCCATTTCTCAAAAGAGCAAACAGATTTTTTTATATTCAATTTTGAAATCTGACATGGGGCTAGACATATTGTCAATTTCCCAGCTGCCCCCAGTCATGTGACTTGTGCTCTGATAAACTTCAGTCACTCTTTACTGCAGTACTGCAAGTTGGAGTGATATCATCCCCCTCGCTTTTTTCCCCCCAGCAGCCAAACAACAGAACAATGGGAAGGTAACCAGATAGCAGCTCCCTAACACAAGATAACAGCTGTCTGGTAGATCTAAGAACAACACTCAATAGTAAAATCCAGGTCCTACTGAGACACATTCAGTTACATTGAGAAGGAAAAACAGCAGCCTGCCAGAAAGCAGTTCCATCCTAAAGTGCAGGCACAAGTCACATGACCAGGGGCAGCTGGAAAATTGACAATATGTCAAGCCCCATGTCAGATTTCAAAACTGAATATAAAAAAACCTGTTTGCTCTTTTGAGAAATGGATTTCAGTGCAGAATTCTGCTGGAGTAGCACTATTAACTGATACATTTTGAAAAAAAACATGTTTTCCGATGACAGGATCCCTTTAACGTTCGGACACAAGAACTCCGCCCATGACTCCTCCCTCTCTCTCCTCAGTTACCAGAGATTTGCCCGTTGCTACAAGCGCTTCTACAAACTGCAGCCGGAAATGACCCGCAGCATCTACGATCAGTTTGTGTTCCAGCTCCAGAATTCCATCAGGGTAAGTGTCAGTCTGGGGCGGGGCTTGATCGGGCCAATCGGGGCATTGGATGTTGCACATGTCCCTTTAATGGCAGAGCTTATGTTTGTAGGATGAGATACAAGAAATTAGGGACGAGGGGAACCTGGAGACGCTTTTGGACTCGCTCGACAAGATGGAAAAGGAGGCGGGAGACAGAACAGAACTGGCGTGGTGAGTACAGCAACCACCATAGAGGTGTCCAGCCTGGAACCCGAAGTACTACGGGATCTACAGACAATCTACTCTGCTGCCTTTATAACATTCCATTCAGCAGGAGGAGCATATTCATACAATCATCTGTGCATGTGTGGGGCATCTGCGCAATCCCAGCCAATATCCACTTACTACAGGTCACAGCTCCTCTTCTCTCCCTGCTCTTCTCATTATTTCTGCCCTTTGCAGGGTTGCCGGGTGTAATGTTCAAAATTAGGCTACAAAACCAGCCCAAAAGTAGCCAAGAGGCACTTCAAAAGTAGCCAACAAATAGCGCGATGTGTGCAGTGAAAACAAATCTAAGAAATAAATGAATATATATGAAAATACGCCTTTTTTTTAACGTTTTTCCATGAAGCCAAATGGGACAGATTTGCCCGTCACCAGGGGCCGTAACTACAGAAGGGGGCTCTGGAGGTGTAGGGGTCCCATAAGGCCCTAATTCATATACAGTTTCAATAAATATTGGTAAATCGGGTCAACCTCTAGACATTTTGGTGGCCAGCTGATTTTTGCCCTGAAATTGAGGAAAGTCACTAGGAAATGCGAGAATGCTTAAGAGTGACAGGAGACTGGGGTACGGAGCCCAATCTGATAACTCCCGACTTCTACACAGTCGGTCCCATTGCATGCTGGGTATTGTAGTCTTCCATTCAACTTGTTAAACAAAAACGACATTACCCAACATGCATTGGAGACACAGGCTTGGCACATTAGAGCAAGAAAAAAAACATTGGCTGGTTTCCAAAGTAAAAACCAGCTAAAGGCCCCAAAAGTAGCCCAAATCTGTACCTTGGCTAGTTTGTACTTTCAAAACCCGCCTGGGCTTTAAATTAGTAGCCCAATTTGGCTGGAAAACTGCAAACCCTGGCCCTTTCCACCAACAGTCGGAACAGTAGAAATGCAGCCGTACCTTGTACTCTCTGTCCGGCCCCCGTAATGATTGGTCGGAGGGCCTATCCGATTGGGCAAAGTGTGTCAGTCTTAAAGGAGAAGGAAAACTACCAAAGCAGTTTATTGCCAATATATTAGGCACAGATGGTCCAATTACCTTTTATATGACATTACCCCATCTCCATTAACTTCTTCACTGGTTAAGTTTAACAAATGTTTTTTCTCTGAGGACTGGAGAACTCAACATTTTAAATTAATCCATCTTTTTCGTTCTTTTAAGGGTTTAGGTCAAGTATCGTTTTGTCCCAAATGTAATCAGGAAAATGTAAATCTTTTTCATTATCTTTGGAGCTGCCCCCACATTACTTTAGTTTGGCAAAAAGGAAAAGATTTTATCAGCTCAAAGTTGAAAATAAATGTAACTGTATCTCCAGTTTATGCCCTTTAATATTGCCCCCCCCCCTTCTTTTACATTGAGTAGACATTGTAAATCCGACCCTGTTTTGATTTCAAACTTAATTTTACGCTTTATGGCGACTACTAAGACGGTCCTATTTCTGCTCTGGAGTCTACCCCTTCCCTAAAAGAAATCTTCGTATATCTAAACCAGTTATGCTGGCAAGAGGCCATAAAAATTAAATTTGAGGAACCACATATTAAAACTACATTTTATGAAAATTGGTCACTTTACTTTGATCAAATAGACTAAACACAAAACTAAAATTCAGGAGCTGTTACACATCTAACTACCGTATATACTCAAGTATAAGCCGAGTTTTTCAGCCCCCAAAATATGCTGAAAAACTCTACCTCGGCTTATACTCAGGTCAAGCGCAAAACCGGTCGCCGGCGCCTAAGAATATTCGCCGGCGCCTAAGAATATCCGCCGGCGCCTTCGAAAAGTAGCCGGCACCTTAGAATATTCGCCGGCGCCTAAGAATAGTCATCCAAAAACGAGATTGAAACTTACCAGAAGCTGCTGCATTTCTCACCCTAGGCTTATACTCGAGTCAATAAGCTTTCCCAGTTTTTGGAAGTAAAATTAGGTACCTCGGCTTATACTCGGGACGGCTTATACTCGAGTATATACGGTATCCTAATGTCTGGGCAACAAAATTAACTCGGTATCTACATAATATTTAGGGGCCGATTCACTATGGTTCGAATATCGAGGGTTAATTAACCCTCCATATTCGACTAGGAATTAAAATCCTTTGATGATTTAGCGCAGATAGTTTGCAGATAGTTTGATTGAAGGATAATTCCTTCGATCGAACGATTAAATCCTTCGAATTGAACGATTCAAAGGATTTTAATCCAACGATCGAAGGAATATCCTTAGATCAAAAAAAGTTAGCCAAGCCTATGGGGACCTTCCCCATAGGCTAACATTGACTTCGGTAGCTTTTAGATGGCGAACTAGGGGGTCGAAGTTTTTTTTTTAAAGAGACAGTACTTTGACTATCGAATAGTCGAACGATTTTTACTTTGAATCCTTCGTTTCGAAGTCGATGGTCGAAGTAGCCCAAACAAAACTTCGAAATTTGAAGTTTTTTACCTTCGAATCCTTCACTCGAAGTTAGTGAATTGGCCCCTTAGTTTTATTATAACTCCACCATACAAGGTTTAGATTTGTTTTAGTTGTATGTTGCTTTTGTTAGCTTATGCAGTAGATCTAGTTACTAAACTTTATTGTGTGAGTCAAGGAACTCATTACACTAATATAAGTCATTTATTATTTTTATGTTTTCAAAATTTTATTATGCCTTTTTTATAAACAGCATGATGTTTGCATGCAGTTAAATAGCTTAATCACACTCAATTTGCACTGTGATAAGTAAATCTTGCTTGTTTTTGGAAAACTCAATAAAAATGTTGAAAAGAAAAATAGATTAGCCACAATAGTACAAGCTATAACACTATATTTATTCTGCAGAATTCTTTACCATACCTGAGTAACCGGCTCTAGAAGGTCTCTGTTTAGGATAGCAGCTGCCATATTAGCTTGGCGTGACATCACTTCCTGCCTGAGTCTCTGGGCTCAGATTACAGCAGGGAGAGGAGCAAACTGAGCATGCTCAAGCCCAAGCCCTGGAGGTTTAAGCTGAAAACAGTTAGTCTGATACAGAAGCCCATGAGGACACAATAGAAGGAAAGAAATGTGCTGTTTCTTTTGACAGAGGACTCAGAGCAACATTACTTTGAGGGGTTACTGGTGTATTTATATAGACCTTTCTGATAAAGCTTACTTACTTTTAGCCTTTCCTTCTCCTTTAAGGGACAGATACACTGAGACATTACTGGCCAATATTTGACCTGAGACTTTTTGCCAGATATCAGTCGAGCCGACCTATCAGAGGGCCCCATACACTGGCCAATAAGCAGCTGTACATATTCAGTCGGCTACATTAGCTGAGCTTACTGTAAATGTAAGACCCACGTGGGTGACAGTTGCGGTGCAATGTGACGCCATTTGCTCTGGACTCTCCTATTGATGAATAACCTGCATTGTGTCCATTAGGCGCCCCAGTGGGGTTCCAGAGCAGGACCTGCGCGCTCACCTGGTGCCCTACCTCCTGCAGCAGAGAGACTACCTGCACAAGGTCCTGAAAGAGAGAGAGGAGGAGAACAAGAGACTGGCCCAGACTGTGCTGCTCGGCCGGAGGAAGATCCAGGAAATGCAGAAAGAGATCGAGACGAGGAAACAGGCCTGGCAGGTAAAGAGGCCACTCCCACTTTCTAAACGAGGAAACAGGCCTGGCAGGTAAAGAGGCCACTCCCACTTTCTAAACGAGGAAACAGGCCTGGCAGGTAAAGAGGCCACTCCCACTTTCTAAACGAGAAAACAGGCCTGGCAGGTAAAGAGGCCACTCCCACTTTCTAACCCTATAGTTGGTATGTCCTGATCTCTCTATAAGTGTATGGTACATAGCCTGGGGTCTGTATGGAACTGCACCTCCCTGTCTGTAGTAGAGTATGACAGTAGGGCAGCTCCCACTCATAAATAAACAGAGTAAATAACCTGACAGGGCTTTGTACATCTCTGTGGAATAGATTTCTTTATGAATCTGTGATATGTTTCACAGGAGCTGAGCAAAGCCCAAAGGGAACTGATTCTGTCAGTGGAGGAGCCCAAGTGACTGTG
Source organism: Xenopus petersii (assembly GCA_038501925.1). NCBI lineage: Eukaryota > Metazoa > Chordata > Amphibia > Anura > Pipidae > Xenopus > Xenopus petersii. The sequence goes on along the minus strand of CM076686.1, from coordinate 4,203,419 downwards.
CACCGTTTAGTAGACAATTCCCAGGTGGATCTCTGATTTCTGCTCTCGTTTTGCTGGACCAACTGCATGGACAATACGTGGAGAGCGCGTAAATCAGTAAATCCGGTTGGACTGTTGCTATAGGAACGGGAACCAGGAATGTTCTTTGTTAGTCGGACACTAAAGATTTCTGTTATTGAATCTTTATTATGTTTGTCCCTACAGCTCACCAGTAGAAGTGAGTCTCAGAATTCCAGTTTTTACATGGATATTCTCATCCCCTTTAATTCTGATCCCATTTTTTTCCTTTAGGATATTATTAATACGTTTACACCTTTAAAAACACAATTACTGCCATTGATTTTAAGTGAAAACACACACAGGAATGTAACGGCGACGTGTAGTTCAGCAATGGCCGAGCGGATAAAGAAAATTTATAGCCATAAATCGAGGCAGCGTTGCTGTTCTGTGCCTGGAGATAAAATAGAGGCAGTCATGTGACTACCAGGAATTGCTATTTTTCTGTATTCGCAAATTAAATCAGATTTTTGCAAGACGAGCCTACACTTTATTTTCATGTATCAGTTTCCCTTTAATGGAATCATAATGTGGATAGACTTGTTTTTTTCCCCCAAAGACTTGCGGCACAGCAGTGAGGGAAGGAGAGGGTCAATGGAGTTCAGCGTGGTAAATAGAGTGTGTACTTGTCCGCTCCAGCTCACATTGGCAAGACTGGGACACAGAGAGGAAAGACTGAGGCTTGTGGTTAGAAGAGGAGCCCAAGCTGATTCCTCTGCCTCTAACACTTGTTATAAAGCCAAAAAGAGCAGATGTTCGGTGCTCAAGAAACTCTCTGTACAATAAGCAGCTCTGAGCAATTAGTATGGCAGCACCGACTGCAAGGCCATTGGTTTCTTCTAGAGAGGCATCAGGGCCGCTGTACGCTAAAACTTTCTGGGCCCTGCCCACTACCACAGGCCCCGCCCTAGAGACCCCCCCACACACTAAAAAGCCACACTAACATGGGCACATAGAAAAAAAATTGGAGATCAGGGGCCCCGTAGAAAATATAAAAATAAACCTTGGTGGTCAGGGACCCCATAGAATATTTGAAAAAAAAGTGGTGGTAGGGGCCTATAGAGTATTAAAATAATACAATGGTGGCCAGTAGTGATGTGTGGCCCGGCCTGAAACCTGCGGGCACCAAATCTTTGGGTCGCGAACTTGAGCCCGCCCTTTTTGTGACGTCACATGGTTCAGTGGAACTAATAAAAACATTGGGGTTCAGCCCAGTTTGTTTCTATGGGGGCTGCCCGGAAAAGCAGCTTGGCAGCTCCCGCCCGTATGCCCATTTATAGTTATTCATTTAAAGGGCCCCTGTGCTAATATAGCAATAAAGCTTTGCTATGAATATACTGCAGTTGTATCATTGGGCCTCAAGCTTCATAGGTTCCTAGGAATGGCTCCCCCTATCTGCTCAATACTGTTAGCGCTACTGTTTGTAAATACCATTACGCACTATGGGACAAAGGAAGCAGCTCTTTCAAGGTAACCCATAAGTACTAGCCAATACTCTGTTACTATAGGGTTACTCGCCTACACATGAAGTGAGGAACACTGTGTTATTCTGGGAATTCCGACTGCTTTGTGGTTGCTATGTTTACTGACCCTAGCAACTGTACAGTGATTGGAATAACAGACATGGCAACCAATTAGATTTCTGGCAGGAGAGAAGGAACTAGAAAGGCAAATCATCACTAACATCATCATCACTGACTTCATTGTGACATCAGTATATTATAAGGTGAACTTCCCCTTTAATAAGGTGCTTATAAGAAGAATTTATAAAATATTACGCTGTGTGGCTGCTTTGCAATCCGACCATAAAACAAGTTCATTTACACCATTTCCAGTCTGTTTGTCATGGGGGTTTAATTCGATTTACGGAGGTTAATTTATCAACACTGGGCAAATCTGCACCTGAGCAGTAACCCATAGCAACCAATCGGAGAGTAGGTTTTTTTTTGTTTTTTGCTACCAAGGGTAACTTCTGGGTCAAATAAATTGGCCTCATTGTGTCCAGCCCTATTTGTGTTCTCATGCTCTGATTGGCTATAGGTTAGACCCTATCCATGTTCTCATGCTCTGATTGGCTATAAGTTAGACCCTATCCATGTTCTCATGCTCTGATTGGCTCCAGACTGGACCCTATCCATGTTCTCATGCTCTGATTGGCTCCAGACTGGACCCTATCCATGTTCTCATGCTATGATTACAGGCTGGACCCTACCCAGGTTCTCATGTTCTGATTGGCTACACGTTAGACCCTATCCATATTCTCATGCTCTGATTGGCTATACGTTGGACCTTATCCATGTTCTCATGCTCCGATTGGCTATAGGTTGGACCTTATCCATGTTCTCATGCTCTGATTGGCTACAGACTGGACCCTATCCATGTTCTTATGCTCCGATTGGCTATAGGTTGGACCTTATCCATGTTCTCATGCTCTGATTGATTACAGGCTGGACCCTACCCAGGTTCTCAGGCTGGACCTTATCTATGTTCTCATTGGCTACAGGTCAGACCCTATCCATGTTCTCATGCTTTGATTGGCTACAGACTGGACCTGTACCATGTTCTCATGCTCTTATTGGCTACAGGTTGGACCATATCCACGTTTTCATGCTCTGATTGGCTACAGTTAGACCCTATTCATGTTCTCATGTTTTGATTGGCTACAGGTTGGACCCGATTCAGTTCTCATGCTTTGATTGGTTACAAGTTGGTCTAGCCTCTACAGCAGTGATCCCCAGTAGCTCGTGAGCAACATGTGGCCCGGTGGCCTCAAAGCAGGAGCTAATTTTTGAATTCCAGGCTTGGAGGCAAGTTTTAGTTGCATAAAAACCAGGTGTACTGCCAAATAGAGTCTCCTGTAGGCTACCAGTCCATATAGGGGCTACCAAACAGCCAATCACAGCCCTTATTTGAGATCCCCATGGACTTTAATGCTTGTGTTGCTCTCCAACTCTTTTTTACACTCAAATGTGGCTCACAAGTAAAATAGGTTGGGGACCCCCTGCTGTACAGTGTTCTTATAGGGTACACGTTGGTCTGGTAGTGGGAAAGTTCCCCTGCTCTGATTGGCTACAGCTTATTTCTAGCCACATCCACACTAAGAAGTGCAACAGTCCTGTAGTGCTAACAAGTTTATTTCAGTTACAGTTATGTCTAATGATTCCAATACAAACCTTGTTACAAAACACATGATGGTTATTAGGATAAGGGTTAAATTAAAGGGACTTGCCTCTTCCCTCTGCAAGGGTTAACAGGGAAAGGTAGTATATAATGTCTGATATCATGAGGTTAGTTAGAGGTTATATAGCTTCATATAGGGGATTCTGGGAGACCAGCTGTACCTATAGGGCCCCTGAGTCACCACATGTTGCTGGACTACAACTCCCAGCATCCCCTGACATATAATCAAGGGCGGTTGTAGCGCAGTAACATCTGTATGAATGAAAACAAGCTGCCCCTGTAGTAAGTGGCAGATACCCCAGTGCTGGCGCAGTTAAACCTGCGTGTATAAAGGGTCACGGGAGTTGTACTGGGAGTCCAGAGACAATATGGTACAGGCATTAGCAGCAAGTCAGGGGTTACAGAGCTCATAGGAGAGATGGAGCTGACCTTGGCATGAGGCCACACCCCCTTCATGTGCTCCATCTATACAAGAACAAAGACAGGAATGGGGTGTCATGTGCTCCTCAGTAGTCGTAACAGACGGTGCATGGGCCCCAGCACAGGAATGTATTTGTTTAGGGGGAATATGATCTAGAAATCACTAGAAAAAGTGCAGTTAGTCCTGTAATATAGGGAATTCCACCCAAAAATACTAATATTAGTAACAGTAACGATACATTCAGCAGCGGCGGGAGGGGGGCAAGTTCATTCTGGGCTCAACATCGCCCCATGAATACATGACAACGTGCTCGGTATATAGTAGTACTGAGTATGGTCGAGTGGCAATGTAGAGAAATGCCCAGAATACACATAAACCTGTAGTACCGACTGTTGAACACTAGAGGGAAGCACAACACACACCAATTCGGCGGCTTTTAAAAGCACAGCATTGTATTGCCACATTGTATTGAGACGTGAGACGACACTGTTCCTTTAACTTTGCCTAAACTGCTCATGGCTGCCCCCTTGCAGGTCACTACATATATATAATTAGATTTATTTATATCTATACCCAGAGTAACAGCGAATAACAGCAGCAGAACCAACACCACACAGATCCTTCTATATAATCTGACCCCAATAGTCACATGCCAATTTCCCCTTTAATTATTCCCTCTACCTCAATTACACCCCCAGCTAGACAGCGGGGGTCTGAGATGCCTTCATTATGGTAGGGAGGAGTCCAACACCTACACCAGCCCACGTTTGGGCCGGCCCACTAGAACCACAAACATTGGGTCCATTATTTACACTTCCTTGGAACATTCTAGTAAATCAGATGACGGGGCAGTACCACCTTAATTCCTCGGGTGTTTGGGGCACGGGCCCTGTCAATCCTGAGAGCAGCTGCAGCAGAAAAGCTCTGCAATCCAATGAATCCCCTAAATCTTTGTGCCCAGTTCAATCATAAATACAGCCCACCTCCTCTGGGGCTCCGTTCCACTCATCTACAACTCACTATGGCCAATCAATCACTAGGAGACTCCTTATGTCTTCTGAGCACTTCCATCTCCACCCTCGGACATACCTAGACACATACATCTATGTCCTTCTTGTTTGGGGGCTGCTCTCTTTCCCATGGACAGGAAGTGGGGCAGAGTTTTTCTCCTAGATGGTTTCCCCATTGCATTGAACGCTATTGGCCAAGAAGATAGAACTTCCACCAACAGAAAGAGCTTGCCACGACTATGTGCTTCAGTCTGATTTTACAGGAATTCTATCCCCTTTTAGTAAAAGCCCCGCCCCTGCCTGTGGGAAAGAGAGCAGCCCAGAAGCAGGAAGTAGAGAGAATCAGAGCTCTACACCAGGGCAAATACAGGGGTGGATTCGATTCACATACCCAGGGGGCGGTTCCTGTAGTTCTTAACACAGATTATGCCACCCCATTGGAATTATCCTTTAAAATCGGAACGTCTGCCGTGTTTATGGTCCTATAATTACCCACAATTCCATGAAGGTGCTTAGTGAAACATACTCAGTACTACTATACACAAGTGCTTTCGTTTTCCAAGCTCAGGCTCGGCCCGTTTCTCAATACATTGGCCGGACAGAGGGACATCCTTTCTCTACAGGAGGCTGCGCTTTATGGCTATGGCCGTACAGACTGACACTAGCCGTGGGCCAGTAGAGCCCAAATGGCAACGTCTCGGGGGGCAGCGGGTGCCTCAGCATTCCTTCAGTTTGCCATTGCCGGGGTTGTGATTGTGGAGAATGGAGTTGGCCCGTGGAGACCACATCAGGGTGGCAGTGAAGAAACAGATGAGGATGAGGTTCCCCGCCAGGGCGGTGGCCACGACCCCCAGGGTACAGGCCAGAGAGTCTTCTTCTGAGTGCACGGCTAGCCACGCCTCCCGAGAGGCTCGGTCACACAGCACCGCCTCCAGCTGGAAGTGAGTGCCCAGCACAGCGCAGACGTGGAACAGTTGGTGGCTGTGGCCTGGAGGCGATAGAGTGTGGCTAGTCAGTGCGTTGTCTCATATAGTCACTTACCTCCTTACTGACCTACATACAACCCCTCCCATTAAAGGATAAGACAACATACGATGAAAAGGCATCAGATACTTTATTGCAAGGGGCTTTTGGGCTGCTCTCTTTCCCATGGTCAGACAGGAAACCACCCCTAGGTAAGTGAATCCAGTTTCCCCCAGTACCTACTACCCATTTACAGAGCTCTGATTACCTGTTCTTTCTGATCCTGGGCTGCTCTCTTTCCCATGGTCAGACAGGAACCTACAGTACTGCTCCTCTGTACTTCCTGCTCCTTGGGGTAAGACCTGCTTAAGCACAGACCGTAGGAAAAAGAAAGGCATGCAGAAGTACTAGGAGGACATTTGGATTCATTACCCAGGGGGAGGATCCTGTTTGACCATGGGAAAGAGAACAGCCCAGGAGCAGGAAGTACAGAGAATCAGAGCTCTGTACCTGGGTAAGTACTGGGGGAGATTGGATTCACTTACCCAGGGGGAGGTTCCTGTCTGACCATGGGAAAGAGAACAGCCCAGGAGCAGGAAGTACAGAGAATCAGAGCTCTGTACCTGGGTAAGTACTGGGGGAGATTGGATTCACTTACCCAGGGGGAGGTTCCTGTCTGACCATGGGAAAGAGAACAGCCCAGGAGCAGGAAGTACAGAGAATCAGAGCTCTGTACCTGGGTAAGTACTGGGGGAGATTGGATTCACTTACCCAGGGGGAGGTTCCTGTCTGACCATGGGAAAGAGAGCAGAGCAGGATGTGCCTTGAGTACAGGAAGTGGTTTAAAAGCCAAGCCCAGAAGTACAGAGAATCAGAAATCTGTACCTGGGTAAGTACTGGGTGAAGATTGATTTTACTCACCTAGGGGGAGGAGCTTGTCTGACCATGGGAAAGAGAGCAGCTCAGGAGCAGGATGTGACCCAGAAGTACAAAAAATCAGAAATCTGCACCTGGGTACTGGGCGAGGATTGGATTCACTTAGCTAGGGAGAGGTTCCTGCCTGGCCATGGGAAAGAGAGCAGCCCAGGTCAGGAAATATATATATATATACATATCAGTACTGGGGTGCTTTGATATTGTTCCAAGTTCCTAATGGCCAACTTTTACATCTGTTTCATATTAAGTGGACTTACCCTTTAAACGGTCAGTAAGGACTGAGTTCTGGGCCCCACTAGGGCTACGAGCCAATGAAAATCCTTACCAAAGTAGTCGAAGCGGCCGGGCGCCAGGCGTTCTGGCAAATGGGAGGCGAACAGGAAACCAGTGAGAAAAGCCAAGGTGAGGTGGTAGAAGTGCAGGGGGATCGCCTCGTTCCAGTTACAGTCATCTCCGAAGCAAAATATCAGCTGCAAGACAGGAACACGTATGTTGGACACGTATGGAGCACGCAAGCAGGTCACATAATCAACCTGTCCATGGGAAAGAGAGCAGCCCAGGACTAGAAGTATACACAATCAGAGCTCTGTACCCGGGGCATGACTGTATGTACCTACTCTGTGGAAAGTTTCTTGTCCGACCATGGGAAAGAGAGCAGCCCAGAAGATCTGCGCTCTATACCTAAGAAACTACTCAGGGAGATTGGATTAATTTACCCAGAGGGAGGTTCCTGTCTGACTAAAGAAAACAGAGCAGCCCAGGGCTAGAAGTACAGTACTGGGGGATGACTACTCAATAAAAGTCCCCTGTTTGACCATAGGAAAGAGAGCAGCCCAAAAGATCGGAGCTCTATACCTAAGTAACTACTCGGGGAGATTGGATTAATTTACCCAGAGGGAAATTCCTGTCTGACTAAAGAAAATAGAGCAGCCCAGGGCTAGAAGTACAGTACTGGGGAATGACTGGGTCCACCTACTCTGCTGTCTGACCATGGGAAGGAGAGCAGCCCAGAAGCAGCCTGATTTAAGAATCACTGGAATCATTGTGAAGATTGGGGCGAGAGTCAAGGTTCATCGCCTGAGAGAGTCAAGTGAAGCAATGCTCCACCTACAGGTCAATGGGTGTTAATACACCCTGTTTTTTTAAAGGATAAGCAAACCTTCAAAATAAGTGAATGTAAAATTGATGAAGGTGTCATTTACATTCATCATTTATTTTTCATTCCGAGATATTAAGGGATACATGTGCTGTTAATATGAATGAATTTTGTTACAACAGCACCACCTGCTGGTCATTTTCCCACCAGTCTGACCAGCAAGTAGTCAAGGAAGTTGTCAGGAGAAAGAAAGAGGCTGATGTTCTTCTGCTTAGGAATAAAATTAGAAACCTTTCTCACATCTTTCCTAAGCAGAAGAACATCAGCCTCTTTCTTTCTCCTGACAACTTCCTTGACTACTTGTTGGTCAGACTGGTGGGAAACTGACCAGCAGGTGGCGCTGTTGTAACACAATTCATTCATATTAACAGTACATGTATCCCTTAATATCTTGGAATAAAAACAAAATAAATAATGAATGTACATTGCAGAAGTGATTAGAACAGTCCCCTCGTCAATTTTACATTCAATTATTTTAAAGGTTTACTTATCCTTTAATATCTCGGAATAAAAACAAAATAAATAATGAATGCAAATGACAAAAGTGCTTCGAATAGCCCCCTCGTCAATTTTACATGCAGTGATTTTAAAGATTTACTTATCCTTTAAAGCATCATATTATAATCAGATAAAGCTTCACGGAGAAGGAGCTCCCTCTACTGGCCAAGTTAAAGAATAATAGTACTAGTAAGTTACAAACAATATGGCAGCTTCTCTATCGAATACTAGTTGAGTCCCAGAGTGCCATGGACAGGCCCGGAACTGGCAATCTGTGGGTTCTGGTTAATGCCAGAGGGGCTGCTGTAAATTCCCATAGACAGTCACTATTTATTGGGCTGGTGTAGGACTATTTGAGTCTCTGTGCCAGGTCCTATTTTGACTCCCAGTCCAGACCTGGCCATGGATACAGTTGTATTGTATACAGACTTACCCTGAAGGGCCAAACAATATGGCAGCTTCTCTGTAGGGCTTTTGCCAATGGTATATTGGGAAGGGGCCATTCTCATAGTGTCCTGGGAATTACATGACCCTGCACCTCCGCTTGCAGGAGGCCAAGCATTGTATCCACTACTACTTCAGTCCCAGTGTGCCAGGAATACAGCCCAGGACACCCCATAATGACTCACCCGGAAAAACAGCGGGATATTGTCGAACATAAAGGGGTGCACGAACGCCACAGTGCGCAGAACTTTACTGATCCGCGGACGATCCACTTCCAGGAACCTGCACACGAGACGTTGTATATATAGAGCAGGTATACAGAACCAGGTGACTACATCTCCCAGCATCCTCGGCTACTTACCGGGAGTAGCAAGACAGTCCTGTGCAGATGAAGGTGTTGAAGGCTGCGACGGGCACAAAGTATCGGTGGAGGGCGCTGTTGATCCAGCGGTCAGGCATGGTGTAGGCGCTGTACGTGAAGGCGGAGCCTGTGGGGGCAAATCACCCATAAAAGTGACTATAATTGAATCAGTGAAAGCAAAGACCCCCCAGATTCCAGGAACCCACCCAGGCTATAAAGGCTCAGGGCTCCGTAGTCCAGGAAGTAGCAGATGTGGCGGGCGTGGGCGGACATGCTGCTGAACGTGTGGGCAAAGCTGGAGGTGAAGGGGTACAGGCAGATGAGCATCATGTAAACCAGAAGGGGCCAGTTATAGGAGTGACCCCAAAAGTCCAGGGTGTAGGAGAGAAGCAGGAACCTCCAAAGGAAATACCTGGGGGAGACACAAATAAGCACTGGTGACCCCCTAGTGATCCCTCGTGCGACCAACTTGCCCCGCCCACCAGAAGTGATGGGCAACGTGGTACCTGCCACCTCGTGACTCCACTTGGGGCCAATGTTACCACCCCCGGGTCTTCTCCACTCACCAGGTGGGCAAGAAGTGGGTCCAGATATTCACAGTTTCATTGGTCATTTGGAAGGAACTGAGCAGGCAGTCCAGGGCGGAGCTCTTGGGGTGCCGGTACCCAGATATGATCCCATCTTCCCAGAATACCTTGCAAGGGGGAACACAAACACAGACTTGGGTACATGAGAGAGAGCTCCCTCTACTGTCCATCTCTCTGCTTTACACTGAAATGCAAAATAGTTTCTCCAAGCCCCGCCCCGGCATGAACCTGGGAAAGAGAGCAGCCCAAAGCACAAAGTAACGTTAAATCTCTGTGCCTGGATAAGTACAAAGAACCCGTCCTGAAATAAGACTGACCATGGGAAAGAGAGCAGCCCAAAGCACAAAGTAACGTTAAATCTCTGTGCCTGGATAAGTACAAAGAACCCGTCTTGAAATAAGACTGACCATGGGAAATAGAGCAGCCCAAAGTAACGTTACATCTCTGTGCCTGGATAAGTACAAAGAACCCGTCTTGAAATAAGACTGACCATGGGAAAGAGAGCAGCCCAAAGTAAAGTTACATCTCTGTTCCTGGATAAGTACAAAGAACCCGTCTTGAAATAAGACTGACCATGGGAAAGAGAGCAGCCCAAAGTAAAGTTACATCTCTGTGCCTGGATAAGTACAAAGAACCCATCCTGAAATAAGACTGACCATGGGAAAGAGAGCAGCCCATCACAGTCGAGCTGATTAATTTAACCCTTTAACATAATGTCTGAAATCTGTATACTAGGTTATCCCAGCACAGCTTTTCTTCTTATTTAGCAGATCAGGACCTTAGAATCTCTTATTTGCACTTCTAAAAACCTAGTGTAGGATTCTGGGAGTTGTAGTAGGTGAGTACGTGATGGTAGGCTTGTTTAGATATTCACAGCTATACACACAAGTAGCCTCATTATATACACTAATTATTATAGGTTTCCGCTGCAAAGAAACGGAACAACAATTCCTTAGGGGGCCCTAAAGCTCAGTCACATATTTCCCCAGATCAACATTCCAGCCTGACACCGACTTTATCCCAAGTCTGTTCTGCAGTCGCAGGGCCGGGACTTCGGTAGTCTCAGTCTCTTGCACTTCAGTCTATGCTCTTTTACAGTGACCCTAAAATCAATGCAGGAACCCCGCCCCTTTTACTTACTAAGATACAGAGCGCTGATTCTCTGTACTTCCTGCTCCTGGGCTGTTCTCTTTCCCATGGTCAGACAGGAACCTCCCCCTGGGTAAGTGAATCCAATCTCCCCCAGTACTTACCCAGGTACAGAGCTCTGATTCTCTGTACTTACTGCTCCTGGGCTGCTCTCTTTCCCATGGTCAGACAGGAACCTCCCCCTGGGTAAGTGAATCCAATCTCCCCCAGTACTTACCCAGGTACAGAGCTCTGATTCTCTCTACTTCCTGCTCCTGGGCTGTTCTCTTTCCCATGGTCAGACAGGAACCTCCCCCTGGGTAAGTGAATCCAATCTCCCCCAGTACTTACCCAGGTACAGAACTCTGATTCTCTGTACTTCCTGCTTCTGGGCTGCTCTCTTTCCCATGGTCAGGAAGGCTGAAGAAGGGCTTTTTATTAAGTACATATGGACAAGCAGTTGAATGATGACAGCCAAATGATTATGGATTATGACCAAGAACACCATCTGTTGGGCCCACACTTAGTTTCATATAATATGTAATTACACTTACCCGAGGCACAGAGAGGGAGTTGTACCCACCCGACCAGAGAACATGATGTTCCTAAAGGGCAGGGGACTTACCCAAGGCACAGAGAGGGAGTCGTACCCACCAGACCAGAGAACATGATGTTCTAAAGGGCAGGGGACTTACCCAAGGCACAGAGAGGGAGTTGTACCCACCAGACCAGCGAACTTGATGTTCTAAAGGGCAGGGGGACTTACCCGAGGCACAGAGAGGGAGTCGTACCCACCAGACCAGAGAACCTGATGTTCCTAAAGAGCAGGGGACTTACCCGAGGCATCTGATGGATGCTGAAGAGCTGCGGTAGTTTTATGGTCAACATCTTGAGCTCCCGAGAGGTCCTCTTTTCTCTTCAGCCGGACAAAGTTGCTCCTTCAGATCCCCGAACAAATCTGCCTTCCCCGACCAAACATCCGCACTAGGAGACAGGTTAGAGGAGAGGAAATTAGGAATCAGCACTCGGGCCCCAGTGGAGTCTCAGCAGGAGGGAGAGAGAAGGGAACATGAGGAAGCCAAGCCCAGATGTGAGAGAGGGACTCCAGCCAAATGCTCATAGCAAGTCAGGCTGAGAAAAGACCCACCGTTCAAACTTCCCAAACTAATCCCAAACAGAACCGCCACTGGGCTAACTGCCAACTCAACCTTACAGGAGCCCCCTTAATATGATTTTCCTCTTTCACCTCCCCTCACTGTCCTGTCACTGACTCTGGAGTGGATTCCAGATGTTATCCTGGTGCTTCTGGAATTTACTCCGGGTTAAATATCACAGCCCTGGGGACCCACCAAACTTCACAAGCTCCTTAAAGGGGCAGAAGACGTCCCACTTTAGTTCAATGCAGACAGTGTTATCCTGAGATCTGCAGTTGGCCTTCATTTTCTATGGTTTTTGAATCATTAAGATTTTTTGATCAGCGGCAATCTAGTCGCTAGCTTCAGTTTACCCTAGCAACCAGACATTGGATTGGCTGAGACAGTAAAGGCCTGAACAGAAAGATCATAAATACAAAGTAACAGTCGCGATAAGACTGGAGCCTGACAGAGGGGTCAGTGACCCCAACAAGCAGACAGCATTTCAATTGCAAGTTGGAGGCAGAAGAGGAAGGCAAACACTTCTGAAATAAAGACCAATTGAAGCGTTGCTAAGAAATGAACATTCTATAACATACTTAAAGCTAACATAAAGGTGACCTGTAAGGAGTCATTCACCAGAGCCAAGCTAAGCAGAAACCTGCACCCTGGCCTAGCACCCATCTTTAACACCCCTCCTGACTCACCAATTGGCTAACCTTGCTCATTGCATCCCCAAACGCATCCAAAACAAACTGGAAGTCACCTTCTAAATTTAGCAATTTATTTGCTGAGCCGTAAGGATTTGGATGGGTAATAATGTTCAGTGCTGTCCAGTACACCCCAATACTCTAACACACAACACAGAAAAAGTCTTTCTGGAATTTGGTTTTAGCAAATCATTTGTATATTGCACCTCCTGGTCCCACCAGATCCACTGCCATTTCCGACCATTAAAGGGCATGTAAAGGCAAAAAAATGTAATCTCATTTGTACTTTCTTTAATGAAAAAGAAACCTATCTCCAATATATTTTAATTAGAAAAAGTGTACCGTTTTTATAAGAAACCTGACTGTATGCAGTGAAATTCTCCCTTCATTTACTGCTGTGGATAGGAATTGTCAGACGGTCCCTAACTGCTCTGCAGGGAAACAATCATACTTATGAACAGCAGGGGGAGCCCCCGCCTTACTTCCCAGCCATGCAGAACTCAAGCAGCTTTGTTTGTTTCCCTGTAGAGCAGTCGGCGACTGTGTAGAGATTTATATTGGATTTTATTTTTGCCTTTACATCCCCTTTACTGTTTCCAACTCCAGCTGCAGGGACAAAGATCATGGAGCCAGATTTAAACAGATAAACTGGGATTCTATTTGGAGGATTATTTTGCTGCAGCCACTGGTTCTGCAGAGTTGGAGAAAGTTTATATTAAACAATACAAAAACTATAAAATCCACATTAGATTACATGACAACACAGGACCCAGTGCAGTCTGTATATTCTGATTATTAATCAGTCTTACTGTATCGGCTTCTGGCAGATATTATTTGACTTGTGCTGTTTTGATCATTTATGACGATCCCTAAGCAGCCCAGATCACACTGAGCATGTGCACAGTCTTGGTCTTGCAAAGATGTATAACAAAGTTACAAGTTGGTGACCCCCTGTGGCCAACTTTGAAAGCATAAATCATTTGTTTGATTAGGCTTGTGGTGCAGTAAGTTCATGTTTATGTTTAGTATACAAAATACAGCATTTCTAGCCTTATTCTATTATAGACTTTACTTCCCCTTTAACCCTTGTGTCTTGCAGATTTTCCCTTGGTCCCTCGTACTCCTGGCGCTTACAAGACTTTTCCTCAACCACAGTAAATCACAGTTACCCACCCACTTAGACTGTAAGCTCTACAGGGCACACTGTATTTAGTTATGTCTGTTCTATTGTTGTATTTATCCCTGTTCAATCTTTTCGTATAAAACAGTGCAATTAATATTGTAATTGAATCACGTGATTGTCCAACTAAGTGTGAAAGTGAAACCACTTCCTGGTTCTGCCGAGTCACTGAGTGTGTAGGAGAAATCACAAAAACAAATGACCAGCCCACAAATAGTCCAGCTGCTCCTTATCTCAAGTAGTTGCCGTTGTAAACAGATCTCTTTATTACTATTTGATCAAATCATACTGTGGGGGGGGGGTATATAGATTATATATTGCCCCCATCAAGAGTTAACATGTAGCAAAACAAAACTGAAAGTCATAACCATTAAATAATCCTCAAAGTCGGGACAACGATAGCTTTTCTGTAGACGGGTAGCAATCCAAGCTGTTTCCTTCAGTGTCTTCACCAGACATCATGTCTCTCTACATGCAGAATTTGTGCAACATGCATTGTTACATTTTTGTTTGAACTGGAATCAGTTATTTGAGTGAGCTCTAATTCATGTGCTAGGAAAGGAGCCCCCCCTATTAGATATATTTAGATCTAACTGTCAGTGATTATTTAATTGATTGTATTTACAAACTGTCTTTTTTCAGTACGAGGAAGCCCTATATCAAATGCTCATTTTTGCTATAGTTCCCCTTTAACAAGTGCACGGAAAGGGTGGGGAACTGCTCAACTGACAACTCTAAGTTCAGTGTGATAACTATGAAAGCCAGAAAAGACTGCACGACCAACTTAGTTGCTAGGAACGCCCACCAGATTCCACGGCTTGCTTGGATGTCTCTCGGTTGCTATAGGAGACCAGGAGCTGGACCTTATTTTATGAGCCAGAGCCTTTCACAACTCTATAAACTGGCTTTTATACTGTAAAAAAAAGTAAAGAAAATAATGCCACAATTTAGACCCCACCTTGAAAGGAGTTGGTTCCAGACTGAGGTTTCATGGCATTAAATGACCTCACGTGTTTGTATTGTGTCACTAATATGTAATTGTGACATCAATGTATGATGACACAATGGATTCCATGTCACAGTATCCCCAGTTATAATGCAGAGGATTGAGAGGGAACTCCAAGAACTAGGGACCCGGAGTGGGTCACCACAATCATCGCTGTATATAATAGAGGACAATTCTAGGAGTCAATCATGTGCAGCAATTTATTTAGTCAATCAAAACATTTTGTAGGAGTGAATGGGGGGAGGGGAAGGGTAGACTGAGGGTAAAACCCAATTACATAAAAAACGATACTCCTCTCTGTGCTTACACAGTACTAGTAGGGCTGGAGGGACGATTGAACATAATACGGCAGTATGTTGATATGATATGTAACACAGACCCGTCAGTTCCCATCGCTGCTCTTCTATTAGGGAGCAGCTTTAGCTCAGTTCCTCCAACTAACACATCTCTCTTTTACACATTCTTCATCACTCCGGGGGTCTTGTCCCCTGTCTGTCACTATAAAATCTCCAGGTCTGCGTAAAAATAAATATCAAAATATCGAATTACTTGCCCTTTATTCAAAGTGCATTCAGTGGCATAATGATCAAGTGCTGAGTGTGGCTAAATTGCTCCCTGCTGGGATGTGAGGGGAGGGGCACACAGAGGTATTTTGGAAAACTTTGGCCTTGTCTTCCCTACCCCCATTATTGGCTCTATGAGAAGGGAACTTTCATAAGGGTCATTGGAGGTTGATTCTTGGCATTGTGGCCCCATTTCATTGAGTTCCTTGATTTATCTCATTGTGTTCTACTGCATTAAAGACAGAATTGTCCCTGTATTTATCCTGCTGTGTGTTCTGGGTATTATACATGGAATTGGCCCTGTATTTATCCTGCTGTGAGTTCTGGGGTATTATACATGGAATTGGCCCTGTATTTATCTGCTGTGTGTTCTGGGGTATTATACATGGAATTGGCACTGTATTTATCTGCTGTGTGTTCTGGGGTATTATACATGGAATTGGCCCTGTATTTATCTGCTGTGTGTTCTGGGTATTATACATGGAATTGGCCCTGTATTTATCTGCTGTGAGTTCTGGGGTATTATACATGGAATTGGCCCTGTATTTATCTGCTGTGTGTTCTGGGGTATTATACATGGAATTGGCCCTGTATTTATCTGCTGTGTGTTCTGGGTATTATACATGGAATTGGCCCTGTATTTATCCTGCTGTGTGTTCTGGGTATTATACATGGAATTGGCCCTGTATTTATCTGCTGTGTGTTCTGGGGTATTATACATGGAATTGGCTCTGTATTTATCTGCTGTGGGTTCTGGGGTATTATACATGGAATTGGCCCTGTATTTATCTGCTGTGTGTTCTGGGGTATTATACATGGAATTGGCCCTGTATTTATCCTGCTGTGAGTTCTGGGGTATTATACATGGAACTGGCCCTGTATTTATCTGCTGTGTGTTCTGGGGTATTATACATGGAATTGGCCCTGTATTTATCTGCTTTGAGTTCTGGGGTATTATACATGGAATTGGCCCTGTATTTATCTGCTGTGTGTTCTGGGGTATTATACATGGAATTGGCCCTGTATTTATCTGCTGTGAGTTCTGGGGTATTATACATGGAATTGGCCCTGTATTTATCTGCTGTGTGTTCTGGGGTATTTTACATGGAATTGGCCCTGTATTTATCTGCTGTGTGTTCTGGGGTATTATACATGGAATTGGCCCTGTATTTATCTGCTGTGTGTTCTGGGGTATTATACATGGAATTGGCCCTGTATTTATCCTGCTGTGGGTAAATTCAGTGACATTAGTTTCCCTAAACAGACAAGTTGTTCTCCTGCTGACAAAAAATGACAAAAACAATGATTCTGGGTGTTTTTGTACCTGGAGCAATTATTAACTCTGTGGGTGAAAAACACTGAATCACTTTTAATCCTGCAATAAAAGTCTTGATGAAGTGACAGAGCTGCAGGGAGAGAAGATTCTGCAACTGTTAATGTGCTGCAGGGGTAGAGGGACATGTGGGGTCGGTTGCTGGAGGCAGAATATTAGTATTTGTAATAAACCACGACAGCTTTGTAACAACGTAAAAATATTATTTGTTTACATGTCCTGTTTTTTACTAATGGTACCTGGTAACTAGGGTGGGCGGGCTTAGAAACCTAACAAATAGCGAGGCTACATTATCTCTCCTATCAGACATGTCACACCCAGAGAGACCTAGGGGTCCAGAGGTGAATTTAAAAACAACAAATGAATTTCTCACTGTGTTTCATCTCACACCACCTTGTGAGCAGCACTGACTTGTGTAACTGGAGAGGACAGAGGGTGCTGGGAGTTAGCGTGCAGCAGCTACTGGAGGCTCATGTTAGTCAGTTTTTAAATTTAGTTTTACTTCCCCATTAAAATTAGCTACAGTGGCTCCTCTGCCTGCCTGGGGCCTGTACCTGTCTCGAGAATGAAGTGCAGGAACTCAGAGCTCTGTACCTGGGTACTCACCGGGGGTGGGAGACTATATTCACTTACCCAGGGGGAGGTTCCTGTCTGACCATGGGAAAGAGAACAGCCCAGGAGCAGGAAGTACAGAGAATCAGAGCTCTGTACCTGGGTAAGTACTGGGGAGATTGGATTCACTTACCCAGGGGGGGGGTTCCTGTCTGACCATGGGAAAGAGAACAGCCCAGGAGCAGGAAGTAGAGAGAATCAGAGCTCTGTACCTGGGTAAGTACTGGGGGAGATTGGATTCACTTACCCAGGGGGAGGTTCCTGTCTGACCATGGGAAAGAGAACAGCCCAGGAGCAGGAAGTAGAGAGAATCAGAGCTCTGTACCTGGGTAAGTACTGGGGAGATTGGATTCACTTACCCGGGGGGGGTTCCTGTCTGACCATGGGAAAGAGAACAGCCCAGGAGCAGGAAGTACAGAGAATCAGAGCTCTGTACCTGGGTAAGTACTGGGGGAGATTGGATTCACTTACCCAGGGGGAGGTTCCTGTCTGACCATGGGAAAGAGAACAGCCCAGGAGCAGGAAGTACAGAGAATCAGAGCTCTGTATCTGGGTAAGTACTGGGGAGATTGGATTCACTTACCCAGGGGGGGGGTTCCTGTCTGACCATGGGAAAGAGAACAGCCCAGGAGCAGGAAGTACAGAGAATCAGAGCTCTGTACCTGGGTAAGTACTGGGGGAGATTGGATTCACTTACCCAGGGGGAAGGTTCCTGTCTGACCATGGGAAAGAGAGCAGCCCAGGAGCAGGAAGTACAGAGAATCAAAGCTCTGTACCTGGGTAAGTACTGGGGGGAGGTTGCAGTCTGACCATGGGAAAGAGAACAGCCCAGGAGAAGGAAGCAGAGTGAATCAGAGGTCTGTACCTGGATGAACTCCCCATTCAGGCAGATTCTCCGCAGGGGCCCCCAATGACTCCCTTTATAGTCCCAGCACTGGGCAGGTTCCAGTAGGATTAGTGAGAAAGACTCAGACTGGATAAAGAAATATAGGGTGAAACGTAAACAATCCCCTACTTCATACTGTACGGACCAAGGAAATGTGGCACCCCCGTGTATCACATAACACAATAAGTTGTACCCCTAACAAAGCATTACGCGGTCAGTGAAAGAGTTAAAAACCTGTGGCCTCCCAGTAGGGCTTGTACTTGCCTGTGGCTGTTGGAGGGATGCTGGGAGCTGTAGTTTAACTACACCCGGAAGGTAAAACCCTGAGACAGACAATGTGGCAGCTGGGCCAGGCATGAAAGGGTTATTAAGGGCATCTGT
This sequence comes from Xenopus petersii, assembly GCA_038501925.1. Classification (NCBI taxonomy): domain Eukaryota; kingdom Metazoa; phylum Chordata; class Amphibia; order Anura; family Pipidae; genus Xenopus; species Xenopus petersii. The sequence goes on along the minus strand of CM076686.1, from coordinate 4,184,874 downwards.
TAACTCTTTCCCTGCCACTTTCAGGAATCCGAGCCAGAGCTACAAGATCCCAGCGACTGGCAAACACCCCCAAGAGCCCCCCCACTGACCTGCTCCTGTGAGTTTTGCCTCTCATGGGTTCCAGTTATCCCTGTTACTTGTAGATCTGTAGGATGAGAGCGAAGGGGAACTCTGCACAACTGCCTTTCTCTGCACATTCCTTGGCTGAGGATCTTGGGATAGAGCCAAGCCCCGCCCCCTCCCTGCCTCCCATTGGGCGCCTCCATTCAGTCAGGAGATCCGAGTCTATAAGAGCTTTGTGCTCTTCTGAAAAGGGGCCCCCGTCTTGTATTTCCTTTTCTCTGTCCCCACCCTCCATTGTGAGTAAGAACTGCAAAGTATTCCAGCGAGCGGAGCAGCCCTGGGGTGTGGGACCCATAAATCTCTCATCCAACAGCAGAGCAGGTTCCCCATTTACTAACCCGGGACATGGGAAAGGGGTGCAGAAGGTTAACTTGCCCTTTACTTCAGGTCAATGGGACCAATTGCAAAAAGTTACCCTTTAATCCGTTGTATTCCTTCCTGTTCTGTGGTTCTGAAATAAAGTAACTGTATCTTGTGCCTCTTTCAGGAGTCAGAACTAATGGTGCACACAGTATAAAACAGACACACACTGATTATATTAGCAATTACCCAGGAATTAAATTAAAACCCCAACAAATGAGACAGTACAGAGACTTAGAGCTCTCTACCTGGGTAAGTACTGGAGAAAGACTGGAATCAGTTCCTGCCTGACTATGGGAAAGAGAACAGCCCAGGAGCAGGAAGTACAAAGAATCAGAGCTCTGTACCTGGGTAAGTACTGGCCTAATAATGAATTAATTGACCCAGGGGGAGGTTCCTGTCTGACCATGGGAAAGAGAACAGCCCAGGAGCAGGAAGTACAGAGAATCAGAGCTCTGTACCTGGGTAAGTACTGGGGGAGATTGGATTCACTTACCCAGGGGGAGGTTCCTGTCTGACCATGGGAAAGAGAGCAGCCCAGGAGCAGGAAGTACAGAGAATCAGAGCTCTGTACCTGGGTAAGTACTGGGGGAGATTGGATTCACTTACCCAGGGGGAGGTTCCTGTCTGACCATGGGAAAGAGAACAGCCCAGGAGCAGGAAGTACAGAGAATCAGAGCTCTGTACCTGGGTAAGTACTGGGGGAGATTGGATTCACTTACCCAGGGGGAGGTTCCTGTCTGACCATGGGAAAGAGAACAGCCCAGGAGCAGGAAGTACAGGGAATCAGAGCTCTGTACCTGGGTAAGTACTGGGGGAGATTGGATTCACTTACCCAGGGGGAGGTTCCTGTCTGACCATGGGAAAGAGAACAGCCCAGGAGCAGGGAGTAAAGAGAATCAGAGCTCTGTACCTGGGTAAGTACTGGGGAGATTGGATTCACTTACCCAGGGGGAGGTTCCTGTCTGACCATGGGAAAGAGAACAGCCCAGGAGCAGGAAGTACAGAGAATCAGAAAACGAGTGGAGATAGAATCCACTTATCTTGGGGAGGTTCCAGACTGACCATGGACAGAGCATTTATACAATCTTCCTGAACTACAGTTCCCACAATCCCAACAACCTCTCCAAAGATAGTTCTCAATTAAAGGGTAATTAATGGCCAATTTAGATTCAAACTGCAGGCTGCATTGATTTCTATGTAGTCACACAGAATGCATTAACAGATGAAAGCAAAAATTATTATTCTTATAATATTGTAATTTGTAGGAAATATTATCATTATTACTTTGGAGGACAAAATGTGATGAATAAAGTAATATTGCTTATGCCCCGGCACTGAGAGTTACAGTATCTCTGGCAGCAGCAGAGGGTCACGCTGGGCCCCCTTTCAGTAGCCGAGTGTTGCAGCAAACAATAGCCCCTCTCTCCCAGCCCAAACCTCATTAACATTCAGCTTTACCCCTGATCAGACTCATTGCCAAGGGAACCCGCCCGATCTGCTTCTGCTGTAAATCACTTGCACAAGGGCCACCAACACACATTTCCCTTCTCCCCAACACAAAAAAAACCTGGGGGCAGGAGACAACATTCTGAATCCTGGGGCTAAAAAATCTAAAGTACAGATTCAAAGATTTCCAGGGATGAAATGAATATCTTATAGGAAACAGCACAGTTCTCTCCAAAACCTTCAGAGACAAGATACAAACGGCTGTCATCCCTGGGCCAAAGTATAATACCCAGAACCCACAGCAGGAAAAATACAGGGCCAATTCCATGTATAATACCCAGAACTCACAGCAGGATAAATACAGGGCCAATTCCATGTATAATACCCCAGAACCCACAGCAGATAAATACAGGGCCAATTCCATGTATAATACCCAGAACCCACAGCAGGATAAATACAGGGCCAATTCCATGTATAATACCCCAGAACCCACAGCAGATAAATACAGGGCCAATTCCATGTATAATACCCAGAACCCACAGCAGATAAATACAGGGCCAATTCCATGTATAATACCCAGAACCCACAGCAGATAAATACAGTGCCAATTCCATGTATAATACCCCAGAACCCACAGCAGGATAAATACAGGGCCAATTCCATGTATAATACCCCAGAACACACGGCAGGATAAATACAGGGCCAATTCCATGTATAATACCCCAGAACACACAGCAGATAAATACAGGGGCAATTACATGTATAATACCCCAGAACCCACAGCAGATAGATACAGGGCCAATTCCATGTATAATACCCCAGAACACACAGCAGATAAATACAGGGCCAATTCCATGTATAATACCCCAGAACCCACAGCAGATAAATACAGGGCCAATTCCATGTATAATACCCCAGAACTCACAGCAGATAAATACAGGGCCAATTCCATGTATAATACCCAGAACCCACAGCAGATAAATACAGGGGCAATTCCATGTATAATACCCCAGAACACACAGCAGATAAATACAGGGCCAATTCCATGTATAATACCCCAGAACACACAGCAGGATAAATACAGGGCCAATTCCATGTATAATACCCAGAACACACAGCAGGATAAATACAGGGCCAATTCCATGTATAATACCCCAGAACACACAGCAGGATAAATACAGGGCCAATTCCATGTATAATATCCAGAACTCACAGCAGATAAATACAGGGCCAATTCCATGTATAATACCCCAGAACACAGAAGGATAAATACAGGGCCAATTCCATGTATAATACCCCAGAACACACAGCAGATAAATACAGGGGCAATTCCATGTATAATACCCCAGAACACACAGCAGATAAATACAGGGCCAATTCCATGTATAATACCCCAGAACACACAGCAGGATAAATACAGGGCCAATTCCATGTATAATACCCCAGAACCCACAGCAGATAAATACAGGGCCAATTCCATGTATAATACCCAGAACACACAGCAGATAAATACAGGGCCAATTCCATGTATAATACCCCAGAACACACAGCAGGATAAATACAGGGCCAATTCCATGTATAATACCCAGAACACACAGCAGATAAATACAGGGCCAATTCCATGTATAATACCCCAGAACCCACAGCAGATAAATACAGGGCCAATTCCATGTATAATACCCCAGAACACACAGCAGGATAAATACAGGGCCAATTCCATGTATAATACCCCAGAACACACAGCAGGATAAATACAGGGCCAATTCCATGTATAATACCCCAGAACACACAGCAGGATAAATACAGGGCCAATTCCATGTATAATACCCCAGAACCCACAGCAGATAAATACAGGGCCAATTCCATGTATAATACCCAGAACACACAGCAGATAAATACAGGGCCAATTCCATGTATAATACCCCAGAACACACAGCAGGATAAATACAGGGCCAATTCCATGTATAATACCCAGAACACACAGCAGATAAATACAGGGCCAATTCCATGTATAATACCCCAGAACCCACAGCAGATAAATACAGGGGCAATTCCATGTATAATACCCCAGAACACACAGCAGGATAAACACAGGGCCAATTCCATGTATAATACCCCAGAACACACAGCAGGATAAATACAGGGCCAATTCCATGTATAATACCCAGAACACATAGCAGATAAATACAGGGCCAATTCCATGTATAATACCCAGAACACATAGCAGATAAATACAGGGCCAATTCCATGTATAATACCCAGAACACACAGCAGATAAATACAGGGCCAATTCCATGTATAATACCCAGAACACATAGCAGATAAATACAGGGCCAATTCCATGTATAATACCCCAGAACACACAGCAGGATAAATACAGGGCCAATTCCATGTATAATACCCAGAACACACAGCAGGATAAATACAGGGCCAATTCCATGTATAATACCCAGAACACACAGCAGATAAATACAGGGCCAATTCCATGTATAATACCCAGAACCCACAGCAGATAAATACAGGGCCAATTCCATGTATAATACCCCAGAACACACAGCAGGATAAATACAGGGCCAATTCCATGTATAATACCCAGAACTCACAGCAGGATAAATACAGGGCCAATTCCATGTATAATACCCCAGAACCCACAGCAGGATAAATACAGTGCCAATTCCATGTATAATACCCAGAACACACAGCAGATAAATACAGGACCAATTCCATGTATAATACCCCAGAACACACAGCAGATAAATACAGGGTCAATTCCATGTATAATACCCAGAACCCACAGCAGATAAATACAGGGCCAATTCCATGTATAATACCCAGAACCCACAGCAGGATAAATACAGTGCCAATTCCATGTATAATACCCAGAACCCACAGCAGGATAAATACAGTGCCAATTCCATGTATAATACCCAGAACACACAGCAGATAAATACAGGACCAATTCCATGTATAATACCCCAGAACACACAGCAGATAAATACAGGGCCAATTCCATGTATAATACCCAGAACCCACAGCAGGATAAATACAGGGCCAATTCCATGTATAATAACCCAGAACACACAGCAGATAAATACAGTGTCAATTCCATGTATAATACCCAGAACACACAGTAGATAAATACAGGGCCAATTCCATGTATAATACCCCAGAACACACAGCAGGATAAATACAGGGTCAATTCCATGTATAATACCCAGAACACACAGCAGGATAAATACAGGGCCAATTCCATGTATAATACCCCAGAACACACAGCAGATAAATACAGGGACAATTCCATGTACAATACCCCAGAACCCACAGCAGGATAAATACAGGGTCAATTCCATGTATAATACCCCAGAACACACAGCAGGATAAATACAGTGCCAATTCCATGTATAATACCCCAGAACACACAGCAGGATAAATACAGTGCCAATTCCATGTATAATACCCCAGAACACACAGCAGGATAAATACAGTGCCAATTCCATGTATAATACCCCAGAACACACAGCAGGATAAATACAGGGCCAATTCCATGTATAATACCCCAGAACACACAGCAGGATAAATACAGGGCCAATTCCATGTATAATACCCCAGAACACACAGCAGATAAATACAGGGCCAATTCCATGTATAATACCCCAGAACCCACAGCAGATAAATACAGGGCCAATTCCATGTATAATACCCCAGAACACACAGCAGGATAAATACAGTGCCAATTCCATGTATAATACCCCAGAACACACAGCAGGATAAATACAGGGCCAATTCCATGTATAATACCCCAGAACACACAGCAGATAAATACAGGGCCAATTCCATGTATAATACCCCAGAACACACAGCAGGATAAATACAGTGCCAATTCCATGTATAATACCCCAGAACACACAGCAGATAAATACAGGGCCAATTCCATGTATAATACCCCAGAACACACAGCAGGATAAATACAGTGCCAATTCCATGTATAATACCCCAGAACACACAGCAGATAAATACAGGGCCAATTCCATGTATAATACCCCAGAACACACAGCAGGATAAATACAGTGCCAATTCCATGTATAATACCCCAGAACACACAGCAGGATAAATACAGGGCCAATTCCATGTATAATACCCCAGAACACACAGCAGATAAATACAGGGCCAATTCCATGTATAATACCCCAGAACCCACAGCAGATAAATACAGGGCCAATTCCATGTATAATACCCCAGAACACACAGCAGATAAATACAGGGTCAATTCCATGTATAATACCCCAGAACACGTCAGGATAAATATGGGGCTGATTTAATGTACAGCAACCCGGGGAGACATAATTGTATAAATACAGGATCCATTTCACATATATTATGCATAAAGTATAAATGCAGGGCCAGTTCATGTAGAAAAACAGTGGAAGCCGCACACTGAATTCCTATTAGAGGGGCTGTTAATACATTGCTGGGAGTCCCAGAGTTGTGTTTATATAAAGGAAACAAGTCTTTTGCACTATGAGCAGATATAAGAGTTCAGAGACAGCGAGTGAATGCTTTTGGGTAGTAGGACGAGGCACAATACAGAGACTGTTGCTGTTGAGCAGCACAAAGGGAGGGCTGAATGGGGCAGTGGGTGCCAAGGTACAGGGTGTTCTGGGAAATCACAGTACAGAGGGAACGATACACTGGATATTAAAATGAACATTTAGGGCTGGGACATGTGGGTGGTGATTCACACAGTTTAATTAAATGTAGATATGTAGCCCGGCACCTTCAGGATTAAATAAACCTTTAAATCCCTGCCACCCAAATGTACTGGGTGTAACCTCCTGCCCTGCACCCACTGTTGGAACACTCGCAGGGGTGCAGGATCTGACTGTTTCTAACCCAGCGCAATGTTATCGGCTTTATTCACGGAAATATCTATAGTTTATCAGCTGGGCACTTGGCCACTGTCACATCCACGGGTGACAGTTTCACTCATCTTAAAGGGATAGTCCCATTATTTTTTTTTTACCTTTTGAAATGGAAAGGGAGTTTAGCTTTAAATGAACCTTATGTTGTAGGTAAAAGTAACCATTTATCCTATTTATCGTGTAACTTGTGCTCATTCAGCGACAATGCCAGAGACGGTGCCAGTGTTGTAATGTCTCGCAGCGCCGCACATACACCACACCCAGGGCTGGGCTGCTGCAGAGGGAGGGGTGGCACATAAGGAGCAGCTTCATGTGAATATGTTACACCATTAAACCCACAGCTCAGAGCCCTGACACAGCCAACAGGTGGCGCCGAGAATCCTCATCTGCCCCCATGGGACTTTCACATGAGCATCACATAAGAGCAACAGCCTCTCTTTTTCCTACAACACACCAAAACTTTTTATTCACTTCATTGCCCCAACAATTGTCATCACCTTCTACATTAACCTCCCTAAAACACATTCGTCTTTTTATCATTACCTGAAACCCTCCAAATGCCTAAACATCAACTTATATTCAACAATAAATTCATCAGCCTCCACATCTCTCTCCCACCAATATCCATCAGCCTCCGCAGGTCCGGACTGAGAATTAAAATAGGCCCTGGCATTTCAGGTACACAGAGGCCCAATCAGCCCACACAAAGGCCCAAACAGCCCCCACCAGCCCACTAAATACTGACTTTCTATGGCACCTCATAGCAGCCCCTCTGGCATTTGCCAGAACCCACAGATTGCCAGTCCGGGCCTGAGCCTCCGCATCTCTCTCCCACCAATACCCATCAGCCTCCGCATCTCTCTCCTTCCATATCCATCAGCCTCTGCATCTGTCTCCCAATAACTATCAGCCTCCACATCTCTCTCCCACCAATATCCATCAGCCTCCGAATCTCTCTCCCACCAATACCCATCAGCTTCCACATCTCTCTCCCACCAATACCCATCAGCCTCCGCATCTCTCTCCTTCCATATCCATCAGCCTCTGCATCTGTCTCCCACCAATACCCATCAGCCTCCGCATCTCTCTCCTGCCAATATCCATCAGCCTCCGCATCTCTCTTATACCAATACCCATCAGCCTCCGCATCTCTCTCCTTCCATATCCATCAGCCTCCGCATCTCTCTCCCACCAATACCCATCAGCCTCCGCATCTCTCTCCTTCCATATCCATCAGCCTCCGCATCTCTCTCCCACCAATACCCATCAGCCTCCGCATCTCTCTCCTTCCATATCCATCAGCCTCCGCATCTCTCTCCCACCAATAACCATCAGCCTCCGCATCTCTCTCCTTCCATATCCATCAGCCTCCACATCTCTCTCCTTCCATATCCATCAGCCTCTGCATCTGTCTCCCAATAACTATCAGCTTCCACATCTCTCTCCCACCAATATCCATCAGCCTCCGAATCTCTCCCACCAATACCCATCAGCCTCCCCATCTCTCTCCTGCCATATCAATAAGCCTCCGCATCTCTCACGCCAATATCCACCAGCCTCCACATCTCCAGCCTCTGATCTTTCCCCCGTATCCTAAACCTGCGCATCTTTCCCCTGTATTCTCAGCATCTCCATTAGCCTCGGCATCTCTCTCCCATATTAAATTGCTCTTCTCTAGTACCCCAGGGCTAAAAAGAAAGAAAGACAAAGGTGATAAATAAAATAGCACGGTTTTCTTTATTCTCACTCTCCTCACAGTTCCACTCTATAGCACTGAATAGCCTTTGACAAGAATTGAATGAAAGAAAACAGGGGGGGGATGAAAGGAAGGTTGGGATAGGGAGCAGGATGGAGAGGGGGCAGATAGGGCAATATTTGGAGCACAAAAGGGAAAAGAAGCAGGTACAGGGGGCAATCAAAGGGTTAAGGGGGGTTACTCTTTCCTGTCACCACACTTAACACAAAAGGAAAGATTATTTATGGTCCGGTCCAATGAGCCGAGGGGGAAGTGGAAGATGGATGGTCCCATACAGTAGAAGGCCAAGACCATCCCTCCAGCCCCGGTGGCAGGCTCCTCCTCCTTTCCTCTGACATCACAGCCCACGCCGTTTCAGGTGGGGAAGCAGCAGGTTTTGTGCAAGAGAGACAGAGAACATGTGTTTTTACTTTATTTTTCGCTGGTTTTGATTGGTTGCTGCCACCAATGTTGTGTGTTGTTTTCTTTGATTCCCAAGAGTCGCCGTTTTGGATCTCGGAGGCCACAGTGAGTGAGAGACGGAGCAGAAGCTTCTCCAGCACCTGTGACTCCCCTCACTCAGCCCATCTCCTTCCACTGCTTGTAGAACTCCAGCACGTTCTTAATCTCTATGTTAGAGCTCGAAGCTGTCTGCAGAGCCGTCTGTAAGGACACGACTTTGTTATTTGTACAACAGCAACTTATATGTTCCCTTTCACTCTCCCTCCTATTCCTTTACTGTATTAGTCCTACCACCCCTGCTGGGAGTCTTTCCCCTGTCTCTATCCCCCTTTCACTCTCCCTCCTATTCCTTTACTGTATTAGTCCTACCACCCCTGCTGGGAGTCTGTTCCCTGTATCTATCCCCCTTTCACTCTCCCTCCTATTCCTTTACTGTATTAGTCCTACCACCCCTGCTGGGAGTCTGATCCCTGTATCTATCCCCCTTTCACTCTCCCTCCTATTCCTTTACTGTATTAGTCCTACCACCCCTGCTGGGAGTCTGTTCCCTGTATCTATCCCCCTTTCTGTAAAGTATCACTTCCTTATGTTCCCTTTCACTCTCTCTCCTATTCCTTTACTGTATTAGTCCTACCGCCCCTGCTGGGAGTCTGTTCCCTGTATCTATCCCCCTTTTCATTCTCCCTCCTATTCCTTTACTGTATTCGTCCCTGTGACCCTGTACCTGGGTTAAACCTGCCCATGAAGTGAGTGGGAAGAAAGAGACCCTTGTAAGTAACAGAACATGAATGAGACAGATATGTTAGTGACCTGCATTGCGGGGGAGAAGCTGTGGGGGTCATTAAGGTAGAAGCCAGTTATGATGGTGACCATTCCTGCTGTATCCTCCTCGTTGCTCCCCTGGGATACAGTGAGCTGTTTGCAGCTGTCCAAGATCTTATAGAGGTGCCTGTGGGAGACAGGAGCAGCAGTTAAGCAAGAGACAGCTAAAGGTGAGAGACAGCTAAAGGCAGCCATCTTTGTGTGCCAGTGGCAATGCACATGCTCAGTAGGCTCTGCTGCCATTCTTATTGTATATATACTGTATATTGTGAGTCAGTCCTAACTCAGGGGACATCAGCCCATATCATGTGCTGGGAATCAGCTGAAACGTTGGGGAGCTACTGGGGGAATATTAAGGTCTGCACCTTCTTTACATGAGCAATGCCCCCCAGGTGTAGCATCTCTATGTGAGTAAATGCAAGAAAATATCCCCCTGGATAATGAATCCGATATCCCCAAGTACAGAGCTTCCTGCTCCGGGGCTGTTCTCCTTCCCATGATCATGTAGGAATAGAGGTTCCATATAGAATAGGGAGACAGAAAGCTGTGAGTACCAGAACCTGTTTGTGGCAAGTACAGTGGAGTCAGACCAGTCTCTCAGAGCTGCCACTCACTAGCTGAGGAGTATACAGACAAATGCGCCATTGCATATACAGATAAAGGCGCTATTGCATATACAGACAAATGCCCCATTGCATGTCCATGGTATGATAAAAGGCAGCAGCAGCCAATCCCTTACCATGCATCGGTGTCCTGCCTCTTCAGCTTGTTTTTCTCGTAGCTCTTCCCAGTTTCTCTCTGGCAGCGAATATACCTGCAGCATAAACAAGATTATCAGCAACTGGAAACATGGTGAACACTGCACTGACAGAGATAACTGGAGCCCAATAATGTACCCCCCCCCCCCCCGGTTGTAAAACATGAGTATATTAAAGGTCACCTTGGAGTTCCATGACCTGTATAAAAACACCAGCCGTCATCCTTGTACTTAATATGGTCATCCACCTTGACTTATATAAATAATATATAATATATATTTTATAATGACAGGTACATTATTCACTATATAACGGTGCTTAGTCCTTTCACTTTGCTGCACATGGGTCATGGAAAGGTATTTATTGTAAGAATATAATGTTATAAACTATTTCCTCAACTAGTCCCTTAACTGTATCCCTTATAATACATGAGTGATACTCAGAGTTCCCTGTATAACTCAGCCTGCAGCCTTGTGCCTTTATATGGTCACAGAACAACCCCTCAGTGACTTCTAATATCCTTATCATTTACAGAAGGGGGTACATTATCCCTTATAATACATGAGTGATACTCAGAGTTCCCTGTATAACTCAGCCTGCAGCCTTGTGCTTTTATATGGTCACAGAACAACCCCTCAGTGACTTCTAATATCCTTATCATTTACAGTAGGGGGTACATTATCCCTTATAATACATGAGTGATACTCAGAGTTCCCTGTATAACTCAGCCTGCAGCCTTGTGCCTTTATATGGTCACAGAACAACCCCTCAGTGACTTCTAATATCCTTATCATTTACAGTAGGGGTATATTATCCCTTATAATACATGAGTGATACTCAGAGTTCCCTGTATAACTCAGCCTGTAGCCTTGTGCCTTTATATGGTCACAGAACAACCCCTCAGTGACTTCTAATATCCTTATCATTTACAGTAGGGGGTACATTATCCCTTATAATACATGAGTGATTCTCATAGTTCCCTGTATAACTCAGCCTGCAGCCTTGTGCCTTTATATGGTCACAGAACAACCCCTCAGTGACTTCTAATATCCTTATCATTTACAGCAGGGGGTACATTATCCCTTATAATACATGAGTGATACTCAGAGTTCCCTGTATAACTCAGCCTGCAGCCTTGTGCCTTTATATGGTCACAGAACAACCCCTCAGTGACTTCTAATATCCTTATCATTTACAGTAGGGGGTACATTATCCCTTATAATACATGAGTGATACTCAGAGTTCCCTGTATAACTCAGCCTGCAGCCTTGTGCCTTTATATGGTCACAGAACAACCCCTCAGTGACTTCTAATATCCTTATCATTTACAGTAGGGGGTACATTATCCCTTATATAATTTAGTGGACTATATACCGGTTTCCTTTCTTAAATTCCGCCTCCAAGTAACGGATTCCATCCCTGGCACCTGCGTTTTCCTTCTTTAGGAAGTCCAGACCATCTATAACTGGAGGGAGGGGGGGGGGGGAAGAAGAGAAGTCAGAGTTAAAGACAACCTAATCCTTGTTACAGATTAGTTGTACAATGAATTTTATAGATATTGAAGTTCACAGAATGAAAGTGTTTAGGAAGCAGTGACATGTCAGTACCTGTACGAGGTATAATAAGAATGAAGCGGCCGCTGGTGGCTAGCTGCCTGATGATGCCCAGGTGTTGGCAGAGCGCTTGGGTGTCAGGAACAAGGTAAGGTGACATGGCTGACTGAGACTTGGGCTGCTGCAGGGTGCCCTCTAGCTGTGACACCTCCAGCTGGTGGTAGAAAATCACAAATGGGAGTTAATTTACTTAAAGGGGTAGTTCACCTTCAAGTCCACTGTTAGTATGATGTAGAGAGGGATACTCCGAGACAATTTGATTTTCATTTTTTATTATTTGTGGTTTTTGAATTATTTAGCTTTTTATTCAGCAGCTCTCCAGTTTGCAAGTTATCTGGTTGCTAGGGTCAAAATTACCATAGCAACCGTGCATTGATTCGAACAAGACACTGGAATATGAACAGGAGAGGCCTGAATAGAAAGAGGAGTAATAAAAAGTAGCAATAACAATACATTTGTAGTCTTACAGAGCATTTAGATTTTTTTAGATGGGGCCAGTGACTCCCATTTGAAAGCTCAAAAGAGAAGAAGAAGGCAAATAATTCAAAAACGTATAAAGAAAACATGAAGGTCAATGGAAATGTTGGTTAGAATTAGCAAATCTATAACAAACTAAATGTTAACTTAAAGGTGAAGCACCCCTTTAAAGGAGAACTAAACCCTAAAACTAAATGTGGGTAAAAATGTCCTATTTTCATAGAGTGAACTTATTGCACGAGGCTAAAGTTTGAGCTTGTCAATAGCAGCAATGATCCAGGACTTCAAACTTGTCACAGGGGGTCACCATCTTGGAAAGTGTCTGTGACACTCACATGCTCAGTGGGCTCTGATTGGCTGTTGAGAAGCTAAGCTTAGGGCTCGTCACTAATTATCCAGCAGAAAATGAGCTTCCCTGGCTGTAATATAAGCTGATGCTACAGGTTTGCTGATTATTTAATTCTGATGCTAATTGCACTGGTTTCTGTGCTGCCATGTAGTAATTATGTGTATTAATTACTAATCAGCCTTATATTGTGACATTTCTATTCTATGTGTACTGTATATTGTGAGTGGGTCCCTAAGCTCAGTAAGTGACAGCAGCACAGAGCATGTGCAGTGAATCAGCAGAAAAGAAGATGGGGAGCTACTGGGGCATCTTTGGAGACACAGATCTTTACTGCTAAAGGGCTGTGGTTGCCTTGGGCTGGTACAGAAGCACAAAACATCATGTACAACATTTCTAACTACTTCTTTAGTTAGGCTTTAGTTCTCCTTTAAGTGTATTTAGAGCAGGGATCTCCAAGCTTTTGAACCAGTGAGCAACATTCAGATTAAAAGGAGTTGGGGAGCAACAACAGCATGAAACATGTTCTTGAGGTGCCAAATAAGGGCTGTGATTGGCTAATTGGTAGCTCCTATGTGGGTTGTCAACATACATTGAGACTGTGTTTGGCAGTACATCTGGTTTTTATACAACCAAGACTTGCCTCCAAGCCTGGAATTCAATAATAATCTCCTGCTTTGAGGCCACTGAGAGCAACATCCAAGGGGTTGTAGATCAACATGTTACTCACGAGTTACTGGTTGGGGATCACTGATTTAGAGTGTTAGCAGCAGTCCCATCATCCCATGGAATCATTTACATACCTGCAATCTCAGCTGCGCCATATCTCTCATGAGCCGGTTCCTTCGAGCCTCCTCCTGGGCCTGAGAAATAGAGACACAGGAGATCACAATGTCACAACCATGTTGGGGGGGGGGGATGTGTAAGGCTTATTAATACCCAAGGGATTTTGTTCCACTTCCCATCGGAAGTTAGCGGAGCTATTCGCCATGCCAGTTGCTGCCATCACTCTAAATCTGCCTCTCGCTCACCGATATAAAAAGAGCTGTCACGTCGCAGTAATGAAAGGCTTAATTTACCCTTGTCTGGCAGGGATTACGGGGGGGGCAGGTTGAACAGACCCTACCTGATCTCATCTCATTGTATTAACCCTGTCACTGCAGTGATGAAAGATTCAGATGCAAAGCCCTAGAATGATACAGAGGCCTTAAAGGAACAGTTCAATATAAAAATAAAACCTGTGTAAATAGATAGTCTGTGCAAAATAAAACATGTTTCTAATTTAATTAGTTAGGCAAAAATGTAATGTATAAAGGCTGGAGTGACTGGATGTGTAACATAATAGCCAGAACACTACTTCCTGCTTTTCAGCTCTCTAACTCTGAGTTAGTCAGTGACTGTAAGGGGGCCCACATGGGACATAGTCATATAAAAACGTTTAGGAACCTCTTCATTTTTGGAGTTTTGTTTATCATTGGCTGAGCTTTCAAAGTAGCAACCTCCTTTTAATATATAACTTGCCTTATTGAAACAGTAGTATTTCAGCAGTGACATAATGTTTATTGGATTAACAGAAAATATACAATATGCATCATAACAAAATGAGACAGGTGCATAAATGTGGGCACACCAACAGAGCTATTACATCAATACTTAGTTACAAATGTAACAGCCTCTAGACGCCTCCTATAGCCTTTGATGAGTGTCTGGATTCTGGATGTGGCTATTTCTGACCATTTGTCCATACAAAATCTCTCCAGTTCAGTTAAATTTGATGGCTGCCGAGCATGGACAGTCTGCTTCATATTATCCCATAGATTTTCCATGATATTCAAGTCGGGGGACTTCAGAATATTGTACTTCTCCCTCTGCATAAATGTCTTTGTGGATTTCCAAGTGAGTTTAGGGTCATTGTCTTGTTGGAATATCCGACCCCTGCAGCGGAACTTCAACTTTGTGACTGATGCTTGAACATAATCCTGAAGAATTTGTTGCTATTGGGTTGAATTCATCCGACCCTGGACTTTAACAAGGGCCCCAGTAGTCCCTGAACTAGCCACACAGCCCCTGAACTAGCCACACAGCCCCTGAACTAGCCACACAGCCCCACAGCATGATGGGACCTCCACCAAATATGACAGTCGGTAGCAGGTGTTTTTCTTGGAATGCGATGTTCTTCTTCCGCCATGTAAAGTGCTTTTTGTTATGAACAAATAACTCAATTTTTGTCTCATCAGTCCAAAGCACTTTGTTTCCAAATGCCTGTGTCTTGTCTAAATGAGCTTTTCCATACAACAAGCGACTGTGTTTGTGTGAGGGCAGAAAGGGCTTCTTTCTCATCCCCCTGTGCTGAATTGTAGAACGATGTACAGATACACCTGCATCTGCAGCAAGATGTTCTTGCAGGTCTTTGGAGATGATCTTTGGGTTGTCTGTAACATTCTCACAATCCTCCACATATGCCGCTCCTGTATTGTTCTTGTGCTGCCAGACCTGGGTTTTACAGCAACTGTGCCTGTGGCCTTCTATTTCCCGATTACATTCCTTACCGTTGAAACTGACAGTTTAAACCTCTGAGATAGCTTTTTGTAGCCTTCCCCTAAACCATGATAGTGAACAATCTTTGTTTTCAGATCTTTTGAGTTACTTTGAGGATCCCATGCTGTCACTCTTCAGAGGAGAGTCAAACAGAAGCACAACTTGCAATTGGTCACCTTAAATACCTTTTCTCATGATTGGACACACCTGCCTATGAAGTTCAAGGCTTAACAAGCTAATTCGACCAATTTGGTGTTGCCAGTAATCACTATTGAGCAGTTACATGCATTCAAATTAGCAAAATTACAAGGGTACCCACATTTTCGCACAGCCAGTTTTTCACGTTTGATTTAATTTCATACAACTGAATACGGCTTCACTAAAAATCTTTGTTCAGAAAACACCCCAGTACTCAGATGTTCCTGGGAAATGAAAGACATACCACTGTTATCTTTTTTGTTGAAAGTGGAGTAAATTATTACGCAGGCTGTTCCCAAACATTTTCATAAGACTATTCAGTGAGTTTGCAATTGATCCTCAGCATTGAGCTCAGATTCAAAAGCAACAGTTATGGCCCATATGGCTCCCCCTCAAGAGACTAACTGGTTACTGGCTGGTAACCAATCAGTGGCAACCAAGAAATCTGCGAAGCAGAAAGTAGTGTTCTGACTTTTATGTTAGACATCCAGCCTTTATAAATTACATTTTTGCCTAACTAACTATATTAGAAACATTTTTTAATTTTGCATGGGCTATTTACTCCGTTTTTATTTTCACACTGAACAATTCCTTCAACTACAGCTAATACTCTATCAGGAACAAGCAGCAACGACATTACTTAAAGCAAGCATCTGATTGGCTGCCAGTACCAGAGCCACTGATCTATGGTATAAAGTCATTGGCCGGGGTACTGTGTGCTTATAACAGCCAATACAAAAGCAGCGTGACCTCTCAGTGAGGCAAATAAAAGGGACACCTTTTTGGGCAGGACAGCGCTCTATCCCACTCACCATGAGGAACTGAGCCTGAGCCTGATGAAGGATATTGTCCTGTCCCGGCTCTGCGATGCTGGTGAAGATTCCCAAATCTGTGTTGAACTGCAGGACGTTGCCCTGTAACCGAGTCAAGAAGTGGCCAAAGCTCCGGATGTAACAACTACGAGCGACAGACTGAGGGGGCAAAATAAATAAATAAATAAATAAATAAAAATATGGCTTTGGGGTTGAATATGGCTGCAGCCAAGAGTCAAGTCAATGACATCCAAAGGCACACAGGTCTACAGGAAATCTTCCAAAAAGATTTTGCAGCCAAGAGTAACAGTTCTGCTATACAAACGCCTGGCGTATCTGCTAATCCTTCACTGTACAATATAAAATATCATTCCTGAACCAGCAAGTGTATTTAGTTGTAATATTGGTGTGTAGGTGCATCTCAGGTTATTTTGCCTGGTCATGTGCTTTCAGAAAGAGCCAGCACTTCAGGATGGAACTGCTTTCTGGCAGGCTGTTGTTTCTCCTACTGGGACCTGGATTTTACTATTAAGTGTTGTTCTTAGACAGTGATCCCCAACCAGTAGCTTGTGAGCAACATGTTACTCTCCAACCCCTTGGATGTTGCTCTCAGAGTCCTCAAAGCAGGTGCTTATTTTTGAATTACAAGCTTGAAAAGCAAGTTAAAATTGCATAAAAACTAAGTATAGTGCCAAGTAGAGCCTCTTGTAGGCTGACAGTCCACATAGGGGCTACCACATAGCCAATCACAGCCCTTATCTGGCACCCAATGGACTTTTTCATGCTTGTGTTGCTCCCGAATACTTTTTACATTTTAATGTGGCTCACGGTTTAAAAAGGTTGGGGACCCCTGTTCTTAGATGTACCAGGCAGCTGTTATCTTGTGTTAGGGAGCTGCTATCTGGTTACCTTCCCATTGTTCTGTTGTTTGGCTGCTGGGGGGGGGGGGTGATATCAGTCCAACTTGCAGTACAGCAGTAAAGAGAGACTGAACTTTATCAGAGCACAAGTCACATAACTGGGGCAGCTGGGAAACTGACAATATGTCTAGCCCCGTGTCTGATTTCAAAATGAAATATAAAAAAATCTGTTTGCTCTTTCGAGAATTCTGCTGGAGCAGCACTATTAATGATGTGTTTTGCAAAAATATTTTTTTTCCATGACCGTATCCCTTTAAGCAGCCCCTCTTTCCTCACATCAAACCCTCAGCTGGAAACAGCATCAATGTCAGTAGGGGGATCATGTTCCATACAACCAATAGCTGCCAATCATATCTGAGACTGGCCTGGCACAACCATGTTCCTAGGAAAAGCTGCAGCTGTCGGGGAATTATTAGGGAACAAAGACTTATAAAAATAGCCTCTAGTATCAGGAATAGCAAAACAAACTCTGAATTGGAAACTTGGCTGTTTATTGCTGCTACTGGGGCTGCCAGACAGGGATTGTCCAGGGACATGAAAGGGAAGGTTCTCAAGCGCTGCTCACATTGATAAAAGTGCAAATATTGTCCCATCACAAAATAACTTGCCCCAATATAATATATATAGGGGTCCCAAAGATAATAAAGAACAGAAAAGCAGAAAAAGCCAGCTCCATGTTGTAGCTCCCACCCTTCCCAGCTATAGTCAGGTGATCCCGCTGGTGTCTAATAAAAGGGCAGCCAAGTTTGGGAGTTTTACTTTGAAAGCAGCAAGTAAGTTGCAGGTAAAACTTAGTCCCTGTGTAAAATGTATAATGAAGCAATAGAATTCTTAATGAATCAGATAAAATTGAGTATAGGACTGGCCAGATATGGGATGACTTTGACGCAGTTGTTCAGCTTAAATATATTGCAATATATGGACAAACAATCCCTGTTTTGTTTAAAGGGTAAGGCATTTTTCAGTAGCAGTAGCACAAAATGTCTCAATGTCTTAAATGAGAATTCAACCTGTAATAAACCCCTCCCCCCTACCCTGGGTAGGCTCACCCCTCCGTGCAGATTCAGGCCTCGGAGTTCACGGCAGCCATCTTCTTCTTCTCCGGTAATCTTCGTGTATGGACGGCATTTTCGGCGCATGCGCAGTTGGAGTAAATTTGTGGTCCTGAACAACTGCGCATGCGCCGAAAGTCATGAAAATTTCCGAAAAATATTCAGGACTTTTGGCGAATGCGCAGTGGTTGGTGACTGGAAATTTACTCCAAATGCGCATGAACTGAAACTACCGATAAAGAACGAAGAAAGAAGATGGTGTCTGTGAACTCCAAGGCCAGGATCACCACGGAGGCGTGAGTAAAAAATTAGGGGCATTTGCCCGGGGGGCAGGGAGGGGGGTCTACCCAGGGTAAGGGGGGGGGGTTTAAACTACGGGTTGAATTCTCCTTTAAATATATTGATAATGGGTTGAGTGCAGAGGACTCTTGTATTTGTCTATATGTATCTTGTGGTCACAGCCTTATTTCATTGCAATTGGTTTTAAAAATTAGTGGTGAGCACAACTTTCCCTTGTTTGCTAAAGCAGAGGGTGCATATTATAGCAGCAGATCCAGAAGCAGCTCTCAAAAGCAAACGCACATATATATGTTCCCTCTGTATTCAATAATCTCATGAAACAGGAGAAGGGCAGATGTGCAGGACACTTTCATTACCTCCTCCATTACGGTCAGCGGCGGCCTCTCCTGCTCAAAGTTGATCTTGCGGTGCGCCGGCCGTAGCGGGGGCAGGTTTCTGAGAGCGGAGTCCTCCGGAAGCAGCAGGTGGCCATTAATGTCGGGAAGCTCGGAGTCCATCAGGAGCTTCTTCACTTCATCGCAGAGAGGGATTCCTGAGCAGGAACGATCATGAGTTAGAACGTAACTACTAGGGATGCACCGAATACACTATTTTGGATTTGGCTAACGCCCGAATCCTTCGTAAAAGATTCGGCCGAATTCCGAACTGAATCCTAATTTGCATATGCAAATTAGGAAGGAGAAGGGGGAAACATTTTTTACTTCCTTGTTTTGTGACAAAAAGTCACAATTTCTATCCTGCCCCTAATTTGCATATGCAAATTAGGATTCAGATCCAGTTTGGCCGGGCAGAAGGATTCAGCCCAATCCTACTGAAAAAGGCCGAAATTCCGAACCGAATCCTAATTTGAATATGCAAATTAGGGAGGGGAAGGGGAACCATTTTTTTACTTCCTTGCTTGGTGACAAAAAGTCACATGATTGCCATCCCCACCCCTAATTTGCATATGCAATTTAGGATTCGGATTCAGAAGGATTTGGCTGAATCCTGCTGAAAAAGGCAGAAATTCCGAACCGAATCCTAATTTGCATATGCAAATTAGGGAGGGGAAGGGGGAAAACAATTTTTACTTCCTTGTTTGGTGACAAAAAGTCACGTGATTTCCATCCCCACCCCTAATTTGCATATGCAATTTAGGATTCGGATCCAGAAGGATTTGGCTGAATCCTGCTGAAAAAGGCAGAAATTAAGAACCGAATCCTAATTTGCATATGCAAATTAGGGAGGAGAAGGGGGGGGAAACAATTTTTACTTCCTTGTTTGGTGACAAAAAGTTATGTGATTTCCACCACGCCCCTACTTTGTATATGCAAATTAGAATTCGGCTACAGTTTGCCCAGGCAGAAGGATTCGGGCCGAATCGTGCTGAAAAAAAGCAGATCGTATACTGGATTCGGTTTATCCCTAGTAACTACACACGTGTCACACTTCAGCAGCCATTAGTATGTGGATATTTTCATAAGCCGACTACTTGACCCACCAAATAAAATTAGGGTGGTACTAAATAGACGCGCTGATGCTTACCGGCTTCTTGTATCTTGGGGGCTGATGGCAACAGGTTTAAAAGCACCGACATTCTGTTCCACAGACTCTGAGAGCTCTGAAAATATTCAAAAATGGTCAGGTTTATCAGTCGGACCCTCCTAGGCCCAAAATGTACTAATGGCAGTGACGTGTTTATGTCGTAGGATCAGCAGTACCTGAGCACACATGATCACAATGTCTGTGTTCACCCTCAGCCAGTCCAGAAAGATCTTGACAGCGACTAGTAGCCCTTCACTGGTGATGATCTCCAGCCGTTCCTGCAGAGTTTTCTCATTGCGACAAGACTTGCTGCTCAACATACTCTCTTCTGAATCTGATCTGTCTTCTGCATTCAAATCAGATAAAAGGCACGCGGCATTAAAGGCGTTGTTCACCTTTAAATTAACTGTTAGTATGATGCAGAGAGGGAAATTCCGCAACAATTTGGAATTGGTTTTCATTTTTCATTATTTGTGGTTTTTGAGTTGTTCAGCTTTTTATTCAGAAGCTCTCCAGTTTGCAATTTCAGCAGTCTGGTTGCTAGGGTCCAAATTACCCTAGCAACCATGTACTGATGTGAATAAGAGACTGGAATATGAATGGGGGGGGGGTGCCTGAGGATTAATTAAAAGTAGCAAAAACAATACATTTATAGCCTTACAAAGCATTTGTTTTTTAGATGGGGTCAGTGAAAACTGGAAAGAGTCAGAAGGCGGCGGCAAATAATTTACAAACTATAAAAGAGAAATGACAACCAGTTGCTGCTTTGAATTAGCCATCCTATAAGATACTAAGTTAACTTAAAGATGAACCACCCCTTTAACTTTTAGTATTTCTGTTTTTTGAGTTGTTTAGCTTTTTTTATTCAGCAGATCTCCAGTTTGCAATTTCAGCAACCCGGTTGCTAGGGTACAAATTAGGTACAAATTACCAACCAAATCCTAATAACATATGCAAATTAGGGATGGGAAGGGGAAAAGTTTTTACTTCCTTGTTTTGTGACAAAAAGCCAGGCGATTTCCCTCCCCGCATATGCAAATTAGGATTTGGTTCGGACGGCAGAAGGATTCGGCCAAATCCGAATCCTGCTGAAAACGGCTGAATCCCGGATTCGGTGCATCCCTAAGAAGGGATCAGTGACCCCAATTCAAAAACTGGGTCAGAAGAAGAAGACAAATAATTCAAAAACTATAAAAAAAGAAAAAATGAAGGCCAATTGAAAAGTTGCTTGGAATTTGCCATTCTATAGCATACTATATAACTCAAAGGTGAACAACCCCTTTAATTAACCATTCAGTAACAGCTTGCCAGTCACAATTCACGGGTTAATTGAGAAATACTTACCCTGTTCCACAGAGTTTTGCTTCTCCACAACTCCATTCACCAGAGGTGTTGGTGCCTCAGAGGTGGGGTTGGCAGGTTCTGCCGCAGGTTTCAGCAAGACGTTGGTGAATGTGGGTGCCAGACGGAAAGAGCGCTTGGTCTGGAACATTTGGCTAGACATAGCCTGGAGGTTGCTGGCTATACTGGCCTCACCGCTGGCAGGGCTGGGTCCATTCACAGGGATTTCCTGGCATTCAGCCTTTGTGGAAGCCGCCATCTTTGCATCATGCTCCTCAGTTGGGATTTTTAGGGTGTGTTTTGAGTCTCCGAGTCCCTTGTGTTCATATGGATCATCCTCCATGTCCTCAAGGTCTGAGCGAGACTCCTGGCTATTCATGTCGGAGTCAGTCTCCATGTCGAACGCTGCCTCTTCCTCGCTCTTTTCTGAGCCGCTCTCTGAGATATCACTGCCCTTGACTGAGCCGTGACTTGAGTCTGAGTCAAAACCCTCACTCAGGTCGCTCTCATCCAACTTCCGGCGCCTCCTAAGTCGGGACAGACGGGAGTATTTGTGGCATTTTTTGCTATTGGACCTTGTCCTCTGCTGCTTCCTGGTTTGGTTTTGAGCCGCCTCAGGCTCTGGGTCCGTCTCTTTTATAATCACCTCCGACGCATCTTTGGAGTCATGGTCATCTGTAAAGCAAAGCTGGTGAGTGGTGGAAGAAAACCAATTAAACATTTCAATGTATCCGCCCCAAAATCAAGTAATGCCATTCATTCTGCTTCTCAGATACTGGATAAGTCCTTGTGTACAGCAGTTCTGCATATACAAAGTATCCCCATGTTCTTCCTCTGTGCTGCTTACACTGATTTAAAGGAACTGTTCAGTATAAAGATAAAAAATGGGTAAATAGATAATAAAAAATGTTTCTAATATAATTAGTTAGGCAAAAATGTAATGTATAAAGAAGGCTGGAGTGAGTGGATGTGTAACATAATAGCCGGAACACTACTTCCTGCTTTTCAGCTCTCTTGGTTTCCTCTGATTGGTTACCAGGCAGTAACCAGAGACATGGGTCATATCTGTTGCTTTTGAATCTGAGCTGAATGCTGAGGATCAATTGCAAACTCACTGAACAGTTATGTCCCATGTGGCCCCCCTTATAGTCACTGACTAACTCAGAGAGCTGAAAAGCAGGAAGTAGTGTTCTGGCTATTACGTTACACATCCACTCACTCCAGCCTTTATACATTACATTTTTGACTATATTAGAAATATAGAGTATTTTGCACTGCCTATCTATTTACTCAGTTTTTATTTTTACACTGAACTGTTCCTTTAAATAAGTGCAGAGACCCACAAAGTGAGGGTGCCAGAATAAGAGTCATACCCCCAAATCTGTGGCAAGTAAGGGGCTAAGAGACAACTGTAAGCAAGGATTACCATAAGTCCCAGTACAAGTATTGTATCTGTTATCCAGAAAGTTCTGAATTAGAGAAAGGTCATCTCCCATAGACTCCATTTTAACCAAATAATCAAAATTTTTAAAAATGATTTCCTTTTTCTGTGTAATAATAAAACAGTCGCTTGTGCTTGATCCCAACTAAGATATAATTAATCCTTATTGGAAGCAACACCTGCCTATTGGGTTTGTTTAATGTTTTTATGATTTTCTAGTAGACTTAAGGTATGAAGATCCAACTTATGGAAAGATCCATTATCTGGAAAACACCAGGTCCCCAGCATTTTGGATACCAGGTCCCATACCTGTAATTCTTCATCTATAGCAATGAATGTAGAAGATTTCCTATACAAGTGGCAGAATGGAAAGTAGCTCTGCCAGGTACAGGCATATTGATCAATGTGGGGTTTTACAGAGGGGGGTTTAGGACAACTATAAATCTCACAGAGTCCCTTTATTATTCTTCAGACAGTCTAGTGTATAGATTTATGTCTGAGTGCACAGGCAGCACAGAAAGATTTAACATAAACATGAATCACATGGTAAACAGGTGGGACATACTACAGCCATATGTGTAGCCCGAGAGCAGAAGGGAAGAAGGAGCTCACCTGGGCTGTCATTCTTGAAGGCGGGCAAGGGACTCTCCTCCAGCTCAGCCTGCAGCCGGATATTAACGTGGTTGACCAAGTGAGAGAAGAGAGCCAGAGTGAAAGCTATAGCAGCACTGTACTGTTTGGAATCTGAAAAATAAAACGCACAGTGGTGAGTTAATGAAGATACTGGTATCATTAAAGGGGAACTATTGCGGAAATGAAAATTTTATATACACTTGAGCATACTGAAATAACTTTCTAAATACAATCAATTAAGAATTCTGTACTGTTTCTGATATGAACAGTTTTAGCTTCACTATCCCTCTCTAAACATTTGTTTCTCTTCATTCTGTCTTCATGCAGCAGTTGGGTGTCGGATATTCATTGGCAGTTAGATCCAATATACATAGAAGATGTATTAGAGTTCACTCTATTAAACTCACCAGACATCATGTCTCTCTACATGCAGGATTTGTGCAAAAGTCAGTTATTTTGTTACATGTTGTTTGTACTGGAATCAGTTATTCATCTGATAGGAAAGGAGCCCCCCCTATAAGATATATTGGATCTAACTGTCAGTGAATATCTGACACCCAACTGCTGCATGAAGATAGAATGAAGAGAAACAGATGAGAGAGGAATAGTGACGATAAACGTGATTATTTCAAAAACAATGCAGAATTTTTAATTGATTGTAGTTTCTTACTTCAGTATGAGGAAGCTTATATTGTTATTTATTTCATTTTTGTGATAGTTCCCTTTAAGCATTTCCCTTTTAGCACAAGGCTGTAACGAACAGTTATAGACCAGAAACAAGGGAGACCTAGAACGTCCACGCTTGAGCATTGACTTTCATTTTGAAGCTCGTAAAAGAAGATAATTTCATCCTGGTAAGGATAAAGGCATCTCTTAATACACATTTTTAGATTCCCTTTAATAAATGTAGGACCTGACACAGAGAACACAAGCAGTGGACATGGTCTGTATTACCCAAGTAAATCGCACACAAGTTTACCTGCCCGCTTCAGGCTGTGGACACTCATCAGACAGATCACCACCATCCTGAAGACAAGCAAGTCGGGCAGGAAAGAATAACCACCCTCGTATTCCTCCTCATCCTCACTGGCCGAGCTCATGTTGAGGGTTGTAGGCATGTAGAACATGCACAGATTAAAGTCCTCTAGGACGGATTGGCAGAGGGACGTCAGCTCGGCCTCTATGGAGCTGGAAAAGGAAGATACGAGATTTCAATTGGACACACATCTATTTAATGAGACACACCTTGTCTGCTCTCTTTCCTACAGGCAGGAACCAGCACTAGGGTATGTGGATCCCATCAGTACTATACCTGGTAAAGAGCTCCATCTGTATGTACTTCTTGCCCCTGGACTGCTCTCTTTCCCATGGTAAGTCAGGACCACCCCCCCAGGGGTAAGTAAATAATATCTCTTCTTAGCATTTAGCCATGTACACAGCACTGATTTTCTGTACTTCCTGCTTCTGGGCTGCTCTCTTCCCTATGGTAAGTCAGGAACCTCCCCCAGGGTAAGTAAATAATATCCCCTCTCAGTATTTAGCCATGCACATAGCTCCGATTCTCTGTACTTCCTGCTTCTGAGCTGCTCTCTTTCCCATGGTAAGTCAGGAACCTCTCCCTCCCAGGGGTAATTAAATCATATCTCCTCTTAGCATTTAGCCATAAACAGAGCTCTGATTTTTTGTACTTCCTGCTTCTGGGCTGCTCTCTTTCCCATGGTAAGTCAGGAACCTCCCCCAGGGAAAGTAAATAACATCTCATCTTAGCATTTAGAAATACACAGAGCACTGTGTACTTCCTGCTTCTGGGCTGCTCTCTTTCCCAAGTGCAGGCAGGAAACTGCCCCTGGACAAGGGAATCCAATCAGGTTCAGAGCTCGGTTTCTCTACAGTTAATTCTCCTTGGGTCCACATTTTAGTCAAGGAGGGAGGTTCCAGTCTATAGAGAGACTTTTCCTTGGCATGGATGTAGATGGAGCTTTTGTCATTAGAGGGGGCTATTGCTCCACCAATACTGGTCACCCCTTTCAGGTGCAGGAAGTACAGAGAACCAGAGCACTTACCTGGCTAAGTTACTAGGAGAATGGATTTTCCCAGTGGAGGTTCCTAGAAAAACCAAGACTAAAGAAAACAATCCCCTTAACACCTACTGTATGTTTTTCTATTTCTAACACTATTATTTCAGTATAGATCCCAAATCTATATCTCTCTGAAAAGGTGATACTTCCCCTTTAATGCTGCAAGATGCAAGCAGAAATGTAAATATGAAAGAGAAAATCACGAGGGAGACCAGATGGTACTTACCTGCTCTTGGGCTGCATCAGGCTCTGCAGGTACAAGAAACTCACCAGCAACCTTTTAATATCTTTACACCTCAAAATAAAAAGAACAGGTAGATTCATTGTGGGGTTCAGTGTTATTGTCCCACGCTCTGTAAATACCCCCTCCCCACATCTTACCTCTTCTTGCTCGGGGACAGCTTCCGTGTCTCGCTCTTCTTAAGCTGGTGGTACATTTTAGCTGCTTTGTCGTACAATCGCTTCAAGTTGCCGTAAGCTCCTTCAAAGGACACTTCTGACTGGATGCTTGAGAGAGAAGGTGGGGGAACTATTGGTAGGGAATCCAATAATCTGACTGCCCGTACTATGAAAACCCCTTCTTATGTTGATGGTGAAATCTCCCTTCCTACTAGACCCTGCCAAGCTATTATTCTATTATAATGCACAGTTTTGGTCTCCATCACTCAAACAGGACATTATTGTATTAGAGAGGGGACAGAGAAGGGCAACTAAGCTGGTAAAGGGAAAATCTTAGCTATGAGGAAAGACTGGCCAAATTGGGGATATTCACACTGGAGAAGAGGAGTTTAAAGGGATACTGTCATGGGAAAAACTTTTTTTCCATGAATCATGAAATGAATGAGTTATCAGTTAATAGTGCTGCTCCAGCAGAATTCTGCACTGAAATCCGTTTCTCAAAAGAGCAAACAGATTTTTTTATATTCAATTTTGAAATCTGACATGGGGCTAGACATATTGTCAATTTTCCAGCTGCCCCAAGTCATGTGACTTGTGCTCTGATAAACTTCAATCACTCTTTACTACAAGTTGGACTGATATCACCCCATCACTCCCCCCCCGCAGCAGCCTAACAAAAGAACAATGGGAAGGTAACCAGATAACAGCTCCCTAACACAAGATAACAGCTGCCTGGTAGATCTAAGAACAACACTCAATAGTAAAATCCAGGTCCCACTGAGACACATTCAGTTACATTGAGAAGGAAAAACAGCAGCCTGCCAGAAAGCATTTCTCTCCTAAAGTGCAGGCACAAGTCACATGACCAGGGACAGCTGGGAAATTGACAAAATATCTAGCACCATGTCAGATTTCAAAACTGAATATAAAAAAAATCTGTTTTCTCTTTTGAGAAATGGATTTCAATGCAGAATTCTGCTGGAGCAGCGCTATTAACTGATGTGTTTTGAAAAAAAAAAAACATGTTTTCCGATGACAGGATCCCTTTAAGGGAGATATGATAACTATGTATAAATATATAAGAGAATCATATAATAATCTCTCTAATGATTTATTTACCAGTAGGATTTTCCAGCTGACACAAGGTCACCCATTCCGATTAGAAGAAAAGAGGTTCCAGCTAAATATTGGGAAGGGGTTTGTTACAGTGAGAGCTGTGAAGATGTGGAATTCTCTCCCTGAATCAGTGGTACAGGCTGATACATTAGATAGCTTTAAAGGAAAACTTTACCACCAAAAAAGCTAGTTAGCCAACAGATAGTTAATATCATATTAAATTACATTTTAAAGAACCTTACCAAACTGGAATATCTTCAAGTAAATATTGGCCTTTTACATCTCTTGCCTTGAACCACCATTTTGTGATGGTCTGTGTGCTGCCTCAGAGATCACCTGACCAGAAATACTGCAGCTTTAACTGTAACAGGAAGAGATCACCTGACCAAAAATACTGCAGCTCTAACTGTAACAGGAAGAGATCACCTGACCAGAAATACTGCAGCTCTAACTGTAACAGGAAGAAGTGTGGAAGCAAAAAACAGAACTTTTAATTGGCTCATGTGACCCAACATGTGTGGTTTGTTTGGTATGTTTGTGTGCACCTTGAATCATATGATCACCCAATGATATACTACTAAAAAGTATATTACTATAACAATAGAACCTACATTGTTCAAGGGGTAGAGTTTTCCATTAAGAAGGATTGGATGGTGTTTAGCAAGTGAGGGAATACAGGGATATGGGAGATAGCTCATAGTACAAGTTGATCCAGGGACTGGTCCCATTGCCATTTTGGAGTCAGGAAGGAATTTTTGCCCCCTCTTCAGGCTTCAGATGGGTTTTTTGCCTTCCTCTGGACCTAATTTACTATGTTATCTATGACATATACAGTAGTGATGTGCGCCCCACCGATGATGTCACAAAAGGGGCGGGGTGAGCAGGTGCAGCGACTATAAAAGAAGAAGTTGGAAGCCGGCAGTGCAAGGTGGCGGGTGGGGAGAGCAGGAGAAGAGCCACCGGCGAAGAGGGGTGTGAGGTTGGCCCGAACCTGCCCGACCGCGGGTAAACCCACGTGTACGGGGCCGGACTGCACATCACTAATGCACAGTGGAACTCTCCTGCCCCCTGCTGGTAGGAACAAATGCATGATGGAGTTGTACAAGGTGGGATCAGTAGACAAAAGATCAACAGAAGAAGCAAACTAAGCAGCCACAGAGATGGCATGTTAGGCACAGCTCCTGGCGGTTACAGGATCAGCTTATTTCCATTCCACACAGTGGCCATTTGCATTGCACACAGCGGGCTGATTTAGCTGAATGGAATGGAGCTGCTAAGGCCACTATATAAAGGCCACAGACAGCACTCACCAGCGCAGGTAGCAATACGTGGCTTCCACATGGTAATACTTGCTGCCAGCCAATGTGCCCAGCTGGTTAAATGGCATCCCTGTGACAAGAGAAGAGCAGAGTTAGTTACTGTGTCTCTGGTGTTTGAGTCAGCTCAGTAATTCAGGTGCAGATTCTGATACAATTTTACAACATTGAGTTGATCCATTTCTCAGCAGCATCTCTGGAGTATCAGTAACTATTGTATCAAGTCTAACAGCTGAAACTCAGGGATTCTGCTCAGCAGGGACAAAGAAAAATGAGAAATTTATCAACTAAATGTATCAATGTAGAACAGTTTACAGGGTCGGCGAAAGGTGAAAAATTAGATTTACACTTCAATATCAGAAAAACATTTAGAAAGTAATTGGAAAAAAAGTATTGATTTCCGGTGAACTATCTGAAACCAACTGAACTGAAAAAAAGGGGTGGTTCACCTTTAAGGTAACATTTATTATGTTATAGAATGGTCACTTCTAAGCAACTTTTCAATTGGTTTTCATGATTTATTTATTATAGTTATTTGCGTTTTTTCGTTCCGAATCTTTCCAGCTTTCAAATGGGGGTCACTGACCCCATCTAAAAAACAATGCTCTGTAAGGCTACAAATGTATTGTTCTTGTTAGGGATGCACCGAATCCAGGATTCGGTTCGGGATTTGGCCTTTTTCAGCAGGATTCGGCTGAATCCTTCTGCCTGGCTGAAACGAATCCGAATCCTAATTTGCATATGCAAATTAGGGGCGGGGAGGGCAATCACGTGGCTTTTTGTCACAAAACAAGAAAGTAAAAAATGTTTTCCCCTTCCAACCCCTAATTTGCATATGCAAATTAGGGTTCAGATTCGGTTCGGTATTCGGCCGAATCTTTCACGAAGGATTCGGGGGTTCGACCGAATCCATAATAGTGGATTCAGTGCATCCCTAGTTCTTGTTACTTTTTATTACTGATCCTTCTATTCATACTCTCTCCTATTCATATTCCAGTCTCTTATTCAGATTAATGCATGGTTGCTAGGGTAATTTGGACCCTAGTTACCAGATTGGTTAAAATGCAAATTGAAGAGCTGCTGAATAAAAAGCTAAATAACTCAAAAAACTTCAATAAAAAAAATGAAAAC
This sequence comes from Xenopus petersii, assembly GCA_038501925.1. Taxonomy (NCBI): domain Eukaryota; kingdom Metazoa; phylum Chordata; class Amphibia; order Anura; family Pipidae; genus Xenopus; species Xenopus petersii. Next base: position 4,155,011 of record CM076686.1, on the reverse strand, counting down.
CAATTGCAAATTGTCTCAGAACTAACAGTTATCTAAAATGCATAAATCTCACCTATTTGAGGATCAACAGTGAGAGCCTGGTAGTAAAACCTTTCCGCTAACTTCTCTGTATCCACAAGCGCCAGTTCATTTTGGTATCGAGCTGCAGAGAAATGACAGTTGGTCTGCTGTGTATATGTATGGGGAATATAGGAAATAGGGTGGGGATAGAATAGATTGAATATATAACAGGAGCTGCAGCCGACTAACAGGAATCGTTCTTACCAAGGTCTCCCAGATACACCAGACATCTGTGACACGCAATCCTCGCCCACTCCATCTCCTTACTGGAGGCCGACACGGACTTCTTATACCCTGTAATAGGAACAAAAGTAATTCATTAATGGCTACTTCTGACCAGATGCATTTAGCAGGGTTTTTTGTATTACTTAAAAATAAAACCAGAGGCAGATGCATTTGAATGATTGTCTTTTTAACCCAACTGATGCTTCACTAAAACTAAGCTCTTCCCCAAGAGTTCCTCAATCATCAGATATAACCCAATTATAAGAAAAACAGTAGCATAGGTATTCCCTGTACTAAGCACAATTCAGCAGGAACAGTCCCTAAGTTTGCTCATAGTCTGTACAGAGAGATCCCATAAAACTATGGCAGCATAAGTATTCCCATGTACTAAACACAATTCAGCAGGAACAGTCCCCTAAGTTTACTCATAGTCTGTACAGAGAAATCCCATAAAACTATGGCAGCATAGGTATTCCCTGTACTAAGCACAATTCAGCAGGAACAGTCCCTAAGTTTGCTCATAGTCTGTACAGAGAGATCCCATAAAACTATGGCAGCATAGGTATTCCCTGTACTAAGCACAATTCAGCAGGAACAGTCCCCTAAGTTTGCTCATAGTCTGTACAGAGAGATCCCATAAAACTATGACAGCATAGGTATTCCCCTGTACTAAGCACAATTCAGCAGGAACACACACACACACACACACACACATATTTAAAGCAGCACAAATATATATCACAATACATCTGTTGGTAGCACCAGATTAGTAATGTAACTATAAAAATCTTCCTTCTCTGTGTGACAATTAGTGACATTTAGTCTGAATATGATCATAACCGTGTCATTTGCAGCAGCCTGCAGTAACCAGAGGGACACACCTACCTGGAAAATCCCAGATCTAGATTGTGAAGAAAACCGCACCCAATATTAATTAGCATTATATTCACTAAAGCTAGATCATGGAGCATGCCTCACAGGTTTTAACAGGGATCTGCTAGGAAGACGCCAGATAGTTTACAAGGAGAAGGAAAGGCTAAAAGTAAATAAGCTTTATCAGACAGGTCTATATAAATACACCAGTAAACCCTCAAAGTAATGCTGCTCTGAGTCCTCTGTCAAAAGAAACATCACATTTCTTTCCTTCTATTGTGTACTCATGGGCTTCTGTATCAGACTTCCTGTTTTCAGCTTAAACCTCCAGGGCTAGGGCTTGAGCATGCTCAGTTTGGTCCTCTCTCCCTCCCTGCTGTAATCTGAGCCCAGAGCTATGAGTGAGCAGGGAGAGACTCAGGCGGGAAGTGATGTCACACCAAGCTAATATGGCAGCTGCTATGCTAAACAAACAGCTGTTACTCAGGTATGGTAAAGCATTCTGCAGAATAAATATAGTGTTTTAGCTTGCACTATTGTGGCTAATCTATTGGCAATCGGTAGCTTTCCTTCTCCTTTAAAGGGAACATGACCTGTTCTTCATAAATGTAGAAAAGGTGTTACTGTACCTTTAAAAACAGATTTTATTATTAGATCATGCTGTACAGCTCACTATATATTTCCCCTCATATATCTGCCTGTGTAACCAATAAATACAAATGATGCAACCAAGCATTTAGGAAAAATTCCCAGCAACATGTTTGCAGTGTTCAAGTCTTAGGGGTCAAATGTCAAGGTTATTGCTTCTAAAAAGACAATTACTGTTGAAGCTGGATATAAAGGGCAAGTAGAGATATCACAATGCAGGACTGGCTATAAGAAATGTGCACAGGGCTGGAGTTGGAAGCAAAAATGTACCAACTCCTATTCCAACTGCTTTTTAAATACAAGCACTGAAAATAAATCAGATTTAAAGGGATACTGTCATGGGAAAAAAAATTTTTTTCAAAATGGATCAGTTAATAGTGCTGCTCCAGCAGAATTCTGCACTGAAATCAATTTCTCAAAAGAGCAAACAGATTTTTTTATATTCAATTTTGAAATCTGACATGGAGCTAGACATTTTGTCAATTTCCCAGCTGCCCCTGGTCATGTGACATGTGCCTGCACTTTAGGAGAGAAATGCTTTCTGGCAGGCTGCTGTTTTTCTCAGTGGGACATGGGTTTTTACTATTGAGTGTTGTTCTTAGATCTACCAGGCAGCTGTTATCTTGTGTTAGGGAGCCGTTATCTGGTTACCTTCCAATTGTTCTTTTGTTTGGCTACTGGGGGGGAAAAGGGAGGGGGGTGATATCACTCCAACTTGCAGTACAGCAGTAAAGAGTGACTGAAGTTTATCAGAGCACAAGTCACATGACTGGGGGCAACTGGGAAACTGACAATATGTCTAGCCCCATGTCACATTTCAAAATTGAATATAAAAAAATCTGTTTGCTCTTTTGAGAAATGGATTTCAGTGCAGAATTCTGCTGGAGCAGCAATATTAACTGATTCATTTTGAAAAACATGACAGTATCCCTTTAAGAGCTTCCATGAAGAAGGACATGGCAGAAGCAATTCTGTTTCAAAAGAACAATACTTTAATTTTGGATTGTATTTAACAGCTAATCTACAGCTATAGGTCAGCTTCAATGAATATGTAAGTTGTTTTAGGTTTTTAATTGTTTTTGGTTTATGTAGTTTCACTTTGATTTTGGTTTAGAATTACCAAAGGATGTGGTTTATATTTTTGAGCTTTGGCAGTGATAAAATGTCTATTAACATATTATTAACATATTAAAGGATCAGTAACGCCAAAAAATTAAAAGCATTTTTTAAGTAATTATATTATATTAACATATAATATACTGTTGTCATGTACTGGTGTGTTTGCACAAGTTACATAGCAGAGAACAGATAAAACACCATTGTATTGGACAGAGTTTATCTGCTATGTAAACCTGTGCCCTTTCTCCTTTTTTCAGCTTGAATGGCTGCCCCCAACAGCTTGTTTATATAAACTATAGTAGTCTTCCTGAACCAAACACGCTAGATTTACCAGTGCAGAGCAATAGTAAATTATGTTTTAGTTAATTTGATACACTTTCAGTTTTTGGTGTTACTCTTCCTTTAAACGAAAGGAGGTACCATAAAATGAGGAGTCAAAGGATTTATGACTCCACAGCCCTGAATGTGTATGGGTAACACAGGTAAGGAACCCGTTATCCAGAATGCTCGGGACCTGGGGTTTCCAGATAACGGCTCGTTCCATAATTTAGATTTCTATACCGTAAGTCTACTAAAAAATCACGTAAACATTAAAAAAACCAAATAGGCTGGTGTTGCCTCCAATAAGGATTAATTATATCTTAGTTGGGATTAAGTACAAGCTACTGTTTTACTATTACACAGAAAAGGGAATTCGTTTTTAAAAATTCAGATTATTTGGATAAAATGGAGTCTATGAGAAATGGCCTTTTCTGGATAATGGGTTTCTGGATAACGGATCCCACACTTGTATAATAAAAGGACAGGTAAAAAGTGCATGCAGAGATATCACAACACACAATGACATCACAATAGAGCATGATCAATAGGTTGACTAACCGATGAGCGGATCGGTGACATGAGTCCAGTCGATGCAGCACTGAAGCTCCAGCTGGTAGTGGGACTGGATATACAGCAGCAGATGTTGGTAAAAGCCAACCCCGGCTATCAAGTGAGTGCGGTAGGCACATTCCAAGGCGCTACGGCTGTGTATGTGCTGGAAACGGAAGCAGAGAACATTTGTTAAAGGGATACTGTCAAAATCCATCAGTTAATAGTGCTGCTCCAGCAGAATTCAATTTTGAAATCTGACACAGGGCTAGACATATTGTCAGTTTCCCAGCTGCCCCCAGTCATGTGACTTGTGCTCTGATAAACTTCAGTCTCTCTTTACTGCTGTACTGCAAATTGAAGTGATATCACCTGCTCCCTTTCCCTCCCAGCAGCCTAACA